>JAGQAX010000024.1:20594531-21143351 GCA_019142605.1 Cephalopholis sonnerati
GCACAAGGAGTTCATGCTGGTGGTGCTCAGAGGACGGTTTCTCAGGTTTGTGGCCACCATTTGCAGGACTCGACTTGGCCTCGGCAGTCCAGCTAAATGGAAAGAGAAAAAAAGGAAAATATTAGTCACAATGTGATTGGACTAATTAAGGCTAGTTCAATTCTGACTTTAAAACAGTTCACTTCACAGCAGGTCTTATTGTGGAAAACCTTTTTTACATGTAACATTATTCATGTGGTTCAAGCCCAGAAAAGAAATGAACTGTTCCTTGTATTATGAAAGCTGGAAGTACATGTATAAAACGCAATATGACATTAAACTGGTTCAAATCTGATCCAAGTTCATTAATTTGCGTTTTATAGATATGACAAATATTTAAATATTATTTACAGTATTGGGGTGGTTACTTTTAGAAATTAAAAGGTTACAGATTAGTAGTTACTCTGTTGAAAATGCAATATGTATTATAACTATTTTAATTACTTTTATTTATTTATTTGGATTCCCATTAGCCACCACCAAGGTAGCAACTACTCTTCCTGGGGTCCATACAAGAAAACATTACATCATAGAGTAAAATAAATATAGAATTCAAAATTCAAGGCTAAAAGGGATAAAATACAACCAAAAAACAAGAAAACTACAAAACAAAAATTAAAAAACAAAACAAAAACAGACAAAACCAATATATTAACCACAAAATTGTCAGAAAAAAATAATGATAATGATGATAATAAGGATTTTACAGCTCAAAGGTAATTGTAGTACTACTAAAAACAGCATATACAGTGATTGAGAGAATTAAAGACCAGGAGAGTTTCACATAAAGGTTCATACATGACTAAAACAAAGTAATATAACTTTTGACATTTGATTACTTCTGATTACATTTCTAACAAATCTTGTAAACTGGGAAATAAAGCTGAAAATATTCAAGAAACAGGCTGTGCTAAATGAGGCATTTCTGCATGGCACAAAGATGCAAAGCAACAGAATGAATGTTGTATTATATGTATAAACTTTTTACCAAAAATAATATATTTGGATGTAACCACTTTGTAATCACCAACACTTTGACTAGTAACTGTAATTTAATTACATTTTTCTCAGTAACTGTGACTGATTACAGTTACATTTATTTTATAATTTCATTACATATAACTGTTTACATGTTACTAGTTACTCCCCAGCTATGACGATTTCTGCTTCTCTCACAATGAATTGTTACAGACTGTTTTAAAAAAAATGTTTTAGCTGCATTTAAATTAAAAACGGAAGTGGCTTGAAACAAATCAGTAGTATCCCTGATGTGCTTTACAGAGACATTAGAGCGTGGCTGTAGCGGTTAATAATCACAGTGCTCCCTGTTTTGAGCGGACGTCTGACGTCATGCTAGTGCTAGGTTAACATAACACGTGCATTATACAC
Organism: Cephalopholis sonnerati; assembly: GCA_019142605.1. Lineage (NCBI taxonomy): Eukaryota > Metazoa > Chordata > Actinopteri > Perciformes > Serranidae > Cephalopholis > Cephalopholis sonnerati. The sequence continues at coordinate 20,595,960 of JAGQAX010000024.1, forward strand.
AACTTTTAGCATTTTTATTTATTTATTTTTTTAAATGGCCCAGTCGCCATTTTAACTTTCATTAAGTCCACAACCCTGATGCCAAAAACATGGAGCATGGATATAGTGGTTAATAATCACAGTGCTCCATGTTTTGAACGGACGTCTGACATCATGCTAGCTCTAGGTTACTATAGCTCCGGCATTATACACAACTTTTAGCATTTTTAAAAAACAATAACGGCCCAGTCGCCATTTTAACTTTCATTAAGTCCACGACCCTGGTGCCAAAAACTCTAAATGTATGTGCTTTATCAATCACTACATTAATATTCACACATTTTCCACCTGTCACCGGCACATTTTTATCATTAACTTATTAAGTATAACTTAACACACAAATAACAGGTGAACTCAGATGTAGCTAGCTAACAGTTTGATACTAGCCTGACATTGTCACCCAAATGAAATGAAATAATATGAGTTTTGACTTATAATATATCTTAGTATTGGACTGTTATGCTACATTTAATAACTATAAAGATGAGTAAGACTTAAAAGTTTTACTGTAGCGTGTGCTTAACACGCTGACGATGCCAAGGGACAGCAGGTACTTCTCCCGGTGTAGACCAACAGAGGCCATGTTTCAGTCAAACTTGAACACCTTGTTTTTGAAGATTTCAGAGGTTCACGGGTTTTATTTATTTGTTGTTTTTCACAGTTCAGCACTCGGTTTCTCAGTTAAGAGTCACTTTCCAACAATGCAGCTTCTCAGGTTAGGGGTCGGGTTTAGATTAAAATTTTTGAATTGTGGCCTCTGCTTTTATACTGTATGTCCGGCTCAACGTCATTCCTCATCACCATGACTACCACCGACAAGTTTAACTTCAAAATGTATTTATATGTTTTTTTTTATGTTGTTTAAATAATGCGATACCAGTTGGTTATTTCTGTTCACGTGTGATTTGTCATTAATTGGTTAGTTTATGAACGGAAAAATATTCTGATAAGCGATTTATCGTTTTAGTAATTTTTCAAACAAAAATGCCAAACTAGTTCTAGCTTTACAAATGTATTAACTTTCCGCTTTGTAAAGTGAATAAATTCAATTGTTTTTTTATTATTATTATCATTATTTCTTTGTTTCGGACAAAAAAAAATAGATGAGCAATTTGAAAACATAACATTGGATCTCCGATTATTTTTGATGAGCATTTTTTCCTCAATCCTTTTAGTAGGCTAAATAGACTAAATGATTGGTTGACTAATTAAATAATAATTAGCAGATCAATTGGTTATGAAAATTATTTGCGGCCCTAGGCCTTCACCTTTTGTTATACATCACTTATTTTCACTGTTCTGGAAATACATTCCTTTTATTGAACATATATATTTTAACATATATTTTTTTTATTATCGATTCATTCACTGATTAACTGTTTTGGGAGGTTTTGGTTTATAAAATGGCACAAAATTCCCTCCACATTTTCTTAGCGCTCATGGTGAGATCTTAAAATCTTGCATTGTCCAAAAGCTCAAAGATACTCAGTCTGTAGAGAAAATCCTGACATTGGATGTGCATTTCTTCTTTTACAAATTACAAAAACAGAGAAAAATAGTTTCTGATAATTTTTCTGTTGATTAGAGTAATCGTTCAGCTCTTATAATCATAATAATCATTTAATTGTATTGAGTTATAGAAATGCTTAGAAATATAGATTTACAGAAAAAAACTAAATGCAGAGTGGTAAATAATATGAGGGCATTTACTAACTTTGCTTCAACAGCATGCGTTTAATTATTTATTGATTATATAGAAATCGTGTTTGTTTATTTCATTATTTATTTTTTAAATTCGATTATTACATAATTCATTTATTTCAGAGATTCGTGTTTTTATTCGCTTTTTCATCGAGGTTTAAGTCGTTTTCCTTTTCCATAGGCCTACAGTTTCGTTTAGTTCTGTGAGTGCCTAAATCTCTGGTAAAAATCAAACTTAAAAATGTTTGTAAGAATCTGAGGTAAAGTGTAGGCTCCTTCAATAATTTAAATATTTTTACACGCTTGACTCAAGTCAAGAAATGGCACGAGGAGTATATTAAAAAAAATAGACACTGTCAGCTCCGGGCCATTATGCACACACAGTCACATCTGTCAGAGCAGATACATGCGCTGCCGGCTTGATATGCTCAGGCTCTGCTCTTATTTATACGAGGTTCTGATCTTCCCTGCCTGCTGTCCCAACATAACTTCACTACCTGTGAGTGTGTGCGCTGCGTGCGCTATGGGATAGTTAATGCAATAATAGTCATAAGAATAATATGGATGCAAGTAAAGATAAATAGCCTATATGTACAGATACCAGTGCAGATACTTTTTTTTTTTACTTTTTTCTTTTTCTTTTTATTAAATAAGAAATAAATAATGCTTGAAAATATAAAATGTAAAAGTACAGAATGTGAAATATATGGAAGCTCATTTCCGCTACTGAAAGAAAAAAAACCCTATGCTAAATCAAAATTATGAGAAAAAAAAATCGAAATTATTACATAAAAAGTCGAAGTTATGAGATAAAAGGTCGAAATTATCAAGAATCATAATTAAGATTAAAAGTCATAATTATGAAATAAATCAAAATTATGAGATAAGAAGTCGAAATTATGAGATAAAAAGTCACAAGTGTGAGATATTAGTCGAAATTATTAGATAAAAATTTATTATGAGATAAAAGCCAAAATTATGAGATAAAAAGTTATAATTATGAGATAAGTTAAAATTATGAGATAAAAAGTTATAATTATGAGATAAGTTAAAATTATGAGATAAAAAGTCGAAATCATGAGATAAAGAGCCGAAATTATTAAATAAAATAAAAAGTTGTGAGATAAAATGTCATCATTTTGAGATAAAAAGTCCAAAATTGCAAGATAAAAAGTAATAATTAGGGGATAAAAAGACAGATAAAGAGACAAAATTATAAGATAAAAGTCATAATTATCATATAAAGCATCGAACATTGAATGCAAGCAAAGGGTATATACTTTAATAAATACAAAAGCAAATGGGTGAAACTGTGAATACAAATTGTGCGCCTCCATCAGCCTACAGACAGGTGAGCTGCCTCATGTACAAAGGGTGTACAAAGGGTGCGTACGCACAAAGACCTGGCGTACGCTCTTTTTCACGGCAAAGTTCAGATGTATCAAGAGTGAAATGACCGTGGAAATGTGCGGTGCCTCACGCCAACTTCATGGCTGGTGTACGCCCCCCCCCCCCCCCCACACCCCACAACACAGAAACTGTTATAATAAATAAATGTGAAAACAATTAGTCCTCAGACTGAGTGATGTGCACATCAGAGACACATGAACAATTAACACTGATGAACAATTGACACACCCATGTGTCTGCAATTACATGAGTGGATATAAAAGCATGCGCAAAGTGGTGCAAAAAATAACGTTAAAAACAACGGCTGCTTTAGCAGTACTAGAAGACATTGTAAATGGTACAATACGAAGAGAGCGTGTGTTTAGAGACAGAGAGGATTTACTGGCACATGATGACAACTGGCTCATCAGCCGCTTTAGGTTCCCGAGGGCAATCCTCCTGGAACTGTGCGCAGAGCTGTGGCCGGCCTTGGAGCGCAACACAGCGAGGAGCCATGCGCTGCCTGTGCCCATACAGGTGCTGACCACACTGGGGTTCCTAGCAACCGGGGCATTCCAGAGGGAGCTGGCCGACCGATCGGGACTGTGCCAGTCGATCCTGAGCCGAGCAATGCCAGCCGTGTGGGAAGGAATTATCCGCATGTCAGCCAGATATATCAAATTCCCAAACAATGCAGCGGAACAGGTCAACATTAAAGCGCAATTTGCAGCGAGAGCCGGTTTTCCTAATGTAATCAGAGCTATCGACTGCACACACATTGCTATAAAAGCACCATCACATGATGAATTTGTATATGTCAACAGGAAACATTTTCATTCGATCAATGTACAGATCATTTGTGATGCGCAAATGCAAATAACCAACATTGTGACGAGGTGGCCTGGTTCAACGCACGATTCATACATTCTGAGTAACAGCATGGTGGGGAACAGACTACAAGCTGGCCCTGTGCGCGATGGGTGGCTTCTTGGTGAGTACATTTATTCGTGTAATTGTCTTAATATTAATCCTCATGATGCGCATTGAGCATGCGCGCCCCCCAAATTCTATCCCGTCTTCGAAGCATCATTACTAATCAGTGGTTAAAGTTAGTGACTTGCTGTTTGTTGCTGGTTAAACTACAGCTTAAGATCTTTCTAACAAGCCCCTGATTGTCTCTGTGGGCAAAGTATTCATGTTAATAACCCTGTGCGTAAAGCGTGAAATGTCTTAATCAGCCTCACCTTTTCCCCGGCGCACTTCTGCACTGTTGCACTTCTGCAACAATAGTGTGTGATCCATGTAAGTAGTGTATAAGATTATTGAATGAAACTGTAAATCCAGTTTACTTTGCCTGCTTTCAACTGACCCCTGGCGACCGTGGCTACCCACTTAAGAGCTGGCTCATGACCCCTCTCCAACCCTCAGACTGACCAAGAGCGGAGGTACAATGACCTCCATTCCCGCACTCGGTCAGTCGTTGAGAGGACAATCGGTCTGCTGAAGGGACGGTGGCGCTGCCTGGACAGGACTGGGGGTATGCTGCTATATAGTCCCGAAAAGGTGTGCCGGATTGTGATGGCGTGCGGCGTCCTCCACAATGTGGCACACCGGCACGCCATACCACTGCCAGAGCAGCATATTCCTTTGATATCCTCTTTGATATGCTGGCATGTTTAAATTTAAATTCAAAAGATTTCAAACCAAATAATACCATACATACAGCATTTACGCATGAACCTCTATCTTACAGAGCTGTGAGCAGGCTACTGTATGAACACATTTGTTGTGAGTTACACAAATACATAGGTATTTACCTTGGGAGTAATCAGAGTCACCCACATGCACTCCCACCACCCCTGAGAGAGCAGTGTCACCCACAATTGCGGCGACTCTCTGTTCAAAGCCCCTCTTCAGAGTCCCTCTTCTCCTGTCCCCCCGCCTGTTTTGGCCACACTTTGGCGGTGGGCAGCCATCCTCCGCTTCACATCCATCTTGATGTCGGACCACTTCTTTTTCACTTCTGCTTGTGTGTGCTTCTCTGACCCCACAGCACTGTATGAGGGGCCGTCAGGGACATAATTCAGAATATACCATTCACACACACATATGAAACAAAACACATTCATGTACTGTGGTAAAAACCACACACACTTACAAGTGAAATGCTTTCACAAATACCACTGAAATGTTATACTGTCTCACAAACACAACTGAAAAGCTCTCATACACACAACTGAAATACTCTCACACATACTACTGAAACGTTCAGTAGTATGTGTGAGAGTATTTCAGTAGTATGTGTAAGAACATTTCAGTAGTATGTGTGAGAGTATTTCAGTAGTATGTGTGAGAACTTTTCAGTAATATGTGTGAGAACTTTTCAGTAGTATGTGTAAGAACTTTTCAGTAATATGTGTGAGAACTTTTCAGTAGTATGTATGTGTAAGAACTTTTCAGTAGTATGTGTGAGAACTTTTCAGTAATATGTGTGAGAACTTTTCAGTAGTATGTGTAAGAACTTTTCAGTAATATGTGTGAGAACTTTTCAGTAGTATGTATGTGTAAGAACTTTTCAGTAATATGTGTGAGAACTTTTCAGTAGTATGTGTAAGAACTTTTCAGTAATATGTGTAAGAACTTTTCAGTAATATGTGTGAGAACTTTTCAGTAGTATGTATGTGTAAGAACTTTTCAGTAGTATGTGTGAGAACTTTTCAGTAATATGTGTGAGAACTTTTCAGTAGTATGTGTAAGAACTTTTCAGTAATATGTGTGAGAACTTTTCAGTAGTATGTATGTGTAAGAACTTTTCAGTAGTATGTGTGAGAACTTTTCAGTAGTATGTGTAAGAACTTTTCAGTAGTATGTGTGAGAACTTTTCAGTAATATGTGTGAGAACTTTTCAGTAGTATGTGTGAGAACTTTTCAGTAGTGAGTGTGAGAACTTTTCAGTAGTATGTGTGAGAACTTTTCAGTAATATGTGTGAGAACTTTTCAGTAGTATGTGTAAGAACTTTTCAGTAGTATGTGTGAGAACTTTTCAGTAATATGTGTGAGAACATTTCAGTAGTATGTGTGAGAACTTTTCAGTAATATGTGTGAGAACTTTTCAGTAGTATGTGTAAGAACTTTTCAGTAATATGTGTGAGAACTTTTCAGTAGTATGTGTAAGAACTTTTCAGTAATATGTGTAAGAACTTTTCAGTAGTATGTGTGAGAAATTTTCAGTAATATATGTGAGAACTTTTCAGTAGTATGTGTGAGAACTTTTCAGTAGTGAGTGTGAGAGCATTTCAGTGTAACCGGAAGGCATTTCAGTGTAAACGGAAGGCATTTCAGTGTAAACGGAAGGTGGCTTGCAACCGGAAATGTAACGGAGCACACATGTCGTCGCAGGACCTCTCCGGTCAGCTAACTGAGGCTGCGGCGTTATTGAATGATATTTTGGCGTCGGCAGAATCAATCAGAACGCTGGCGAATGCAACAACAACAACAACAACCGGGCAACAGCCAGTTGCCGCAGGTGGCGATACCGTGGAGACTCGTCTCAGGACTCTGTTTCCTTCTGGCGGCCGCAGCAGCCGTGGTGGACAGCCACAGACAGCTGGTCCTGATCGCACCGCGGTGCCACGTTACCAAGCACAGAGCTTCGGCACGTGGAGAACAGGCACAAGGAGAAGAAGGTAAGACGGATATTTACTCCGTATTTTGTCGTGCCAGAAGTTGATTTTTGCCAGAAACTTGCGGTCCGCGGGAGCGCACACAGTCTGTTATAGTTGAAAGGCGCAGCTTCTGTGGCTCTGCGGCAGGCTTCATCGGGCTCAAACAACCAGTTTGTTTATGATCATCTAACGATGTTTATTTGTGTTTGCGTTTGATAGCCTCCTGTACGTCCAGTTGCCTTATATCGCTGTTGAATAGGCTATTTGGTGATTTAAATCTGGCCTGTATTTGCGCTGATAAAGATATTTGTCACTGAGGGAGCTTCTTTTTTCTGCACCAAAATTATATTAGAGCCCTCAACAGAGTAATTTGACCCCATACAGTGCTTTGTACGGTTTGAAAAACGAGTAAAGGGACATTACAGTGTAAAAATCAGCTTATTTTGTTTGCCAAAAACTGATTCATGCCTCTGGTATTGTATGTGGATGGATATTTTGCCCCAAAATGACTTAATATAACACAGCAGAGTGAGATTTGACTCCAACCAATGCTTTTTAAATGAATGAATTCTATCATTATTTAAAACAAGTGGACACAGGTCACATCATGTTCATAGTATAGTAAGATGTCAAATGAGGTCTTGTCATTGTGATGATTACGTTTTATTACAGGGTAAAAGACTCAAACTTTGCTGAGTGATACCAAGTTATACCCTTTACTCATTTCTCAATTTTTGGCAGGTGAAATAGCCTGATTTTTACATTGTGATGGCCCTTTAGTCATGTTCCCAGTAGTAAAAAGTACTGTTTGAGGTCAAATCTTGTAAATCTCACTCTGCTGAGTGACCCAATGTCATTTCGGGGCAAAATATCCATCCACATACAATACCAGAGGCATGAATCAGTTTTTGGCAAACAAAATAAGCTGATTTTTACACTGTAATGTCCCTTTACTCGTTTTTCAAACCGTACAAAGCACTGTTTGGGGTCAAATTACTCTGTTGAGGGCTCTAATATAATTTTGGTGCAGAAAAAAGAAGCTCCCTCAGTGACAAATATCTTTATCAGCGCAAATACAGGCCAGATTTAAATCACCAACCAGCCTATTCAACAGCGATATAAGGCAACTGGACGTACAGGAGGCTATCAAACGCAAACACAAATAAACATCGTTAGATGATCATAAACAAACTGGTTGTTTGAGCCCGATGAAGCCTGCCGCAGAGCCACAGAAGCTGCGCCTTTCAACTATAACAGACTGTGTGCGCTCCCGTGGACCGAAAGTTTCTGGCAAAAATCAACTTCTGGCACGACAAAATACGGAGTAAATATCCGTCTTACCTTCTTCTCCTTGTGCCTGTTCTCCACGTGCCGAAGCTCTGTGCTTGGTAACGTGGCACCGCGGTGCGATCAGGACCAGCTGTCTGTGGCTGTCCACCACGGCCGCTGCGGCCGCCAGAAGGAAACAGAGTCCTGAGACGAGTCTCCACGTTATCGCCACCTGCGGCAACTGGCTGTTGCCCGGTTGTTGTTGTTGTTGCATTCGCCAGCGTTCTGATTGATTCTGCCGACGCCAAAATATCATTCAATAACGCCGCAGCCTCAGTTAGCTGACCGGAGAGGTCCTGCGACGACATGTGTGCTCCGTTACATTTCCGGTTGCAAGCCACCTTCCGTTTACACTGAAATGCCTTCCGTTTACACTGAAATGCCTTCCGGTTCTACTGAAAAGTTCTCACACATATTACTGAAAAGTTCTCACACATACTACTGAAAAGTTCTCACACATATTACTGAAAAGTTCTCACACATACTACTGAAAAGTTCTCACACATATTACTGAAAATTTCTTACACATACTACTGAAAAGTTCTTACACATATTACTGAAAAGTTCTCACACATATTACTGAAAAGTTCTCACACATATTACTGAAAAGTTCTTACACATACTACTGAAAAGTTCTTACACATATTACTGAAAAGTTCTCACACATACTGAAAAGTTCTTACACATATTACTGAAAAGTTCTTACACATATTACTGAAAAGTTCTCACACATACTACTGAAAAGTTCTTACACATATTACTGAAAAGTTCTCACACATACTACTGAAATACTCTCACACATACTACTGAACGTTTCAGTAGTATGTGTGAGAGTATTTCAGTTGTGTGTATGAGAGCTTTTCAGTTGTGTTTGTGAGACAGTATAACATTTCAGTGGTATTTGTGAAAGCATTTCACTTGTAAGTGTGTGTGGTTTTTACCACAGTACATGAATGTGTTTTGTTTCATATGTGTGTGTGAATGGTATATTCTGAATTATGTCCCTGACGGCCCCTCATAGCACTGACAGCCTCACACACTCACACTCCCACTCAGTCCTCTTGCGTTTGTTGCTTGTGCCGGAGGACAGCGTACCAAAGAGCACATTTTTGCGCACTTCAGCAAGTAGGGCCTCCAATTCGCTTTCAGTGAAAGTATTTTTTCTTTCCCGTCTTACTCATTCTTTGAAAATTTTCTGATCATGCAGAGAGGGGAATCTCGGGTACAGGGCTCATTTAAATATGATTTGGGTATTTAAATGGGGGCGTGGACAGGGAGGGGTCGGGTACTCCAACATGTGCGCTCAATTCCACGTTGATTGAGATGTACAAAGGAAATGTGCTTGGATTCATGCAAGTCTTTGTACATGAGGCCCCAGGAGAGGAGGAGACAGAAGACAGGGGGCCAAGAAAGAGGAGGAGAAGAGGAAAGGAGCGGGAGCAGAAATAATATCCAACAACTGTGTGGATTGAGAACTTCTCCAAAACATTGTTTTAATTCCAATTTTAAGAAGCGTAGGCATCTTAACAATAAGTATGATATTAAAAGTTTCCAAAGTAAAGGTTAACTCACCGTTGATTGTGCACACTTTTCCCCGCAGTGACAGCTGTTGGTGTCAGTGCCACGAACTATGGACATTAACTCTACAACTCCAACATTTTCTCCTCCTGATCTCCTCTCACTCTGAAAATGAAAACATGAAATAATGTGCCTCATCAAGGACGTAATCATGCATAATTGAAATCTATGTAGTTCAAGCATTACAAACACGTACGTAAGTGACATCTCTACATCCATTTACAAAGTTTTTAGATACATAGGCAGGAAGTACCAGGTGAACACCTTGAATTTCCCTACATTTTTGCAATGTAGTCATTAAAGATGGTGTGTCTGATATCGGTTGTAGTAACAATATATTCTTTTTTTATAACAGCAGTCACCTAATGTTTCCTGTATGTGTTGATCTCCACATAGGCCGGGAGGAATTCCATGTCCCTGTACAAAACTGTTAGATTATACTGATATTTCAGAAATGTCTTTCATAAATGTTTCTTTTCAGTTGGTGTCACAGAACATAAACTAATTTGAGGGCAGGATTTGACCTTAACCATTCTGAATCATTTCTTAGTTTATGTAAAGGCCATTTTGAAATAATGTTTCCTCAATGTTTAGGGGCATTTTTTTTGTTTACATCTCCAAACTTCTATTTGGCATCAGATGGCTGACAGCTACCCTGAAACTTATACTTGTAAACAATATATATAAATAAATGAACTATATACCTTAGAGGAAACCCATGGTCATTCACAGCTTCATTGAAAAAGGCCAAGTGAGTGTCTGACCGATTGTTGTCTGCTAGCTTCAGGTACATGATCTACACATACAAGAACACATAGAACACATTAGTACTGAATCAGTTTTTCTGTAGTGCCCAAAAAAATCAATGCACAAATGGCAGGCACAACAGTAAGTGAACCATGTAAGTAACCATGCCAGTTTGTTCTGTAAATTTGAAGATTCACACCAAACTTAAATAAATAAATAAATAATAGATAAATGTTGGAGGTGATTGCAAAAACTGAGGCACTCAGGAGGATGAAAGAGTATAAAGCCTCTATGCCGAATTAAATTTCCCCTATTGAGGTTGATAAAGTAAAGTGCAAACATAACTTTCAGTTACCTTAACATGCTTTGCATAATAAAAAGGTGCCTGTACAAAAACTATTTGGTCACTATTTTGATTCCCTGAATCATGTAAACAAAATTAAACATCTGCATTCACTGCAACAGCATCAAACAGTAGCCTTCCATTGGAAAAAACAGTGAAAATGTCACTTTTCAGTGAGCTTTTCTAGTTTCAAACTGACAGTGACACAATGCTAAACATAAAATGTATGTGACCCTGTTTTGATTGGGCACCATATCTCTTGCAATATACATCGTGACTGCATCCGTGATTGCTTTCCACCGGGCCCCTTTCTTATCATACGGGATACAGTTTGTAAATGTTTCCAAGACGGTAGGATGTTTTGTAGCGGCGATGCTGGGGCTGCCGCGGTCTTGTTCATTTCGTAGGGATCAACACCTCTCCCACTCGGCAGCATGCCTCTGTTTGAGGTGCTGCAGTAAATCGGTAGTACTGCTACCTTTGGTTGTGACAGCCATCAAACACACGTAACACACACAAAACCGCACTAATTCCTAATAACTGAAGACACCCGCTCGCTGCCATGTTGTTTGTGTATCAAGCATGCGGGGGGAGGGGGGAGCCCACTCTGAACTACGGGAGCCCAGCAGGGAGCGACGGTGGCGGATGTTAAAGAGAAACTCGATTTTCATTAAAACAGTCGGCCTGAACTACAAATTCGAATTAATCAATAAAATCGATTTATCGCCCAGCCCTACTATGTGCATTGATTTCCTATTGGGAGCCTCATTGTCCATTGGTAGTAATCCGACACTGGAAACGGAAAGGGGGTTATTTACGACAAGGTTGTAGTCATTGTAGTCTTTTAGCTCAGCGAAAGTGCCGGCTCGACAGTGCTGTGTGTGCTCCTCCTCTTCAGAAGAATTCTCCTGCAGTCGCTGACCGCACAAACCTTGCCCAATATTACTCATTTGTAAACAACCTTCACAGTACGATGCCTTTGAACACAACGCCAGCCTTCTTCTTCTGCTTCTCTCTGTGTCCCATTACATTGCAATGGTTTCCTGCCAGTTGGCGACACTTACATAAAGGAGCATTATCACCATCAAGTGGGCTGGAGTATATAACAAACGAGGGTCAAACAAACGATCGAGTGGAAGTTTACACACAGGTGTGAGACAGCTGAAAAAATAGTTCCACAATCCAGATGAATAGCGAAAACACGGATGGAAACCACAGTTTGCTACGATTTTTACGTCGGAACATCAACGAACACCACTGACCACTTGGTGAGTTTCATGGCTTTGAAAACGAACGTTTAAGGTGATTTTAGGACAGATTACACATGGCCATAGACAGCATTGTCAAGCCAGGCAGGGGAAAGCCAAATTCTCTCAAATTGTCAGAGAAGGAGCAATCGTCAAGATTTTGGTCTTAACCACTCTATTTCATCATGGACAACCCAGGAATGGGGCTCAAAGTGCAAAATACCGGACTTGTCCTTTAAGAAACACAAAAATTAAATAAGGTAAATGACCATTGTAAAGAAAAACAACAATAAATACAATGTCAAAAAAAATAAATATTAACACAACTGTCATTTGGAATGTCACAACAGCTAAATATGTATATTAATTATACATCAGGTCTGTGGACACCAGTTTGAGTGGTTTCTTAGGTAAGTACTTAAATGGCAAGATTGTTTTTTGTATGAAAAACATTTAAAGAGAAAAAAATGTTCAAACAACAAATGTAAAGAAACACAGCATTAATACAATGTAAATAAAAAGTATATAAATGTCACTAGGGATTTCAACAGGTTGTTTTCTTTTAAAGCACACCAGTTTGGGTTGTAGATCTGTAGGGTAATTATGCAAATGAAAGGCAATTAATATTATGTAGAAAAAGTGATTTTGGAAGCCTATTCTTTAAGGGTGTGGTAAAAATGCTTTTTGGTTAACTTAGAAAAAAGTCAACACACTAAAAATGCACAGCAATAAATGTAACATATATATGTACACATACAAATGTCATCTGGAAGTTGTACAGGTTTCAAGCTTAACAGAAGTTACAATAGCCTCTTTTACACAGGAATTGTGCAAATTTGCAGGAAAGCCCAATCCGTCTTCTTTCCGCATTGGCAGTATAAAAACAAAATCAGGGAATGTGGCAAATTGCCGCCTGGCCACTTTTGTTTATACAGAATGCTCCTTTTTTGGGGCAATGGGGGGCGTGAGCTAGTAACAGAACGTGCAGCTCAGCGTGTGACGTAAACAGTGACGTTCCGAGGAAAGCCGCGGCTGGTCAGTCCTTCGGCGATTCTCTCGTACATCGGCCCGTCCTTCACGTTCCCGTCATCTCACAGTTAATGGCCTCCTTGTTAGCGAGGCCAAGGAGGGAGTGCAATTCTTTATCTCCCCAGTTGGTCGTCTTCTGGTTTGCCTCTCCTTAGTGCTGCTAGATTCTCATTCCTGCTATCAGCTGTTTCCTGTTTTGAAGTCCACGCAGCGGGTCGAACGTGCGACGTCATCAACAGCCCCTCCCATAAGTCATCAACAGATCCTCTCGAGGCGGAAAGCCGCCTCACTCTGTTTAGACCAAAACCGTTCCGCCGATATGACTACCCTACAAGGCGGAAAATTGGGCGCCTCAGATCAACTCGCCAATCCGGCTCTGTGTGTGTAAACGCTCGCAGCTTGCCGGCAAATCGGCCAAACATTCGCGGAAAATCTGGCACTGTAAAAGGGGCTAATGACACAAGTTGTGTTTGTTTGTACAATATTTCTATTAATCTGATGCAAACAGTGCATCCAAGTCCCCCAAACACTCTTCCACATCGATGTTGTTAACTTTTTCCGGTTGCAGTGTCCCTTTCATGTGTAACTGAATTGGCTGCATGTGTTTCATTTTGGTGATTTGGCTTGGTGTAAGTGGTCAGGCTAGTTGCCACATTGGACATGTCCATACCTATCTTGAAGGCACCAGTTTCAAGGATGTGTTGTTCCACATCTTCTGCATCTTGCAGTTGATCATCTTGGTTGAACTGTTCTTTGTATTTTCGTAAAACAGCTGGTGGAAGAGTTATAGTTTGTTTATTTGTTTGTTTAAAAGGATCCCCATTAGCTGACACCAAGACGACAGCTAGTCTTCCTGGGGTCCAGACGATACATACAAAACACAATCATTACAATCTCAATTACTCACAATCTCAGAAAAAAAACAACAACACTGAAAGTACTTATTAAAATAAAAACAATAAATAAGGAAAAGCAACATACCCTTCATGTATCACATGACAAAACCTTGCTCAATCAAATAATCAAGATGATATTATGGTGTTGAGAACAAATACATTCTTAGTCTCTTTTTAAAACCAGTTTTTCCCTTAATTTCCCGAACCACAACTGGAAGATTGTTCCAAAACACAGTTGACCTATAGAATACAGTCCTCTTCATAGAGTCAGACTTAGGTAGGGGTAAAGTAATCTGTCCACTATTCGCCCCTCTAGTGTAATGTGAATGCGTATTTGAGCAATAAATTATATTATCACAAAGAAATTTACGAGTCTGAGTGTTAATAATTCTATGAAAGTATATTAATATATTAGCAGATAGTCTATGCTTGACCATCAGCCAAGCAAGACGTTCATGCATTTCTGCAACACTAGTTCTTGAAGAACAACCAAGAACCAGTCTTGCAGCCTTGTTTTGAGCCACTTGTAATTTTCTTAGAAGACAGTTCGATGCAGCAGACCATATAACTGAACAGTAATCTAAATGACATAAAACCAATGTACAAACAACACGACTAAACAACTGTGAATTGAGAAACGGTGCACATTTACGCGTTATGGCAACGGCTCTACCCATTTTGGCAACAACTTTGTTGATGTGATCAGACCATGACAATGTGCAATCAAGCCAAAGTCCAAGAAGCTTCACCGTTTTTACTTGCTGTATAGTTTGACCATTTACTTGTATATTCATTTTAGGATTATCTGATAATCTATACTTAGAACCAAATATTATACTCATTGTTTTTCATATATTTAGAATAAGTTTATTTGTTTTGATCCAGTTATATAATTTGCTGATCTCACAAGACAGAACCTGATTAAGCTCTGAATATGCAGGGGCTGCATAATAAAGAGTAGAATCACCGGCAAATATAGTCAATGTAGCCTTACTGAGTACATATGGCATATCATTAGTAAAAACTGAAAATAAAAAAGGTCCAAGGCAGCTTTCTTGGGGGACTCCACAGTCCAGGGACTTACTACAAGATAATGCACCATTAAAATAAACTCTTTGCGACCTCTCAGACAGATAGCTCGTAAACCACTTGATTGCAGAGGAAGTTGTAAGAAAAATGCTCAACTTCAGCAAACACTGAAATGAAGAGACTCAGAGAACCACGGAGAAAAGTTACAGCCAACGGGAATAATTTATTCGCAGAACATCAGCATACAGCAAATACGCTGGTCTACACGTCCAGATTGGTAGAAACAGCCCAAATGAACAGTCACCCTTCCTATTCTTATATCCTCCTGGGTGGGTGGGTGTGTGTGTGTGTGTGTGTGTGTGTGTGTGTGTGTGTGTGTGTGTGTGTGTGTCATATTTCTGGGAATTGCAAAGTTCATTCCTGGTTACTCCTAAAACGGTGGGTCATTTGTCACCCCATTCTACTTATCTCTACTTTCCTGGCGAAAACAACTGTCTCTATTTGCGAAACTTGTCCCAACCATCCTAACGGTCAGGTCACCCTACTCCCGAATGTTCCACCTCATTTAACCCCCCAAGGCTCAGCTTACACGTGAACCACTTAGTTTATCAAAATACCACTCATGGATTCTTTTTACTGCCAAATCTGATATTTGCTTAACTGCTTCCCGAGCCTTGTGTGACCTAAATACAGAGTGATGATACATTATCTGCCTCTACATAGTCCCTCCTCTTTATGATTTTATCATAAATTACTCGCAGAGATAATGTATGGTAAATGACCGCCTATGTTTGTATGACTATGACTAGAATACATGGCACTGTAACTATACCTAGTGTTCCTACTAACGTGAATATATGGTCATGTATGAAACTCTTGAACTTGATTATGATGATGCATAAGAAAACATACGATACAGTGATATATGAACTTATCATGAGTATATGGTATTACATCAACACTGAACATGTTTCATCATCTGTCAACATTCAACTGATGGAGGCGAAAAACCTGGCGGCTGTTTTAATCCAGGAAAAGTCCCCCATCGGCCCCTTCCCGTTAGGTGGCCCTAAATAGATGAATCTTGAACAGATTGACCAAATACATTATACAATGAAATGCAACTAACCTACTGGATTATAATGGAATCACAAACATTATTTTAGATAGTATGCATAATAGTACAACAATGTACATGGAAAAATTTAAAAAATGATTAAAAATAATGATAAAAAAAAATGGTTACAGAGAATATGGATGACATCATGATGGTATTTATGTGATATGTTCATATGTGGTTGTGGTGTATATATTCCCCCTCCTCTTCTTTCAGGAGAGAGTATCAGCCATTGTTCATCATTCTCACAGTTCCTCCTCGTCCTTTAACTCGTCCATGTAATCAGGGATTGGGAACAAATCCGGTATTTCCTCCCCCCTCTGCGCCAGAAGAATTCTGCGCACTCGTTGTTCAGGGGTTAGCATACTTAGCATTTGCGCTCCCTGCATGTCCGTTACGAGGTTCAGCCTCTTGTCCATTGCTCTCACACACCATTTCTTCAGGATAGGCACGATGCAACATGTCAATAAGGAGAACAGAATTAGTACTACCAGTATAATTATCCCTGTCTTAGCCAAAACGGCTCCCCATTTTCCAAAAATTTCCTCTAGCCCATCCCACTTAATGCTTCCACCCTTACCAGCATTCTCCGTCATTTCAAACTTTAAAGCTTCAAGTTTACTCATAGCTACAGAAAATGTTCCATCTGGTGAAGTGTTATTTGAGATGAATGTACAACAGAGTGTTCCGAACATCTTACAAACTCCCCCTTTTTCTGCTAAAATCCAATTTAAAGTTTGCCTATTTTGCCATGCCACCGCACTAGTCTCGTGCAGTTGTTGACCTAATTGCTTAAGAACTTCAAAGGTGTAATTGATATATCTCTGCTGATTGTAATAAATATAGTTAATCCAAGCCACATTTTTATTAATTGTTATCCATGGGAGTATGGACTCAAGCCCAGCTCTGACCTCGTCTTGGGCTTTGAATTCCTCTGGAATTCCTGTGGGAAGACCAATATTATTAAGGTAGATTTGTTCATCTGATGTCACCTGCCTTTTCTGTCTCTGGGATTTATCTCTAGCTACGCGAATACCTAACGCCTCTTCTACCCCCTTGTAGGCAACCACCACAGGCACCCGCATACGCACGAGTGTGCAGAGTCCGATCCATCGAGGGGGCAGAGTGTTCCTCAAGACATTATCTCCACACATCCAATAGCTATCAGCCGCTGTCTGTGTCTGCTCCTCCAATAATGCCAGACTAGGAAGAGTCATAGTTAAATTTTCACACTTCTGTTTGGAATGGGCAGGATCTTCGAACCAGACTGGCAAATATACGAATCGTGGAGTCATCATGGCCTCCGGGAACCATGACAGCACCCACGTCACTGCACAATTTACGGAGGTGTTACCTACTTCGACACCTCCTTTTCTCCCCACATATCCCCCACTAGCAAAACACTCATATTCTGCGAGTTCATCTATTTTATAATTGGTCGGAGGCTCTCTCTGTGAAGTGGATATTTAAAATTTCTTACATTGATCACGTATATCACAATTGAAACTCTCACATTTAGTCAAAAACCCATGTCTTTTAAAGGGATAGTTCGGGATTTTTCACATGAATCTGTATGGCATCCCCATCTGCAGTCTCGTGCAGACACATTGACTTACCCCCGACAGTGTCCTGTGAGCCGAGTTCTCGTCCAGTTTTGGTCAAAGCGAAAGTAGTCCCGGCAGGTTTCCTGGGGTCAGCAAAGTAAAACGTTTTTCTTCCCAAAACAGTATGTGTTCGAATGAGTGGTTTATTTGCATAACAAAACCCTCGTAGTCCAAAAAGTCACACCTTGTAATTGCTTGGGGCTACTTTCTCTCAATTGAGATCAGTGCGCGCTGTCACTGCTAACAGCTGTGCGCACTAGCCAACAACTTTCATCAGTTGTTCGGCAGTGTTTACCGAGTACAGACCTGCGACGCTTACGAGCTAGTTCGAGAGCTAGAGCGAGAAGTTAATCAGCTTCTACAGAAATATATGTTTATTTGAAAAAATGGTGCGCACTTGCGATTATCCAGGCTGTACCAACAAAGATGTGAGTGAGTCTCCTCACACATTCCATCGCTTCCCTGTGACGGACGTAGCTATGAGGCAACTTTGGCTACTTGCTCTGGGCTTCCATGTGGACACCAAACTACCGAAAATGAAAAACCTTCGCGTTTGCAGTGTGCACTTCAGCGAGGACGACTACGTTTCTTCATACCCAGTACAGAGGAAGAGACGGGTTTTGAAGAGCTCTGCTGTCCCAATACCCCAGGTAAACAAAATTGTACCAAAGAATATGTAAGCTGTATGCAAGTTTCTAAATGACGAGGATGGTAACTGACCGTGTCATTTGGAAATCAGTCAAAAAAGGACATGAAAAGTCGAAGCTTACGCTTTCTGAGAAATATTCTGACTTTAGCCTGTATTGTTTACTCTATAACAGAGAATGTTTCTTAGTGGAATAATTGTACATAAACTTATCTGTCACTGTTATTTGTGGAAACTAAGTAAATGCTGATATAATGTTACTGTTATAATGTGTCTAAAACATGAATGAGATTCTTGTAATCCACAATGCAGAAATTGATGTTGTGTTTTCAAAGGCTTGCACTCCTGTTGAAATGGCTGAAGCAGCACAGTCTGCAGAAGAAGTCGAAGTCCCAGAAGAAGAGGAGCAAGCATTCGCTGGACTCCCTCAGTCAACCCCTGTAAAGTCTAGATTTGACCCTGGTCAACTGAAGATGGTTCTCACCAGCCCAGCTGAAGCGGCCCCAAGAACAAAGCCATCTACATCTGGCACATACCTAGCCCTACCTCCCACCTGGATAACATCACAGGTAAGCATTTAAAAAAAAACACATGTCTGAATAAAAAGCTAACATATTCACATAGTCAAAGTATTGTATGACCATGAGGCTCATTGCATACCATAAATGAGATCCACATAAATGCACTCAGTCACCCAATGTAATGCACTTTATACTTTGACTTCACTATATTCTTTTTTTTATTCATAGTCAGCGGACACGAGCTCAGCCGTTGCATCTCAGCCACTGGATACAAGCATGGCTTCCACAGAGGCACCTTGTGACAACGATGACAGCACATTTCTGCCATTGAGTAGTAAAAGTACATCCACAAGAACATCTTCCTCAGACCTGAACAGTGGGGGAGCAGAAAGGAGGGGTGACTGGACCGAGAGGAAGTGGATAGTCAATGAGTCAGCCCTGATGGAACTGTTTGTAACTTGTCACACATGTGGTGTGTCCATTACTGAAAAGACAATCACCAGCCGTGGATCCAAGATCAAAATAGAATGGACATGTCGCAATAACCATACGGGAGAGTGGCACTCCTGTCCTGATGTCCGTGGAATACCCGAGAACAACCTAGTGTCCTCAGCAGCCATTATATTCACTGGAACAACACAGAATGAAATAGCAGAATGGGCCGATGTTCTAAATTTACAGCTGCCAAAGAAGACGTCTTACTATTCACTGCAGTCAACCTACATGATACCTGTTATTCACAAAGCGTACACTGACATGCAGGACGAAATTTTAGCAGAACTCAAGGAAGCGGCAGCTGCTGGTGGACACACAGATATCTGTGGTGATGCAAGGTAGATATTACCATTGTGGATCATACAGTATGTGCTCAATTGTTCTCTTACATTACAATTCAAATCAAATCATGTGGCCGACACCCCACAAGTAACTTCCTTGTTTGTCATCTACAGATCTGACTCCCCCGGTTACAGTGCCAAGTATACATGCTACAGTTTTATGGATGATGCAACAAAGAAAGTGGTCATGTCTGATCTAATTCAGGTAAAATATAAATAGTATTGTCAAGTAAGTTACTGAGTCTATTTCATCAACATATTCTTTATATAGGCCTCCCTGCATGTCTTTTCTGTCTTTCCTGTTACTGTAAACAATACAGGT
The DNA here is from genome assembly GCA_019142605.1 of Cephalopholis sonnerati. Lineage (NCBI taxonomy): Eukaryota > Metazoa > Chordata > Actinopteri > Perciformes > Serranidae > Cephalopholis > Cephalopholis sonnerati. Next base: position 20,615,998 of record JAGQAX010000024.1, read on the forward strand.
GTCGGAGGCTACCAGTTCACCGGCAATGGAGCCTGTTGGTTTCCGGAGGGGCCTAGATCGTCTGCTGGACTCTGGAGTTGGTGTTGATGTGGTTACAACTGACCGGGCTCCATCAATAAGGAAGATCATGAGGGAGTCCTATCCTGAGCTCAGACATCAATTTGACCCATGGCATGTTGCAAAAGGTAGGATTATTTACGCATTAGGACTTAGAACTGAAATACGTGAAGATGTTGTAGAAGAGTGTATTGTAATGCTGTGACATTTTTCAAAATTATTCATCAGGGCTTCCTTTTTTGTTTTCATCTTTTATACATTATTTAGGTGTGAAGAAGAAGGCAACTGCATTGGCGAGGAAGAAAGAAAACTGGGACCTGCAGCCATGGATCAAGTCTCTGGGCAATCACCTCTGATGGTCATGCAGCACTTGTGGTGGCGATGAAAAGGTGATAGACATGTAACCTTTTGGCTATGCATAACACATTCAAAGCACACTCTTATTTCTACAATCCACAACCACTTCTTGCCATGCATGAATTTGCCAAGCTGTTTTGTAGTGATGTCATGACTTGCAAAAACCTACACTGCTCCATAACATAAAGGGAACACCAATACAACTTGTTCAGAGACTGATGGGCTATCCACAGTTCAGCCGTCTGTAGGTGATTCCACACTGCTCTTCAGTCAAATGCCCATCCCCCGGGGCTCCTCTCCCCCACCTTAGAGGCCTAGCAACCAGACTGTGTCTGCAACACTTGGGGGGAGGGGGGCTATGGTTAGAGAGCAGCACTAGAGGGAGTGATTTGCATATACCAAAGAACATCAAGATTGGCACATTGGTGCCTTGTGCTCTTCACAGATGAGAGCAGGTTCACACTGAACACGTGACAGACATGACAAAGCCTGGAAATGCCATGGAGATCTGTGTACCCTTTCTTTTTTGGAAGAGTGAATATTGAGAATGTGTTTTCTATGGTTATTATTATTTTTTGAAACTGGGTTGGGCCTTAGCAGCTGATGATCAAAATACTGCAGATTTTCGTTACTCAAAACCATGTCCAAATGTGTGTACTTTGTGGTAAACATTTACGTTGAGAAATTTGCTAAGCAGTGCCTACTTGTCCTCAAATAGGAGTTGAGACACCGGTGGACCTCTATCCTGCATCATGTGTGTGGTATTCATCGCTGGGAAGAAGATGGGCAGGAGTACACATGTCACCACGACAATCTCAGCCAGGAGCAACAGCAAAGAAAGAAATGGCTGACGAAGGGGTGTGCTGCCTGGAATGCTTTGAAGACTGTTGTACTCGACAAAAACCTCTTGAGAGACCTCAGTCAAATGACTTTGTTCAAACATACAGGTCAGTTTGGATAGACTTATGGGCAGAAGGTTGAACACTTTTTTCCCTAAACTATTTTTCCCTAAAGAACTCTAAGGGAATCATGAATAATTTAGTGCTCCACCTTTACTGTGACAAAGCAGAAGTTTTGCTAATCTAACACAGTACTTTTCCCTGCAAAAAGGATCATAGTAATGATCATAGTAATAGTGATATTATGAAGCTGTTTTGTACACGAATAAAGTTGAAAATGTGTTTTTTTGTTTCTTTCAGGGGACCTCGAAGTGTTACACAGCTCAATGCTGAAGTACGCCGAGAAGAGGCGCCACTTCACATATGTTACCATGCAGGCAAGGCTCCAACTCAGCATCATCGACCACAACCACAATGTTGGACGTCAGCATGACCGTACTCAATCTGGTAAGTGTGCAAACACATGCACACACACACACACACACACACACACACACACACACACACACACACACACACAGAGCTCCTAAAAGTGATAAAAGCAATATTATGAAAACATATATATTCTGTTTCCATAATATTGCTTTTATCACTTTTTAATTGTGTATATATGTATGTGTGTGTGTATATATATATATGTATATATATATATATATATATATATATATATATATGTGTGTGTGTGTGTGTATATATATATATATATATATGTATATATATATATATATACATATATATGTATGTATATGTATGTATAATTGTTTTTCCTCAGAAATGTTACATTTTCAGATAGATGACTTTCATCTTTGTTTGCCTTTGTATTTTAGAGCAGAGGTGCCAAAAGTAAAAGTCTTATGATCAGCTGACTCTGCCCTGGTTGGATTGAGTTTGTGGTGGGTCCTTGTTAGGTTTTTCAGTAATAACACAGTCTATCTCATTAGGTACAATGGAGTAAACGGTGTAACAGCTATGTAATATCATGTGCTACTGTTGTAATTACACCACAAAAGTACTTTTACTTTTGACACCTCTGTTTTAAGAGTTACAGCTTTTTGTAATCTCATCATTGCTCTGTCACAGGCCACACAAATCACCATATTCAGTTTCATATGTAATGGTCATATACCATCCTAATCATTTTTGTGTCCCCTCACTCTCCTCATTCCCAGGACAAGAGAGGTACAATGTCATTCACTCAAGGCAGTCAAATCAGTGGATTGCAAAAAAGCTGTACGAGCCAACAACACAGCAGTTCCGGAAAGAGTTGGTGGAGCAGGTCATCCAACGACGGCTTGACACGAATGTGAAGCTCGGAGACCCAGCTTTCCACATCCATCCTCCAGTCACCATACCAGCCAACATTGCCCCCACACCAAAGCCAAACAAGGCTGACTTGCTTTCAGAACACACATCACGTTTTCCCAAGAAACCTGCTGCTGATAAAGATGACTGAGAATGGAAATATAGTGTCATAGAAGTCTGTTTATTGACAAATTATATTGTTTGTTTTGTAAGACACTTTCAAAGGTTTTCTACTTAAAAAAAATGGCAAATGTAAAAAAGTAAAAAAGGAACAGTAAAGGTTTTGTATTTTGAACATCTAAAACAATTGCAGTGCATCATTTGACTCTTTGAACCCTGCATATTGTCCATTTGGTGATGGATATGTTTTTCTTATTAGCTCCACCACACAGGAGGGAAGAACTCTCCTGTCGCCTGGACCAAGCTTCTCTCCTTTCAGGGCCCATTCCATTACGATGCGATAGGCGACCAGCCTGTACTGTCTGAAATAGACACACAAAATAAGTTGGTGCATATTTGATATATCAAGTATGTCTGACAGAGAAGAGATGAATCACTGCACACTGGTAGGACTTTTACTCACTGGTAGGGCTGTTACTTTTTTATAAAAAAGTAACAGCAAAAAAGTCCTACCAGTGTGCAGTGATTCATCTCTTCTCTGTTGGATTACTCATGACTGCACTTCACCTGGGAATTGGCTGTGCATAGGAACTCTATATCTTTGATGATATCAAGTATATCTATTTGAAAGTACCTTGAGTAAACTGCATAGTTGTGATTATTGTAGTATATAAATACATTTTGATTGATGGACAGCGCAACATTTTGTCAGGAAAGTGTCAATATTTATGCACCAACATTTCAGGCGATTGTAGATTTTGTATGCTAATAGTTTTTTTTATGTTTATCAGTTTATTCCGAGAAAATGTCCATTGTTAGTACAAATTGGGCCATAGGGACGTAACCCTTAGGCCTCCCATGTAATAATATGCATTAGGTAGGCCTCAGTGCTTAGGATTGAAGGACATTCTTGAGCAAAGTGGGAAAGAGACACGGTGATGCTCAGGAGGTTGTCCAAAGCTTTGCTACAGACATGAAGTTGAAATGAACATAAATGACTTGGTGGTACACAATAATAAAGATATGCATCACCAATACAATGTTATGTTATGTATAAGATTATCATTGTTGTTTAGATTCATTCAATGTTTCGTGTGTTGACTGTAGGTTACAGTAGCCTACTACAGGGCTCAGACTAATAACAATATTACGCCATAACAAGTCATTGTATAATTGAGCACTTGCACAGTAGGGTAATAAGGTTATAAAATAAATCTAACAGCCTGTAGATAGACACTCACTCTGCAGACAACTGGCCATCGGGTCCAGCTGGTCTGGGACGCTTCTTCCAGTTTATTTTCGGGACGTGGAAAAAAGTGTCCAAGACACCCGCATTCAGGAGCGCTGGTAAATCGTTATTGTTGGTGATGCAGGCAGATGCTGACGCGCCGGCCTCCTCGTCAATAGAAAGGTCTTGCATTTGTGGCATAACGAGGTCCCATTCGTGGCAACAGTAGCATTCCACCTCGGTCTGCATTACTTCGCACTTGAAACAAGTGCACCACCATTTCTCCGTCACCCGAGGTCTTGCAGCTCCAGCTGCGGCTTCACCTTCCACCTCTCTGCCCACCCTCTCTCTCTCTGCCCGTTCTACTTCCATCTGATGAATTTCAGCATCCGTATATTCGGGTTCATAAAGATATCCCCTTGGTTGTGTGCTGAAATCAATGCTTTCGTCGTCGCTGTAGTCAGACATGGTGCCGTTAACTTCCCAAACACTAAACTAAGTGGATGAAACAGGTAGCCTACGCTACCTGTGACCTAGCGGCTGCAGCGCACACTGATCTCAACTGATCTCAGTAGCCCCAAGCAATTACAAGGTGTGACTTTTTGGACTACGAGGGTTTTGTTATGCAAATAAACCACTCATTCGAACACATACTGTTTTGGGAAGAAAAACGTTTTACTTTGCTGACCCCAGGAAACCTGCCGGGACTACTTTCGCTTTGACCAAAACTGGACGAGAACTCGGCTCACAGGACACTGTCGGGGGTAAGTCAATGTGTCTGCACGAGACTGCAGACGGGGATGCCATACAGATTCATGTGAAAAATCCCGAACTATCCCTTTAAGAGAACCATACAATATTCGGCATATAATACCACACATAGGATATCCATACACATCCCACGGCATTCCACGTGGCAGATTTTCCTGGGCTGTAAAATTCCCTTCTCTACATTCACGTCGCTGCTCTACAGCACATCCTGTAAATGTGTAAGTTTCAGGTATAACGGTTGGTAAGGTGGTCGGAGCACCTGCACACACTATGCATTCCTCGGATGTCATTCCCTTCGCTGTATACTGGGCCCATTTGTACCACTCATTATGACTAGCTACTTCCCAAAGATCGTCAAAAGCCGGTTTTACACTCCTGTGTCGAGGCTCAAACCCCACATCCTGGTCTATCTCCCGAGAGGGGACCTCCGAGCCCTCCTCTTCGTCATAATCATCATACACATCATTTCCTAGTTCGGGACCTGGTGTTGTTATGATTTCTATATTGTTTGGGGCCTGCGTTGTTTTCAAATTATCAGTATCCTTTGGGCTATGTGTAACAGCCTTCTCAATAACTTTGATAGTAGTTGGGAAATTTGTCATGGCAATTGTAGTGGTCGCTACGACAGGTGTAGGTGTTTTAATCTGCATGATTGGAGCTTTAGGTTTTTCAGTTGGAGGCTGGGCCACAGCAGGAGGCGTGGTCAGTCTCAAGGGGAGCAGTGCAGCTGGAACCAGTCCTTGTCTTACTCTGGCTTCAAACTCACTCTGACTGACTGTTACTAAATCTGTCCAGGCCCTCTCTATTCTCCTTGTTTTTCCCCCTTTAAAGGTGTTGATAAATACTTGAACATATCTCCCAGGTTCATCGTTCACCATGTCCTTATCACACTCATAAATCCAAGCGCCCTCCCCCATATAGACTCTAACCTCATAATTCCTCTCTGTGCAGCTCCCATATACCCCAATTTCAAAATGTATTCTCCAATCACACAGTGGGAAATTCCCAGCTCCTGTAGTCTCTGTATCTCTAAGGAGGATCACATTACGAATCCCATCAGTAGTCAGCTCCTGAGACGGGATGTATTTTCTCATTTTTTCACCCTTAAAGCCCTTTAATGTTGGTTTGTCCCCAATCAACCGAGTAGTAATCTCTGGTTTAGTTGTTTTAACACTCATTGTAGTATTCCCCTATGAAATAGTAGTTACCGGTGGTGTAGTGATGATTTGCTTAGTTAAAAGATTTATGTCCCAGGGGCAAATTCTCCGGGTTTGCTCTCCTCCTTGGACTACTACAATCAACTCTACTGAATAGGTCATATTGGGTTTAACTATTCGTCTATCTAGCTTAACCCGCCAACCTCCTGATCCAAAAGTCACCCCTAACCCACACTCTTCAATTCCCCACGCCGACTCTCCAGTTTGGAAATCTCGCGTGTAACCACAAAGCACATTCTGCTCTTGGTTCAGCACGTCACTTTCCAACACTCTGAGCGTCTGTTGTGTGACACTGGCAGATACATCCTGGCTTGGGACTTCTAAGATTATCTTATCGCCCACCAATTCTCCTGCCAGCGGGGCTTCTTTTGGGTAATCTGGATCCATATTATCCACTCGGTCCAATTTAATGTATGTTCGAAAATTTGTGGCTTTCTCATCATTCTTACAATTTATCCCTGCAAAATACCCATCATTAGGATTTCTTATTCTATCCATTTTAACCTCTAGTTCGAGTTCTTGATCTCTGATGATACTTATTTGGCATGAATAATTGCTAGTCCGTATCTCTTCTTCCCCTGTCTTCATTCTACATAATGTTGATCCATTTAATTCAACATTTACTTCACATTCTGTCCCATCCTCTCTTATCTCAGCAGGGATGAGCAGTACTCCAATCCATTTCCACATAGTGTGAAGATCTCTTTTAGCTCGTTCATCAACCTGTTCCTGACTGATCAGCTTAGTGTCATAGTGAACCTGATCTGAGAATGCTAGCATGGGTTTTGGCACAGTGTGAATTGGGAATTTTGCGGTTGCATCATACTTATCTTGATTATGGCTGTGTGGTGCTTCCTGGAGCGGCTGTGACCTCAGCAGATGTTCTGTGTTCCTTGTCTTCAGAGTCTGACTCGGGCTCCTTGAAGCCGCCTCCTTTGTCCCCAAGTTGCCTGTTGATCGCAACACCAGGCTGCACATTACTCCCGCCAACAACCACATCATTTTCCTTATTGTTTTTTAGTTTTATACTGCCCTTTGTCTCCGCTTGGACCTTGGTGCAGTGGCTCAGATGATACCACGTCGTGCTTCCTTCGACTTGGACCGCTGTTGGAGTCGCCCTCACCACAGTGTATGGCCCTTCCCTTCTCAGCTCGTGCCACTTTAGGTACACTTGATCACCTGGCACCACCTGCCTTTCGGCCTCCTGGTCAGCTTTTGGCTCCTTCGCCTTCTCCTGCAAATATATAGATCTATGGATGGCAGTTAATTGTTTCATGTATTCAGACAATTCCATTTGCAATTGTTCTAGATTAGGCCATTTGTGTGGCAGCCTTATTGCTGGTGGGACAGGCATGCATCGTCCCGTAAGCATTTGGTGAGGCGAAAGGTGCGTGTTTCTATGAGTTTGCATGCGGTAGCTCATTAATGCAAGTGGTAGTGCATCCACCCAGTTGAGCTTCGTGCTGGCGCAGATCTTACTGATCTTGGCTTTCAGGGTTCCGTTGATTCTCTCTACTATACCCTGACTAGCTGGATGGTATATGCTGCCTAGTCTTTGTTTAATCCTCAGATACTGCAACACTCCTTTCACCACCTTTTGAACAAAAGCAGAGCCATTATCTGAGCTTATTTCTGATGGAATGCCAAACCGTGGTATGACCTCTCTGGTGAGGAACTTAATGACTGTATCTGCTCCAAGAGTCTTAGATGGAGTTGCCTCCACCCATCGACTGAAGCGATCAATTACCACCAACATGTATCGTTTACCATGCACAGATTTTATCATGTCCACATAGTCCATACACAAGTGTTTAAAGGGTCCCTCCGGGACTGGAATGTGTCCTACAGGGGTTTTCACGCCTTTTCGGACATTATTCTCAGCACAAACCTCATATTGGTTCAGTACTTCTTCAACCATTGCTTGCATGTATGGGGACCAGTAGCCCTGCTGTCTTATCTTTTTCAACACTTCCCCCCTCCCACAGTGTGCAACACCGTGGGTTTCTGAGATCATAATGGTCAACAGAGCTACTGGTGCAACTATGAGCCCCTCATGGGATCTCCAAAGACCTTTTTCGTCCTGTGTTGCCCCCCTCTTGAGCCATAGACTCTGCTCGCTCTGACCTGCTTGTTTCTGTATTAGTATAATGTCCTCTGGTGTGACCACAGGTTCCAGAGACACTACTGGTGCCAATATTGCTTTTTTACACTTAGAAGCTTCTTTGGCAGCCTCATCTGCTGCGTTGTTACCTTTTGTCACCGCATCGTTTCCTTTCCGATGCGCTTGACACTTAATGATTGCGAGCTCTTTTGGTCGCATCATTGCTGACATCAAATCATTTATCTGTTTCTCATGCTGTATAGGTGCGCCATCTGACTTTCTGAACCCTCTCTGTTTCCACAAGGCTCCAAACAAATGGCAGACACCATGAGCATAAGCAGAATCTGTATAAACATTAGCTGTCCTCCCAGCTGCCAGTTGACATGCCTCTGTTAGCGCCTTCAACTCCGCCAGCTGGGCTGAACATGGTTGATTACAGCTCTCTGCTTTTTCTGTTACAAAATCATCTGCATCCTGCCTCACAACCGCATAGCCAGCGTGATTTCCTAAATGGTCTCTGAAACAGGAGCCATCAACAAAGAATGTCACATCTGCATGAGGAAGTGGAACCGACTCTAAGTCTGGTCTCAACTTAGTGTACTTCATTGTCTCTGCAATGCACTCATGTGGTTCACCCTCATCTTCAAGCGGAATGGCGTTTGCTGGATTAACCGTTGCGCACTTCTTGATTGTCACATCAGGGTATGACAACAATGGTATGAATTGCAAACATCTAGCTTGAGTTATCACAAACTTTCCTTGATTTATTAGCTCAGTGATTTTGTGATGGGTTAGGATGGTAACGATACCCCATCGTTATAGTTGTTGCTTTTTCGTATGCATAATGCACTGCAGCAAGACCTTGGTAGCAGGGCGGCCACCCCTGCGCCACGTTGTCCAGCTTCGTACTGTAATATGCAACTGGTTGCTTCTGGCGACCACTGCATGTCTCTTGCATAAGTACTGCAGCTGCATACATGTTCTGTCTATTTGAGACATAAAGCAAAAATGGTTTGCTGTAATCTGGTGTTGCCAGAACGGGTGCGCTCTGCAGTTCTTGTTTTATGGTTTCAAAAGCCACCATCGCCTCAGTTGTCCATGTCAAAGGAGCTTTCAGTAATTGGGTCCCCGTTTCTTTAATGAGATCTCTGAGGGGAGCAGTTGTTTCCACATAGTTCTCAATCCAATCAGAACTGTATCCTGTCAGCCCCAGGAATGTCATCATTTGTTGAACTGTTTTTGGGCGTGGCGCTTTGCTTATTCCCTCTAGCTGCGAGGGTGAGATTGCAATGGTTCCTTCAGAAATTGTTCTTCCCAAGTATTCCACTTGAGATTTACAATACTGCAATTTTGTTTTAGAGACTTTGTGTCCTTCTTCTGCCAATCTTTTTAGCACTTTAAGTGAGTCTTGACGACATTCCTCCAATGTATCAGCGGCAATTAGTAAATCGTCAACATATTGAATCAATGTGCCGCTGATTTGTAGCCCTTCAAGACTCTGTTTGAGTACCTGGTTAAACACACTGGGACTAAGTTTTAGTCCCTGTGGAATGCGTGTGTATGTCATCTTTCTACCTTTGTAGGTAAATGCGAACAAATACTGTGACTCTTTAGCTAGGGGTATGCTAAAGAATGCTGAACACAAATCAATTACAGTGAAAAATTTCGCACTGGGTGGCACGTTTGTGAGGAGCGTGTGGGGGTTTGACACATCAATAGGCCAGTCTTGTATGACCTCATTTATTGCTCTCAGATCATGATCCAGCCGATATTTTGATTTATCTGCTTTCAGTACCGGAAATATGGGTGTGTTGCACGGACTTTGCGTTTCAACCAATACTTCCGACCTCAACAGCCCATCAATTGTTTTGCTGATTCCTTCGACTGCTTCTGGTTTTAAAGGATATTGTGGTTTATTTGGCAGTTGCACATTGGGTTTCAAATCTATCCTTATTGGGTTGGCTGCCTTCACCAACCCCACATCTGTGTCATGCTTTGACCACAGTTGCTCAGGGACCTGACGTAACATGTCTTCCAACATTTTGTCGTCAGAGTCAGGTTCAGATGTCTCTGGTACACTCAATATTGGAGTTGTGACTACTTGTGGCACAGCTGTCATATTGGTAGTGCATTCAACTTTGATCATAGTTTTGTCTTCTGACATATATATGAGAGGATTATCTGTTTTCTCCCAATTTACCTGTGCCGCAACTCTCATCATGGGTCCGAGATCTTTTGATTCACAGTTCTCATTTACCACTAAGGTAATGTGTGGATTGGATTCTGACACATTGTACCATTCTGCAATGAATGGGTTTGGCTCTACATTCATGGCTGCCCCTTTTGGTCCAATTATTATATAATTAGAGCTCAGGTCAATTTTCATATTTTTCGTTTTCTCATCCCAAGTTTCCTCAAAAATTTCGCTGCATGATGCATCATAGAACATTGTGCAGTGGTAGTCGGAGAAAGGTTTAGTTGCTTTCGGAATTTGGGCTCGAATGTATTTCTCCCATTCACTGAATGTTTGTTGCACTGGTTCTGTGATTTCTCCCAGCCAATAGACCTTTGCACAGTCTGTTTTTACATGCATTTGAAAACTCCACGCCTGAAGTATCTATGTACACTCCTTGCGGGGTGCACCAGATTTTGACCTTTAACTTACATAGTGCATCTCTACCTAACAAATTAATTGGGGTTTGGTTGGACACTAAAATTGGAATTCTTATTTCTTCACCCTCTGTGACCAGGCGCACCGGAGCTGTTGTTGGAGTTAGCTGCTTTAATCCCGAGAATCCTACTGTCTTGACAAATTTGCCTGACATGGGGAGGTGGGTGGCATATTCAGTACTCACACGTGTATGTGGCTCCTGTGTCTACTAGCATTGGAGTTTGCCTGTTTTCTATTTGAACCTGCAGCATTGGTTCTTTATCAGCTGCCATGGTGATTATTGGCAGCTGACCCTCCCCCATAGGATTCTCTGGGCACCCCTAATAACCATGGTTAGGCCCCGCCCAAGGATTGGCTGGGCCCATTCCCTCTCTCTGAGCAGCTCCGGGTCCCCCCCCCCCCCCCCCCACCCGTCCGGGGCCCGCCCGTGGACAGGCTACTGCTCTGTGACCAGGCTCTCCGCATTCCCAGCATACTCCAGGTGGACCTCGTCCTCGGCCTCGGCCTCGACCCCGTCCACCAGATTGTTTATCGTTGTTGAATTGTTGCCGATATGGCTGTTTGTATGATGATGTGTAGATATTGACAACTGGGGGTGGTTGTGTGGGCGGCGCCGGCTGCATGGTGGGCGTGCTCGTTGGCGTGGGATTTATTTTTTCAGTCGTAATTGGTGCCTGGACTTTAGCTTTGCCTTTGTTCTGCAGCTCACTTAGTTGCAGCTGTGCTAGCTTTCTCTGGATTTCTCTGTCCTGCTCTTTCACCCTCTGCTCATCTTTTCTGTGTCTCTCCACTGCATGAATCACATTGTCACAAAATTGTCTGTGTGGCATTGTTGTTAAGCCCACTACGTCTTTCAGCCTGCTCTGGACTGGGGTGGGGAGTGCGTCTGTTACTGAGTTTCTGAACAGAGTTGTCAACACCTGGCTCTGCTCAACGTTTTCCTCAGAGTCTGTGAATGGTTCACCCAGCAATGCTTTAGGGTCAACTCGTGCAGGGTACTCTCTTCTCAATGCAGCCCACAGTTTCCCACGATAAGCATCAAATTCAGTCCCATCAGCCATGGGACTTATCATCCACTCACACTCATTATGCTTCAACATGCTCTCCATTGCCGAGGCTCCGACAGTCTGAGCCCACACTGCCTTCACATCCCCCAAAGCCAACAGTTTGCCAATGGTAGCTTCCTCAAAAGCTCTGATCCACTTTGAGGCCCCGTCGTGAATATCAGGGAGTCTGGAGACCAGGCCGGTCAGATCGAGGGTCTGCCATGGGATATAATGTCCCTGGGTTCCCTTTATCAAAATTGGAGCCATATATTGTTCATTATTATATCGGTCTGGTTTTTTAAGCAATGCTCTATCTCTGAGATTTATTTTTAGCTCGTCCTCTTCCTCCTCATCTTCCTCACAGCCCCTCAACTCAGCTGCCTGTCTGTCTATCTCCTCCTCAAACTCTATAATGGCGGACCGATTAAGCTCCCGTCTTAAGTCTATTCCTGTAGTTGGCAGATCAAGCCAATAACTGTATGATTGTTCCCCTCCTGCACTCTTTCTTCCCTCGTAACAATCTAGTACAGCCGGCATACTACGTCTCACCTTCCTGGCAGTGCTGCAGTGTCTTGGATCTAGTACTTTTACTCTAGCTGAAGTTTTTGTATCTGCATCTCCGCGCACTTGTTCCCCAAACTGTGTTCATTGCATCTCTGTTTCTCCGCTATCACTGCCTTTGCTGATTTTTGTGAGTTGCTCATGCCCGAAAAGCTATCTTTTGAGGTTTTGGGGACGGGGCTCTTATCTCCCCTAGGTGTGGTGATTTTGTTCTCATCCCTAGCCTCAACATTTGAAATGATCTGGGATATTTCCTCCGTTGTTGGTTCTTTAACATTACCATTGAAGTGTAGCCAACCCTCTAAATTTGGATATAGTCCTGCGACTTCCGTCATATTAAATTGCTTGTTTTCCTGACCCTTCTTTTTCCTCCATGCTGTTCTGTAGGTATATTAGTCCCTGTTTCATCTTTGCCCTGTATTGCTGGCCTTCATCTTTGAACAAGTTCAAAATTTCCAATTCCAATTCTCTCTTTCCTACACGTTTCTTTGAATGGTCTTTAGGTTTGTAATCTCTTATTCTAATTTCCATACTCTCACACACCATCATGTCAAACGTGCCTCCCTTCGGCCAAGGGTATTCTAGTCCCTTGGTTCGTTTTTCCCATTTTTCTGAAATTTTCTGGATGTCTTCCAAAATGTCAGGGTTTTTGCTTCCCACCAGAGCTACTGGTGTTGGATTCATTGTGTTAAATTGCAGTGTAATTGTCTTATCCAAATTTGTATTCTTATGAGTTGAAAAAAAGAAAAACACTCAAACTTTTCTCTTTTGCTAGTGCTCCCAAAAGGAGGGGCTGGGAGTGGCCTATGCAGTAGTGCACCTAAACTATTTTTAGAAAGCCTGTGTCTGTGTCTCCAGGCTCCTCCCCCCTTAGTTTCCCAACCGATTACAGCCTCAGTGTGTGTCCAGCTGTCTATGTGATCAGTTATCTCCGCACAAATCCAGCTCTCTATACAACTATTTTCTCAAACACACTTTCTCTCTTTCAACCTCAACTCAGACACCCCACACCAGTCTTCTGTCTTTCTTCAACACAAGCACATTCACACTCTGGACACAGATTTCTGCTTTTCTGTTCAGATAGCACATTCAAGGGTCAAAGTTCTCTTCCACTCGGCACTCTTGGCCCTCAGCCCAGATTCTTGCACACACATGTATTAGCACATACACTCATTTATCACACAGTCATACCTCAAATATACACAGCGCTTTTTATATTTTCAACTCACACATTCACACATGAGCTCAACACACCGTACAAGCAATTACACAGTATTTCATATGACGTCCAAGTAAACAGTTTTCCCCACACACAAAAAATACTTTGGCTTATCTAAAATTTGTATCTTTAGACTGTTCAATTTGGGTTCATGCGCATGAGGTAATTGCTGCAGCGTTTTTATGATTTTTCCACCAATTGCAATTTACCAATTGTCCTTTATATTACTTTCTCTGTTTATAGGCCTTTATATATCAACTTTATATATCAACTTATGATCTCTTCACATCAGACCACCTCCTGGTCCATAGGAGCTCAAATGCCTCTCCCGGCGCTCCTATCTCCTTGGCACTCACACTAAATTTGGAGTTACCAATCAGTGCCACTAACAGTTACTGCCGAACCTCGGCCACAGTTTTCTCATAAAACTGTCAAAAAGGGAAATCTATTTCTCTGATTGCCGGAAATAGTAAGAAGCCACAGGTTTCACTCAAACCTGACCAAAAGTAGGGGAAAACTATTTCTCCGATTGCCGGAAATAGCAAGAAGCCACAGGTTTCACTCTAACCTGACCAAGCGTTTGTGCAGTCTATCTCTAGACTCGCCACAACATCCCTATCTAAGCTATATCCCTTTGGGTATGGGATTTCGGTCTCTCTAGACCTGCCTAAATCTAACTATTGGACTTAGATCCTGGCCCCTCTTGAGCCGTAAACCCCTCTTGGGTTTACCCAGAGCCCCTCTGGACTCAAAATCTGACCCCTCTTGGATCGTAACCCCTCTTGGGTTAACTCAGAGTCATCAACCAGACTCAAAATCTGCCCCTCTTGGGCCTTAAACCCCTCTTGGGTTTACTCAGAGCCCCTCTGGACTCTAAACCACGGTCTCTCTAGACCTGAAGTCTCTCTAGACTTCCAACACACGACTCGGCCAGTCATCTATATCCCCAGCTGCTTTCTTAATTTCTGGCTGTTTCGTTTTAGACGCAATGCCAATCGCAATCAAATTAAAGGTTGCTCCACTCTTAAGTGTAGCTCCTCTCTTAGCAGCTGTCCTGTGCACAGACGTTTGGCCCTCTTTTCTCCACTGCTCTTGGTCCCCGCCAAGTTCTCTGTCTGCGAGGGATATCGGTATGCATAAACCATAAAACCATAACTAATAAGTTTGGAAATCAAAATGTCATGGTCGATCACATCGAAGGCAGCACTGAAGTCAAGTAATATTGTACCCACTAGCATTGAGTCATCAATTGAAGTTAACCAGCTATCTGACATTTGTGTCATTGAAGTGCAGGTGGAATGACCAGACCTATAAGCATGTTGGAACATTGTAGTTAAATCATTGTGAGAAAAGTAATCTTGCACTTGCCTAAATACAATCGTTTCCAATAATTTACTCAGAATAGGCAAAATGCTAATAGGCCTACTATTCGAACCACAGAAAGCTGATTTTGTATCTTTGGGTGAAGGAATGATCTTGCCCTCCTTCCAAAGTTTTGGACACACACCATTAATCAGACATCTGTTGAATATGTGACAGATTGGTTTAGAAATATGTACAGCTGATAATTTCAACAGCCTACTATCCAAGTTGTCTGTACCAGCAGACCCACCAGCAGTCAAAGATCTCAGCAACATTTCCACCTGCACAACATTAACCTGATGAAATTCAAAATTACACAGTTTATCCTTCATAATAATTTTTTTTATCAGCTCATCGGAGTTGGAGTCAACAGTACAATCCAATTTCTCTCTAAGTTTAGAAACCTTATTAACAAAATAATCATTGAAATAATTTGCAATCTGTGTTGGCTTAGTCAATTAAACTCCATTCAATTCAACAAAAGAAGTACAGGTAGATTTTTCCCCCCATGATTTTGTTGAGTACATTCCACATTCTCTTACTATTTGTACCACTATCGGAGATTCTCTTTTGAAAATATTTTTTCTTTTTCACTCTGTTCACCTTGGTCACATGATTCCTTAAAGTACAATAAAGTTTTCTGTCTTCAAGAGAGCCAGAAAGACAGCAACCTTTTTAGCCTCATCCCTTTGAGCCATCAAGCTCTTTAATTCAGTATCAACCCAAGGAGCACTTTTGGCTTTAACTGTAAATTTCTTTAACGGGGCATGATTGTTAACAACTCTCATAAAAAGACCCATAAATAAATTAAGGGAGGTATCCACATCATCAATGGCATATACCAAATCTCATTTAATGTTATCCAATTCATTTAGAAAATTCTCCACCTCCTAGGTAGCTTTGTTCTCCTGGAGACAGCAACACAGTTGTGGTCACTGAAACCAACTGTTACAGAAACGGGTGTTGAGCACATATCAGGATAATTAGTGTAAATATGATCAATACATTTTGATGTTAAAGATTAGAAATTAGAAATTCTTGTGGGTTGATACATTAATTGAGATAAACCACAGGTGTCTGTCACAGATTTAAGCTTATTCTTCAGAGGACAATTATCAGATAGCCAATCAATATTTAGATCACCCAGCCAGTATAGCTCTCTGTTTTCCTCAGTCACTTTGTCCAGCATATTACATAAACCATTTAAATACTCTATCCTGGCACTAGGTGGCCTATAACAACAGCCAAGAACTATTGGTTTTAAATATGGAAGTTGTACCTGTAACCATAACACTTCAACATCATCAACCATTAAGTCATGTCTCAGTTTCACAGGAAAATGATCACGTATGTAAATGGCCACGCCACCTCCAAACCTGTTTCGATCATGTCTATAAATTGAAAACCCCCCTATATCAACATCTGAATTGTCTATGAAGCTGTCCAGATGGGTTTCAGAAATCATAAGTAAGTCTATTTTGTTTAATTGCAAAAACAGAGAAATGTTGTGAATTTTATTCCTCAGACTACATATATTAATATATGCAAGGATTAAACCTTTAGGTAGTTTATTTATACTGGTCATCTTGGTTGATGGTAAATAAGTCAGATATTATAATAAAATGTATAATCTATTTGAACATCTTGTACCATAAGTTGTTTTGTCATCATCAAGTAGGCTACATCAGACTTATTGGTCCAGCACACAGACACACATGCATGTACACAAATACTACACTCCCAAAAAGATAAAATTGAACTTTAAAGCTCATTAGGCCAGTGACTGACTTTGTCCAGCCCTGGGGGTGATGATCAGTTTATCATACTTCAAGCTCGCTTTATCACCTCTCTCTGTGGCAGCTTTCAACTTCGGCCACAGCTCTTTCCTCCTCAGTTGCACAGCTTCAGAGAAATCTTCATTAATGTAGATCTTAGTGCCCTTTAATTTCTTGGCAGAAGAAAGAATCAGCTCTCTGTCTTTAATGCAAAGAAATTTGACAACAATTTTCCTTGGCCTTCCCCCCTCCTGGTACTGACCAAGCCTGTGGGCACGCTCAATGTCCATATTTGTTCCATCTAAGCCCAAGTCTTTAGAAAGCATTTGTCGCACCTTTTTCTCTGATTCACTCCAATTCTCTCCTTTCTCGTCAGCAAGGCCATCGATTAACTCCATTAACTGGGAGAGTACACTCATTGTGACCACTGCATCCTCCTCACAAGGGGAAGTTTTAGCATTTTTAGGAGGCATGATGTATCTTACCAAGATGTACCAGAAGTTGATGAAAGTTGAAAATGTTGATGGTGACAGGTCTGTTTGTCAGAGGCCTAGTAGGCCCAAAAGCCCATCAACTTGGGCTACAGCCACAAGCTCACCAAATAGATGAGATATCGTCCACAATGTTGAGACAAAGTATAAATAAAAAGCAACTTGAGTCAGCTGACAACTAGATTTGAGAGTACCAGAAAGGATTCAGTAGATTTTTGTTAGATTCTAAGAAGCCAGATTGTGCAGACAGGCAGAAGCTCCTGAATGAGATATGTGACAGACAGGCTTCTGATGTCACAGTTGTTTCTTTGCCCTCTTCTGTCTGCAAAACCACAGTGCCGGACATGGAAGCTGTGTAGGTGTGTGTTTTTTGGAAGAAGTGGCATTTATTGCATCTGTGGTATTTTTGTTTTGTGTTCAACGTTGGCTGCTTTTTATTGCACCTAACACACTGCCTCTTTTCATCCAGTCTGACACATGTGATGTTCCCTGTCATGGTTATCACATCTTCCTGTTGTTCTTGAAGTGGAATGGCTGCTATGTTTGCTGGTACATTGACATCACTGATTTCTTCAAAGAGTGAGGTCTTGGTGCATGTCATGTAAAGTGCATTTGTCTTTTGTGTGGACAGGTTATTAATGCGGTAGGATTTACCAGTTTGCAAGGTATGTATTTGGTTGTCATACAGCACTAGCTTAATTTTGCAGGTGTCATCTGCAACGTAGCAGTTGCAGACGTCCAGTTCAGCTCCGTATACATGTCTCATGTAGGTGCTTACATCTAGATGCATAACGTTCACGTGAATTTCTCCAATCTGCTAACAAGAACATGTTGTTAAGTTTTAAGTGGAATGGTGCAACTTGTTGTTAACGTGTTTGTAGGTGATACATTAAGTTTGCTGGTATGTTGGTAAGTTGTTAGTTTGTATTTACATGTGGTTGTTAGAGAGGTAGGGAAATATTGATAGACATCCATTAAGTTATCCAATAAGGCAAGAGGAGGTTAGAAACACAGTAAGGTTGGTGTATGGTTTTGATGGTCAGGTCAGGTGCATAAGGTAAAACTGATTTGATGTAACATCAACAAAGAAGAATATCTATCAGTGACTTTATGAAGTGACTGTGTATAGTACATTTTTTCTACAAATGTAGTGTGGTTTTATGCTGCTAATATAACAGAAAATATAGTTGAGGTGTAAAGGTTAGTGAATCATTGCAGTAACAGGGCTAAAATAGTACACTGTACACTGACAGGCATTATATCATGTTAATATAAACAACGAGTGCCCTTACAGCGTGGTATGGTGAGAGAGCAAGCACTTGTTTTAGTGTCATCTTCTGGGTGTCACAGGGTCTTTTGTTTGGAGAGTTGACTTCTGTTTGGATCTGAAGAGGACCAAGACACAGGTGACCCCGATTTCCATCCAGGGGGTCAGTGTGGACATTGTGGAGGACTATAAGTACCTGGGGGTCCACACTGACAATAAACTGGACTGGGCTAAGAACACGGATGCTCTCTATAGGAAGGGCCAGAGCCGTCTCTATTTTCTGAGGCGACTGAGGTCCTTCAACATCTGCCGGACTATGCTCAGGATTTTTTATGAGTCTGTGGTGGCCAGTGCTATCCTCTATGCTGTTGTGTGCTGGGGCAGCAGGCTGAGGGTGGTGGACGCCAACAGACTCAATAAACTGATATGCAAAGCCAATGAGGTCGTGGGAATGGCGTGTGACTCTGTGATGATTGTGTCAGAGAGGAGGATGCTGTCTAAGCTGCAAACTATCTTGGACAATGTCTCACACCCACTCCACCGTGTGCTGGTCGGGCACAAGAGTGCTTTCAGTGGAACTGTACAAGTTGCCCTTGGACTGTTTCACCCACTGTTACCAACTCAAAAATAAATTATTACATATTTATTCCACAGTTCTTCTTAACACAATAATCTGTGCAATAACTAACTATATTATTACCTGTACAATAATTTAACTTGTGTTATAACTCCACCGTCATACATTTCTTTTTACAACTGCTATGTAAAGACAATGTACATAATCCTAAATTTTCTTATTTCCATCTGTATCTAAGGTTCCTGTATATATTTTGTAAATGATGTTGTTAGGTTACTATATATATTTTTGTAAAATATCTTGTTATATTTTCTTATATTTTTACTTCTAATTGCACTATATCTTCTTTCTTTGTGCACTTGTAAGGAGCACCTGTAACGCAACAATTTTCCCTTCGGGATCAATAAAGTATTTCTGACTCTGATTCTGATTCTGTAACTAACATGTCAGTTTGTCTGTTGACAAGGACATCATAGTTGTCACTTGTAGATTGAGATCCACTGAAGTCTGCAGAACAGATATAATAAACATTAGGCAAATTGTTAAAATGGAAGTAAACAAATAGGCTCAACTAGGCTGAGAGTTTCATGAACACATATAACAAATCAAACACACTGCAATTCATTTTCAGATGATGGCAATTTGTTTTAATGCGCAAACTTGATGAGTAGTTAATGGTGTAAGCAATTACAATTATGTCTCTAGGCATATGTTTGTGATTTATATTAAACACTTGAACTATATTTGTTTATGTCAGTTGTCGATCCCAGTGATTTTGTTGTCAAATTAAACCAAAAGAAATCGATATAAGACTGTAATGTAGACTACAAACTAAATGATGAATAAATAGACAACAGTGAATAAAAGTTTATTGAGCCAACTTATTGACAGTTTATATGGTTCGACTTGGGCTGGTCATTCTATAAATAAACGTGCGTAGTGCACATATAGCCTTACAAACACACATTGAAGTCATCATCCTACGTACCGGCAGTCGTAATAATTTATTTACATCCACCACATGACAATGTGATTAGTCGGTAGCTTTGTTATGTTTTCCGCCGTGATTGTCAATCATTTCAAGTGTGTTTTTGAGTCAGTGACAATGCTGGGTAAGTTGTTTTTGTTGTTACTGTTGTTCATTGTCATTTTTCTTCTTCTGTGTTTACAGGCAGCTGGCAAACGACATGTAAAGGTGAAGTGCCACCTACTGCTCCGGGGTGTGAGCTGTAATGTTTTGAGTGTTTGAAACCAGTTAGGCTCGGTATTATTAACGCTATTTCAAGCTATAATGTCATGTTTGAAATAATACATGATTCACCACGCCACAACAATATGTTGTTTAAATGTTTGTTGTTATTTGGGAGATGTTAGTTGTTGAGGACTGGTGAATGGATGTAAGTGGGGGTGAAGGTGGAAGAGGGATGTCTTCTGTTAGGTTGGTCTGGGAGGATGAACTTGAGATCGGGCGGAGGGAGACTCTGGGTGGGGGAACCGTCTCAGGCATTTTCCTACCCGAGCTGACTGCAGGCCCCTAGACGTTACCTAGAAAGAGACATGGGAGAGGAATGCACCAGATTGAATAAGAGAAGATGGTGGAAGAAGGGTAAAGAGGATGGAGGAATGTTGGTAGGGATGAGGTGGGAGGATGATGGATGAAGGCAAGGGAAAGGGAGGGTGGGGTCGAGAAATCTGAGACAAATGGAGCAGGATGGATTGACCGGGTATAAGTAGGCCTGACGGGTAATCAGGGGAGTGGTTGAGGCGTGGCCCTGCTCCCGAACCTAGATATTAAATTAACTTCATTTCACTAGCAAGGACCACGCCACAACAATATGTTGTTTAAATGTTTGTTGTAATTCAGGAGGTGTTAGTTGTTGAGGACTGGTGAATGGATGTAAGTGGGGGAGAGGGTGGAAGAGGAATGTCCTCTGTTAGGTTGGTCTGGGAGGATGAACTTGAAATCTGACGGAGGGAGACTCTAGGTGGGGGAACGGTCTCAGGCGTTTTCCTACCCGAGCTGATTGCAGGCCCCCAAAAGAGTCAGCAACAAAGTATACTGAATTGAGCGTGGGTTTGACGAAGATCGTTGAGATTGTTGCGGATGTAGGAGCAATATGCATGAGATGGCCAGCGGCCGAGGACCTGGGTTGTTTGATCTGTGGTGCCTAGTCTGGCAGCCGTGGATGCAGCACCAATGCAGAAACAATGGCTCGTATGGGCTGAATTAGGAGTTGGGGTGGAAAATGTAAATAGGAAAAGAAACTCCCAGTGGTCTGTTTTGCTCCCTCAGAGCGTGAATATGACGGAGTCAGAAGTGTGGATGGTGATGTCAGATAGGTGGAGTTGATGAGAAGTTATTGTGGGAGGATGAAGTAGGTGGGACTTAGCCTATGTAGCCTGAGCTCGAAGAACGAATACAGGGGCTTAGGTCAGAGGTGAGTGGCGAGCATCTAGCTGTGGGAGTGGGCTCCTGTTATCGCAAGCCTTCGATCAACCTCGTCATGTGAGAGTGAGAGACTGAAGGGCAATGGTGGCCGATGATCGGTTTGATAACGAAGTTGATACCCGCTAGGTAGGTGTGGGTGGTGGAGCGATATGCCTTGGACCAATTCCAGCCAGTTAAGTGGGCGGAGAGAGTGCTCAGAGTGAGGCTGTTAAGGATGGCTTCTTGTGAAGCGTTAGAGAGGTTTCTTAGCTGAGGAGCTAGTTCAATGTCGCCGTTGGAAACGGTGAACTGGAGTAGGGTGGAGAACCGATTCTGGGGCCAAGTGTCTGAATTTCTTGAGTGAGAAACGAGATGGTGAATTGGCAAAGCTGTTGTGGTGACCGGGAATGTGGACTGCCCTGATAATGAAATGGTGTCGAGCTGAGATTAATGTGAGTCTGCGCGTGAACTGCATGATGGCTGGGGAACTAGATCACTTTTGTTTGGATCTCTGACTGCGGTGTTGTTGGAGTGTATTAGTATGGACTTAGAGCATTCGTGCCCCCAAAGAAGGGCGGCTATGGTGATGGGATATAGCTCGTGAAGGGCGGATGCGGGAGAGTGGGACTCTGAGTCAAGGGCTTTGATCTCTGCAGGCTGTGTGGAAGCAAACCATTTTCCTCCATAGTAACTGCCATAACCTACGGAAGGAGCTGCACCCGTCTAAAGTTGAATGACAAAATCATCACAGAAGAAAGAAATGCCATTCCAAGAAGAAAGGAAATGTTGCCAGGAACGCATTTCCATTTGCGTGAATCATCCAAAACAACTTTATCATGGAGGGGGGGGATGTCTGCACTTTAGTTTAAAGATCGGACAGGAAAGATTTGAGAAGGGCCAGTAGCTGGTGTTTTGTGTATCTGTCTACCAGAAGATAGTTTGACAGAAGCAAAGTGATGCACTGTACTTTCTCTGTGGGCAAAGATGCGTGAAAGGAAATGGAGTCTAGATTGATGCCTAGGAATTCTTTGGAAGCGCTAGGCCTTGAGGTTTTCTCTTCAGAGAGGGACACCAAGT
Source organism: Cephalopholis sonnerati (assembly GCA_019142605.1). Classification (NCBI taxonomy): domain Eukaryota; kingdom Metazoa; phylum Chordata; class Actinopteri; order Perciformes; family Serranidae; genus Cephalopholis; species Cephalopholis sonnerati. The sequence continues at coordinate 20,638,524 of JAGQAX010000024.1, forward strand.
TCTGAGAAAGGTTGTGCAAGAGTAGTGAGCCCAGGGTGAGGAGGTGAGGATGGTGGAGTGACGATGAGGAAATCAACGAGAAGATGAAGAATGTAAGGGAGTCTGTAATTGTTGGTCAGGATCCGGCACGGGGCTTCTGAAAGTGAGTCGAAAAGACTGAGGCTTTGTGCGAGGAAGAGGGACGTGAGCATGGTGGTGGAGCACTGCCTGTGCATGCTGTGGCAGGGTGGGAGGGACTCCACATAGCTCGCAAGAGAGAGATGGTTGAGGGCTGAAGGGATGAGGGTCGGGGGTCGAATGGATGAGGGATGAAGGGTTGAATGGTGGAGGGATGAAGGGTTGAGGGGTGAAGGGATGAGGGATGAAGGGATGAAGGGTTGAGGGGTGAAGGGATGAGGGATGTAGGGATGAAGGGTTGAGGGATGAAGGGATAAGGAATGTAGGGATGAAGGGTTGAGGGATGAAGGGATGTAGGGATGATGGATGAATGGATGAGGGATGAAGAGATGAGGTATGAAGAAATAAGGGATGAAGGGATGTGGGTTGAATGGATGAGGGATGAAGGGTTGAGGGTGGAGGCATGAAGGGATGAGGGTCAAATGGATGAGGGATGAAGGGATGAGGGATGAAGGGTTGAATGGGTGAGGGATGAAGAGATGAGGGATGAAGAAATGAGGGATGAAGGGATGTGGGTTGAATGGATGAGGGGTGAAGGGTTGAGGGTTGAGGGATGAAGGGATGGGGGATTGAGGGATGAAGGGTTGAGGGATGTAGGGATGGGGGATGAAGGGATGCATGTGCACATGGATTTTGTGAAGCCTGCGAACACAGGGATGAGAAGAAAGCTGAAATTATTTGAGAAAAGTCAAGCACAGAGGGAGCAGGCACAGGGGGGAATACAACCTGGCCCCCAGTGGGGGGGGGCTGATGATGCAGGTTGTGGCCCTGGAGGCGGCAGAAGCCTGGTGCCGTCATTCGAGATGACGTTGGTGGTGATTGGCTCTGGTGCAGCGGCCGGAAGTGCGGGAGGCTTGGAGATTGTTACGGCCGGAGTTCTGATGAAAGTTGTGTAAAGCTTGAACAAAGTTGCTTTGTTGTTGTTGCGGTGGAAGAGAATGCCTTTTCCCTTCAGGAATTGATCAAGGCGGGCCTCTGTCCGTTCTCTGATGCCGGGCTCTGTTTGTGGAAGTGGAGACGGCTGTGTGAAGAGGAGTGCGCGCTGTGAGTGCGCCGTGATGGATAGCCGGGGCCTGTACCGGGGGAAGATTGCTGGTGTTTCCGGCGTTGGTGCCAGCTCCTTCATCTCTGTGGGTCGCTATATTCTGCCCTTGTGGGAGGAGGAGAGGAGCCCAGAGATCGATCGTTAGTTGGAGAGTTTGGCGACGCTCGCTGGAGACGCCGACTTCACCTCGGCACAGTTATCTCTGAGCGCTAACGGCTCCGCTGAGAGGCTTGGCTGTGGTCTGCTTTCTGTTGTGGCTGGAGGATTGTCTTTTTGGAGCAGATCATTGTATGAATCGTCTTCTGAGTCAGGTGGGTTGATTCTTCATCCATTTTGAAACCTAACTTTTGGCGTTGTCGAAGTTTGATAATGCGCTCAGGCGTGGAGCGGTCTGTTCTCGAGAAATCTGAGACAAACAGAGCAGGATGGGTTGACCGGGTATAAGTGGCCTGACGAGTAATCAGGGGAGTGGTTGAGGCGTGGCCCTGCTCCCAAACCTAGTTAACAAATTAACTTCATTAATAGAAATGCGTCGTTATCAGCCACTTATTTGTCGTACATTTCTAGTATATACAATTTTGCTTATGTAAATATCACGGTGTACTTTGTTCACTTGCATTAGGTATGGTTGGCGTGATCTAACGGTAGGCCTTCAGTTTGTGCATGTAAGTGTGGCAACCCAGAAATGACATGTCGGCACGGTAGCTGTTAATTTGTGTTGTAAGTTGTTGTAAATGTATTCTACTCACTCAAGAGTCTTCTTTACATTTGTCAGTTTTACTGCTGTCTTCTGAACAGCTGCTTGTTCCAATGTACGGTGCTTCTCCGGCGAAAATACAACTAAATTTGTGAAAGTCTTTACGTGCGACTTGAAAAACACTAGTGAAATATTTGGTGTGTTTGGAAGAAATTTTCATGGCACTAACATTGTGAGATGGTGGACTGGACTTCCTGACGGACAGGCCACAGTCTGTTAGGATCCATGGCATCTCCTCCTCCTCCATCACCCTCAGCACCGGGCTGTCACATGGTGAAGTTTGCTGATGACATGGCAGTGGTGGGATGTATCAGCAATAATGATGAGTCTGGACACAGACAGGAGGTGGAACAACTTGAACGTTGGTGCAGGGAAAACAACCTCTGCATCAATGTGAAAAAGACCAAGGAGATGCTGGTGGACTTCAGAAGGAGCACCCCCCCCCCCCCCCACCGAACATTTGAGGAACAGCAGTGGAGGTGGTCGACAGCTTCAAGTACCTGGGTGTTGTACAACAACCTCACCTGGAGCAATAACACCTCATGCCTGGTCAAGAAGGCACACCAGCGCCTCTACTTCCTCAGGAGGCTGAGGCGAGCTGGACTTAGCAGCTCAGTCTTGAGTGCCTTCTACAGGTGTGTGGAGGAGGGCGTCCTCTGCTCCTGCATCACTGTGTGCAATGGCAACTGCTCTGCAGCAGAGAAGAGGGCTCTGCAAAGGGTGGTGAAGGCTGCACAGAGGATTGTGAGAAGCAGCCTACCCACCATCATGGACATTACACCACCAGGTGCAGGTCAAGGGCCACCCTCATCATGAAAGATGAAAAATGCACTTTTGTAAAGTTGTATATTCTGTTTCTCTGTTCGTTTTGCACATCCTCAATCGCACGTGTCGTAACTCATTGCTCATTGCTGCTTCCAGGGCTTGGTATTTCTTAAACTTATGTAAATAATTTTCCCTCTTTTTCTCCTTGTATTGGTTCTAATCTTTTTTATATCTTTTTTTTATTTATTTTATTCTATCCCCAGGTCCTCGGGTGCAGTATTTCGTCCCACCCCCATGTGTGAGCATGTGTCTGGTATGACAATAAAGTTCCTTGAATCCTTGAATATCCAGAAATAATGTTGTTCTCCTCCTCAATTTTCCCTATTTTTGAGGGAGATGCCATTGTGAGGTTTTTGTGTTTTCTTCCTAGCAGTTTCAACAACTTCTGTGACCTTTTAGAAAAGGATCCACTTCCACTCTTTACCGTGGTTACCTTTTACTGTCTTGTGATTGGATGTTAAGGTACTACTGTGCTGATTGGGCGGTACTGGACCATCGGGGGTGGATCGTATTACGTCTATGCTTAAACATTTACGTCCTGTAAAGCTACAGCTTTGTGTAGACTGCAGTATGTCAGTATGCAACATCAGCATAAAATTATTATGTAAGGTTTGGTGAGTTTTGACATTTATATAGTATTCAACATAGTATATGTTATATTGGTATAAATGATTGAATTAATTAAAAAAAAAAAAAAAAAAAAAAAACATGTGTTCAACAGTCTTGTGTTGACAGATGAACATTCAGTGAGTCATATGTACACACATCTGATCAGTTTAGTTCTTCAGGCTGGACAGTAATTATTATACAACTTTTTGTTCAAATAAAGTTAATCTTAAGTATATTTTTTGTCTTAAATAATTTAAGTCACACACTGACACATGTACAATACATAATATTATATGAAATAATAATATAATACAACAAATCATAGTATGATATTATTATATTATGGTCAAGTAATATAGGATGGTACAGTATGTCAGTATATTAATACAGTATGTCGTTTGATATGGTATTGTAATACTGTATGAGTATAACATATGTTTTAATATATTTGTTTTGTAGATGTAGTATTTTGCACAGGATACTTGATATGTTTTTAAAGCAAAGAGAGATGCATATGTGTAATAAGTCATTGATGTGTCACAGTTAAAGTGTAGAAATTATGATTCATGTCAAATCAGCATTTTTGACATGTAATTATAATGCCACCTAATGGGCATCATTTTTACAAACTATCCAGTCAATAGGTAACATGTCATTTTTTTTGTTATTTGCTATGTTAGGGGAATCTGGAGAAAGATGTGTCAAGCAGAACATGCATCAGTATGTCTTTATAGTGTGTTGACCATGATCGACAAAAACAAAAAGAAAAAAAAGGACAGTTCAAGTTTTTATTTTAGCCCATGACTTTACAAATCAACAAAAGCAATTACTAGTAATAAATTGTAACAAAAATAATTTAAATGTAACATTGTCAGAACAAAATAAAATACAATGATTATCATTCTGGCAGCTGATCTCTACAATGGTTAGCATTAAATATTGATGCGAATTAGGTGTAATTAAATTATATAATGTATAAATCAAGATGTAATTTTGTATACCAGGTCAGAAAAACACAACAATTTTCATTTTCATGTCATTGGTAGCTGTCAAGCAGTATGTACATATGTAGTTTTTAACTGTGATACCTCACAATGCATTATGAGGTTTTTGATTAAAAAACCATACAAGTACATTTATGTATAAAAAGTTGTGTATTTGCATTATCTGTTATCAGGGACAATAACTGTTAAACATTTAACGAAAAAGAAATTGCTCAAAATGCAAATAAAAAGAAACACAACAATAAATATGATGTAAAAAAACAAATAAACAAACAGAATTATATATATTGTGTTAATGAAATATATTAACTTTTTTTTGCAATGACAGCAACTTGAGTTGTAGATATTGTATATTAATTATGCATGAGGTTGTAAATTTGTGAACATCATTTGAATGAGTGGTTTGTTGAGCCAATATTTAAAAGACAAGGTCAGAATGTCTTTTATGATAAACATTCAAAAAGAAAAAACACCAGCTTACTTTAAAGGTATCAGGAAACACAAAAATAAATATAATGTAAACAAGAAATGTAAAGAAACACAAAAATAAATATAATGTAAACAAGAAATGTAAAGAAACACAAAAATAAATAAATAAATGTAAAAACAAATGTAAGGAAACACAAAATAAAAATAATTTAAATAACAAATGTAAAGAAACACAACAATAAATATAATGTACACTGTAAAAAAAAAAGTCAGTAAAAATACAGCACAATGTACCGTGTTACTATGAAGGAATTTTCTGTAATAATTTTTTACAGGTGTTTTTCCTGTATTTTGAAGCCCGCATTATATTATGGGAAGGGCTACCCCTTCCACTTTCATTAGCCATTACCCGCTTCGGTTGGACTAAGCTCCGAGAAAGGATTTTGGGATTGGAGTAACCTTTGTCTCACGTCCGTGGTAAAAAAAACAAAAAACAAATCTAACTTTACATTGTCCCCGGTGAAGCAGATAGTGGTCCTGTCATGTTGCTAATCGGCGGGAGCTAACGTTAGCTGATTTTTCGCCAATAAGCTACATGGCTGGCTACTACTAAATTAAGAGAAGTGTGAGGTGAATGTGGACTTGCTAAGGGACTCTAGTGCTTATTTTACAATGTCGTGGATGCCAGGCAGAGGTAGGCTATCAGTGCTAGTCAGTTAGTTTTAGCCTCAGTGATGTGGTGTTGTTGATGTTGAGCAGCTGTAGTTGCCTAAACTAAATGCATTGCTGGTGTGTATAGATCAGTTTAATGCCTTCAACGATTGCCATGGTGCTGACACGATAGTATCCGTGTGTTGATTTTGAGCTTGAAACGGCTAAGGCTGGTGAGGCTGGTATTGACAGCTGCTGGTCTAGCTTAGTTGTTAGCCCAATCAGCTCAGGTGTGTGTGAGCGAGGGAACACGAATCATGCTAATCCATTAGCACTCCAGTCTACCGGGGTGAGCACGCCATCTTCACCGCTTTTGTTATTTTTTTTCTATACATGTGCTGCTTAGTTTGACTCTGTTTGACTCAGTGCCACAGCTTAGCACAACAGAGTTTACACCCGCTTGAAGGTGTGTGTTTAACCGAAGAAGTGTTCATCTGTAGTCAAGTGTCTGAACAGCAGATAAACTGTTTACTTCCTGTCAGATCTTCACAATGAAAGCCCCCGTTATTTTGACCTCTAAAAGCTTTTATTATGAAGCAGTAAAGTCAGGAAATGTATGGAAAGCTATGCCATCACTTAGTAATGATGTGATGGACTCACTCATGGCTAGACTAATGTAGATGACCTTAACTTTGTCAAGACAGAGGACGTCGATGGAATTCTGCCACCCATCCAGTGTAGAAGATTAATTCAAGCTTTCAGTGCTGGTAAGTTTTTAGATTTATAACCCTAATCATTCACCACTGCACAGTGTATCGTACAACTATGAATTGCCATGGCTATATGCTTCTAATAGTTATTAGCCTGCTCAAAATTTGACACAGTCAGTACTTTAGTTCCAGTGTATTTTATTTTTTGGATTGTTATAATTTAAACAGGACAGTTCAGATTATTTGAAGTATGATTGTATAAGGTACTTCTCCACAGTCAGAGTATTACCAGCAGTAGATGGTGGTTGATATGCCCCCAGTTTGGAGAAGCAGCAGGAGTACCAGTTTAAGAAGCTAACCATTACTTTGATGTCACACAGACTTTTCCAACAGGAACCCTCCATTCTGTAAGTCAAATATCGCTCTCTGCAAACTCCATTGACAAAATCAGTAATTTTACCTCACAGAACATGAGAGTTGCTGGTCAACCACTGCCTCGATCTGTTAGTTTGTTTTTGTTATTGTGTGACTTCTGTGTTTTAAAGGGTTAGTCCAGATTCACTGAAGTCACACAATAACACAAACAAACTAACAGACTTAGGCAGTGGCAGACCAGCAACTCCTGTGTTCCGAGACGTAAAATTACTGGTTTTGTCAAAGGATTCTGGTTGTTTTGGAGAGAGCAATATTCAACTTATATAATGCTGGGTTCCTGTCTGAAAGGGCTGTCTGCTGACAAGGTAAAGTGGGGAAAATATTTTAAATGTAGCACACAATTAAATTGATATTGACGTTTTAAAGTGGCTATAATATGTTTTTTCTGCTGACCCTGTCCACAGCAGTACATTGCTTAGTTTCCTACACCGGTACTTTTGCTGATTTCCCAAACTGGAGGCATGTCAACCGCCGTCTACTGTAGGCAATACACTGATTATGGAGAAGTACCTTATACAACCCCACTTAAAAAACTGAATTATCCCTTTTAAAAGTTACATTGGTTATGTTGTAAAATTTTGGTTGTGTATGTTACCACAGAGTCACAAGCTGTACATGGCCCTGCTTCAACACCTCTGCCACAGAACGTCCATCAACCCCAAACACAATCTCTGACACCTGGTCCCATGGAGTATTCCCCATCCCGTGAGGCATATGCCGTACCATGGCACAAGATGCCCCCAAACCTCATGCTTGCCTTGAAACATTGTTCATGACATTCATAGTGTTTCTCTGATGTTTTATTTTCCAACAAAAGGACTCAGCTGCTGCTGGACTGAGCATCCAATGCACCCCCTGCATCGTTATCATGGGTTTGTAGTTTGTTGTTAGGGTCCGGGCTGCTAAGCAGCCAAGGACCCTATTGTAATCGGAAGAATTCTTTCTTTCTTTCTTCTTCCGAGGAAATCATACTTCCCATGGTCAAAAACTCACCAAACTTTACAGAAATGTCTGACCCCATGCCAGATTTACTCAACTCCAAGGACATGTGCCACCCCCTCCTGGGGGGGGGCACAATAAACGTTTAAATTTAAAAACTTTAAAAATTCCTACCAAACCAACGATACATGCTACACTTTTGAAACTTCACCACAATGTAGCCCCAGTACTGCAGAAACTTTTGTCCATTTAGACTCATTACAAATTCTGAAGTCCATCACTCTGTTTTTTTAAAAAATTGTAAAACTTATAAAACGTATCTCCTCCCACAATTTTTGCTCAATTGTCACCAAACTTGCTAGAGAGCATCTCCAGACTGTCCTCCACAAAACTTGTTTCTTGGATTTTTGATTTATCAAAAATTGAGCCTACAGTGCATGAAAACATTTGACTGTAAACACTACTGTAAACATATACCATCCAATTCTTGCTAAATACCTTTCCAATCTTCCTGAAAAAAATTGACAATATTTTGGAGTCGTGGTTGATGAAGTTTGGCAAATATCAGAATTTTATCTCCAAACTGAATTTTCTAGAACATTTTGAATTCTGCTCTCATGGGAACAACTGGAGTCAATGTAAAAGTGGCATTTTTAAACATCACATTTTCTCTTGTGAAGCAAAACGCGTATCATTAAAAACAAATCACCAACATGTCCATGCTGTCTAGATGCAATTTATGTATTGTCAGATTTTTGTTTAGATAATAGAATTTGTGACATTTTGACTATTTTTGAAATCTGCCACAACAACTGCAGCTCGGTCGGTGATTTCCTGAGTCTATTTGAGAAGCCACACACCAGGTCTCACCTCCAGACAATTAGCTCAGTGAGTTAGGAGCTGGATCGCAGTGCCAAGGACTCTGGGTTCAAGACCCAACAAGGGGGATGAGTATGACACATCAAAACTACAAAGAGTCTTTGAGAAACAAATGTATAAAATTTTAGAGTCATGGTAGATGATGTTTGACGAATACATATCAGAATCAATGCAAGAATGGTATTTTAAACAACAGTTATTTACTTTTGAAGCAAATCAATCATTCTTAAAAATAAAACATGGAGGCGGTGTTTAGCTCAGTTGGTAGAGCAGCCACTCCATGAAAGAAAATACAGCCCTCAATGCAGGCAGCTGCAGATCAAATCCTGCATTGGAAGGCCCTTTCTTGTGTGTCATCCCCCTCTCTATCTCTCCATTTCCTGACTCTCGCGATGCTCACTTTCCATTAAAGGCAAAAAAGCCCCAAAAATATTAAAAAAAAAAAAAAAAAATTACCAACATTTCAATGCTGTCTAGATGCAATATGTATATTTTCAGAACAACTGCAGTTACTTTAAGAGTGGCATTTTTAGACATCACATTTTCTCTTGTGAAGCAAAGCACTTATTGTTAAAAACAAATCACCAACATGTCCATGCTGTCTACATGCAATTTATGTATTGTCAGATTTTTGTTTAGATAATAGAATTTGTGACATTTTGACTATTTTTGAAATCTGCCACAACTGCAGCCCGGTCAGTGACTTCCTGAGTCTATTTGAGAAGCCACACACCAGGTCTCACCTCCAGACAATTAGCTCAGTGAGTTAGGAGCTAGATCACAGTGCCAAGGATGCTGGGTTCAAGACCCAACAAGGGGGATGAGTATGACACATCAGAACTACAAAGAGTCTTTGAGAAACAAATGTTCTACTGATACAAAAGTGTACTTTGCAAATTTATTCCAATATTCAACCACTTTTACTTTTCAATTGCTGCAATACAATTTCCAGATGATGCAACCTGCAAAATGACTCAGCTGATGCTAAATGCAGATTGTAATATCAACTTCCTTGATGTCTTCTTATTCTTCTGCTTGTTGCTCAGAATTGCCCAAAAATGCCCGGACCCGACCCATCGCTGCGCAGCAGCTATAATATTATACTTGTGATAGTTGTTCACTTGTTTTTGTTATGCTGCAAAGACAACAATAATGTGGGACCCAAATGTTAGTGCATTGCTGAAAATGTCTAGAGTTTGATTTGAAATGATACTCTGTAGTTTGGTGGAGACAAAATCTTAGAGTCTGAGAAAACAAAATGTTGAGAGAAAAAAATAGTTATTTGCGGAATACCTTTTCAGGGCATTTTACGCTCAACTGGCCATATACAGTTTTTATTACCAAAAACTGTATATGGCCAGTAGAGAACCACATTGTTTTGTGTATGGAAGAACAACTATATTTGGAGTGGTTTTCTGAAGTTGACATGCAAGACTTTTCTTTTTGTAATATCTGACATTTTCAAGGTGATGGGCGATTCAAGATTGCTGTCAATCAGGAAGTTGTTAATGACCACATCAACTCCCCTGTTGTGGCCCTGAGCTACACTTTCTCCTTGTTTTATGTCTTAAACATAAAATACCCAAAGGAGATGTCACTTACCCTGGAATTCATACAAAGGTAAGCAACACTTAATGTTTGAAATGCTGAGTATAGAACATAATGTTGTGTTGCTGTTTATTAAATTGGACACTGTTGAATCTTGCTTTGCCCAGGATGAAATATATTGTAAGTCATAGCTGCACTGGCAAGCTCAGGCTCACATGACTGAGATGTAAATGGCAACCACTGGAAACATAAGTAGTAGAATTATAAATACAATGGCTGGATTGGAAAATTTTCAAGCATGACTTGGCTAAAGCATGCACACCACTTAGTTTTATCACACTTTATGTGATGGTTTCCTTGACACAGTTTTAGCTTAGTTCTGGATTAAACTGTATTTAAATGTAGATTCTTCATAGAAAAGTCACTTTATTCCAGCACTAGGCTCAATCTGTGTCTGGGAAACTGGCACTATATGGTTATCATGCAGTTAAACGTGAACATCACTGGTCATTTACATGTGATTCTTCATGTTGGTAAACATAGTCATATCAATACCAAAATAATGATAGTCATGATTATGATAGTTTGTGTATCATCCAGTTCTACTAGCTAACTAAATATTAAAGGGGCAGTTTGGATTATTTGAAGTGCGGTTGTATTAACATTCAGTGTATTAGCTACAGAAGATGGTGGTTGGCACACCTCAGTTTAGAGAAGCAGCAGAAGTACTGGTGTAGGAAGCTAAACAATGTATTACTTTAGACACAGTCTGCAGCAAAACGTACTTTAGACACCTTAAAAAAATCAATATGACTTTGAAGTGTTACTGACAGGAAACCACCATTATGTAAGCCAAATATCATTGTCTGCAAATTGCCAGACTCATTTAGCAAAATCAGAGATTTTACCTTGCAGTACACAGAAGTTGTTTGTGTTATTGTGTGACGTCAGTGTTTGAAAGACCGTTCAAATCTTTTGAGTAAATTCAATACTGTAATGGACAAATATTGCAATATCCTCTAAAAGTCTTGGAGTATATGAGTATTTTTCCATGTGAACATGGTCTGCGTGCTACTCTGTGGTTCAGTTTCATTCATTTGATTACTGATATAGCTAAAATACACTTTTACATTTTCTTAAGAGTTCTCCTGGGAATAAACCCTGAACGAGGGTCAAAGGCTGAGAAAAAGGGAACGAAACATCAACACATTCCTCCAAGACTGCTGAAGTTCCTGTATGAACTGAAAAACTTTGAAAATCCATGGAGAATTTGAGCTTCTTTTCAAAGCTCAAAATGGAAGTTGTCAGACTGAACATGGAGACGAAAAACAAAACTGGAGACTGTACTCGGTACCTTTCTCACACTGACATATGGAGAGAGGTACCAAGAGCCCACACACACACACACACACACACACACACACACACGCTTGCTTACTTATGGTTGTCCATCGTGTCCAATGATGACGTCCACAGATGTCCTTTAGCAGTGAGTTCTTTGATGGCTATAAAGGCCAATTCGGGAGCAGCATATTTTATTGCAGGTGGGGCATGTGTGAGTTGCTGTGGTGGTGATGGTGCTGGCAGCAAGTGGTGTGTTCCTCCTGTGTCTCTGTTCTCTTTTCCTCTCTCTTCTGGCAGTCCTTTCCTCCTCCAGCCTGTTAGTTCCTGCAAGGCAATACTGCCGCCAGGAATCTCAGACAGCTGCAGTAGCCTCCAGGTCCACAGGCCTGATGTTGCACTTCCTCAAGGAAGTTTTCATCTGGTCTTTGTATCTTTTTTTCTGCCCTCCAGCTAAGCGCTGGCCAAGGTGTAGTTGGCCATACGGCACTCTGCGGGGCAGTCGATGCTGGGGCATCCGGATCACATGTCCAAGCCAGCGTAGTTAGTGCTGGGTGAGCGTGGCCTCGATACTTCTGCAGTTTGTTTCTGCAAGTATCTCGGTATGAGGCACACGATCATGCCAGGTTAGCCCCAGGATGTGCTGTAGGCATCCTATATGGAAGTGCTCCAGGGACTCGATGTGACGGCTGTGGGTGACCCAGGTTTCGCAGCTGTAGAAGAGGGTGGTGATGCAGACGGCCTGGTAGACGGCAATCTTGGTGAGGATGTGGTGATTTTTGTTTTGGAAGACCCGGCGCCGGAGTCTCCCAAAAGCAGCTTGCCTGATCCGGTTTTGAATTTCATGGTCCAGAGTGCAGTCCGACAGGATACTGCCCAGGTATTTGAGGGACCGGACTATTGCCAGCTGATTGTTATTAATAGTGAAGACGGGGGGGTGTGTGGGATGGTGGAACTCTATTGGCAGACCACTTCTGTCTTGGAGATGTTGACTGACAGCCCCATCCTGTAGGCCTTTATGGCCACATCAAGGATGGACTGAAGGTCCTGTGGAGAGTGGGCCACTATAGCACATTCATCTGCATACTGCAGCTCAAGAATCCGCTCTCTAGACAGTTTGGTGGTGGCTTGCAACCTCCTGATAATAAAGAGGTTTCCATCCAATCTGAAGTCCACTGCAATGCCACTAACTGTCCTCAAGCTCCTTATGGAGAAGTTGGGTACTACATAAAAGGAAGATGTTAAAGAGCACAGGTGCCAGTACACAGCCTAGCCTTACCCCAGTACATACAGGGAAAGGTGCAGATTCTTTACCTGCGATGGTAACCCGGACCATCATCCCGTCATGGAATTGGCGGAGGATGCTGACGAATTTGGCTGTGCAGCCAAACTTGATAAGCACCTCCCACAAGAGCTCCCTGCTGACAGTGTCAAAGGCCTTGGAGAGGTCGATAAAGAGGTCCTGATGTTGTTCCCGGCACTTTTCCTGAAGTTGCCGTGCTGTAACACTTTATAATTATATATACATATATATATATATATATATATATATTGTAATCATATCGACCGTGCTCCTGTTCTTCCTAAACCCGCACTGTGATTCAGGTAGTATTGACTCAGTGATGTAGTTGATGAGCCTTTGCAACATGACCTTGGCCAGGACTTTGCCAGCAACGGCAAGGAGTGATTGTAGTGTAAAATTGTTAATGGATATGCTGAAATGTGCTAATACTACTCCACTTATTCACTCATTCTGCTTATTCATTGGTTCACCCCCCTTATTCATGTACTTATTCATTGGTATGTGTAACAGTTGTAGCTGTTGTAACTATATTTCTCTCCCACACACACACACAGCACACACATATAGACACACACACACACCAGTAGAATGCAGCAGAAACTGTGAAAAACTCTCACACTTAGACACACACACACATCCCAGTAGAGTACGCATACACATGCCCAGAGGTTGACCCCATGCGCACGCACACGCACACACACACACACACACACACTCCCACACGCCTGTCTTACAGCTATTGCAGGTGGTGTGCAGAATGTGCAAACTCACTGTTTGACTCCAATGATGTCTACTGTAGAAGTGCAAACTCACTGTTTGACTCCCATGATATTTGCTGTAAGAGTGCAGAATCAGCTGAGTCACCATTTGATATTAAGGTGGGAAACCAGTTTAAACCAGTCATGTTTGCTGTGACCAGCCCGAATATCATGGAAGCACAGCTGCATGCCCAAACATGGTACGAATATATTTGATGTTGGATAGGTATATAAGGTGAACAACGGAGAGTGTATTCAGTCTTGCTCCGGGGCATGGCTCATTGAGTTCTGTTGTGTTATAACCTATGGCACAATAAAACTCTTTTGCATCTGATCCAGGCGTCTCCAGTGACTGTTTTGTGTGCTGCTGATTGACTGAAATTCACAGAACCTGAGGACAAGATTTTTTGAAGTACTTTGACACTTCATGATATCCCCCTGCTGTTACCACAGATGGATTTGTCACTCTTGCTTTTAGAAATGGTGATAATGTTGGCATCCCTCCACTGCTGGGGGATGCTCTCGTCTGCCCAGGCCTTGGTGATGTATTGGTGGATGGTTCTTGTGCAAATGTACCCTCCTTGCTTCAGTAATTCAGCAAGGATACTGTCATTGCCAGGGGATTTATTGTTCTTCAGAGCACGGATAGCTGCTTGGACCTCCATGAATGTTGGAGGTAGGCTGAGGTTGTAGGGAGGGAGGACGATCAGGCAGATCCTCCAGTATGGTGAGGTATGTAGGAGAATGTTGGTTGAGTAGACCTTCGAAATGTTCGGCCCACCTCACCAGAATCTGATTTTGGTCCTTCATGAGTGTAAGACCATCTGCTGATTTCAGGGGGGTGACAGAGCAGTTTATTGGGCCATAAATGTTTTTTATGGAGTTGTAGAAGTTGTGCATGTCATTTTTGTCAGCATAGTTTTGTATTTCATGAGCCTAAGATGTCCACCAATCAATTTTGCAGGGTCCTCATGGTCTTTTAAACTTCCTTGCGAGCCGTCTGCCACTGCCACCTGATTGACCTGGATGTGGGGTTGTTTAAGGTTGCCCTGTGTGCACTGTGCATGTTTTCAAGCAGGCTCCTGATGGTATCAAACCAATCTTGATGTTTTTTGCCCTTGCAGCCAATGGTTTGGGCAGCTGCCTCATACAATGAGGAGCTGATTTAGGTCCACTTGTGATCCATGGAATCCTCTGAGCATAAACTGGGTTGGACCTTCCCTAGCTTCTCAGCTAGGGGACAACGGAACTCGTTTTTCACCTCAGCTTTCCCTAGCCTGGTGCAATTTAGGCGCTTCTTGCTTAACTTTTTTAGCCGCAAGGGGGGGGCGCATACTGACATGTGGAGTTTGGCAATGATCATATGGTGGTCTGTCCAGCATTCTGCTCCTCTCATGGCATGGGTTAGGAGGACGTTGTAGATGTCGCTGCGTCTCACTATGATGTAGTCAATTAAGTGCCAATGTTTGGAACGGGGATGCATCCAGGATGTTTTGTACTTGTTCTTCAGCTGGAACAGTGTATCAGTTATGGTCAGGTCATGCTCAGCACAGAGAGTGAGAAGTCTCATGCTATTTGCATTGACCTGACCAACACCATGTCCACCAAGCACTCCGCTCCATATCCTGTTGTTTCGGCCAACCCGAGCGTTGAAGTCGCCAAGCAAGATGACTTTATCAGCTTTGGGGATCTGCTGGAGAGCCTCATCCAATGACTGATAAAAGCAGTCCTTGACCTTGTTCTCAGATGGCATAGTTGGTGCATAAGCACTGAGAAGGGTGGCAAAATGCTTCTTTGCCAGGGGGATACGGAGAGACATCAGCCTTTCACTGATGCTGACAGGTGTTTCAGTCAGGCTTGGTAGCAGGCTGTTTTTGACTGCCAGTCCCACACCGTGCAGATGATGTCCACCAGAGGGGTAGCCTTTCCAGAAGAAGGTGTAGCCCATTCCCTCTTCCTTGAGGGATCCTTCATCCAGGAGCCTTGTCTCGCTCAAGGCAGCAATGTCGACACACACACACACACACACCCACACACACAAACACACACACACACACCCACACCCACACACACACACACACACACACACACACACAGAGAGCCCTGCCTCTCGCTTCATGCTTAGTGAAGAGGTGAATAACTAGGGGTGTGCCATCTTAGGCATCTCACGATTCGATTCGATTAAGATTCAGGGAGCTACGATTTGATTATTAAACAATTATAACGATTATTACAATTATCACCATTATCGATGCATCTTTTTCCCCATACAGGATTTCTTTAAAACAAGGTATATTTGTCAGCATCCATTAAATAAAATAAACAAACAAATTTACCTCCATTATCTTTTATTTATATCAGACCAAACGATCCAACACATTTCCCACAACAAAAAGCTGCTCTTATTACATAAAGTGTAATCCATAAAGTGCCTTTAGAAATAAGACTTCTTATAACCAAAATTCTCAGCTGTTTTCACAGATTTTGGTACTAGCAAGTTTAATACAAAAGAAATAACTTATTCTGCTTATTCAGTAATAATAAGTAAAGACTTCCAAACAAAATCCTTTACAAATAACTTATTTTAACTAAAATCCTCAGCTTACACACGGAGTAGCTTTTGTCAATGCTCTTTCTGTCTTCATGTTCATAAAAATCGAAATGCCTCCACACGCTGGATTTCAACCCTGAAGAGTGAACGTCACGCTCAGTGACAGTAGCCAGTGAGTTAGTTGCCGCCATGTTGGCTAACAGTCTGTTGCGAGTCCGTCCCTAAAAACTGTCAGGGCGGCTTTTTTCGTTCCGGCCAACTTCCAGGTGCTGCGGTTGTGTTTCTGTTGATTTTTGTCTGGAAATGTCTGAAAATAGTGAAAAATTTAATTTAGTGTTTTCCAAAGCCTACTATGATGCCCTCCAACGTCTTGTTTTGTCCACAACCCAAAGATATTCAGTGAACTGTCATAGAGGAGTAAAGCAACTAAAAAAATACACTTTAGAAGCTGAATCAGAGAATTTTGGCTTTTTTTCTTCTTCTTAAAAAATTACTCAAAGCAATTAATTGATTATCAAAATGGTTGGCGATTAATTTCATAGTTGACGACTAATTGGCTAATTGTTGCAGCAGTATTTAAAAATGTATTGTGACTACCTTTGGTGCCACACACCATCTCACAGGTACAATGCACATTCTTGAATGCATCTTCATTTCAGTGTTTATTTTGTCATGTTTTACTCTGTTTGTTGCTGTTTCAATAAAAAAAACCTCTTATACAAGCAAGGGATGCACGATATTGGATTGAAGTGCAGACAACATAAAATACAGTGCTATTCAAAATGCACACATTCACTTAGCAAAATAAGAAAACTACAACTGAGATTTTTTATGTGTAATGATTTTAATTATGCTGCACATAATGACAGCATCATCTCAACCTGCCATATCAGCAGAATTGCTCATTTTGGGTTGATACCAATATTTAATTTTAAAGCCTTTATTGGCTAGTGCAGATGTGCTGTTATTATCGTGCATCCCTACTTTCCACATTGTAAAATAAATTGTCATTTCAGTGTTTTAGGCATTTTAATTGTTAAAAGCAATCAAAACTATTGAATGTACTTGAAAATTTTTACATGAGGAAAAATTCCATGAATTCACTTTTATGCAATGATGTTTACAAAAGGAAAAAAGTTGTTCAAGAAAAAATAAACATGCTCAGTTTGCCTATATTGTGGTGGATTTGTTTGGCCATGTTGCTGTATTAGCTGCATGAAGATTTATTTTATTTATTTATTTTTTTTAATTTAGAACATTGCACTGGTCTGGTGAGGGATACCAATCATTAGTGAATTTCAGCATTGTTTTAGAGTGGAAGAAAATGTAGGTTGCTATGTGGCTATACAGAATTTTACATTCCAGCTTCAAAGAAACTGCCTATGGTACAGATTTGATTATTAGAATTTTCAGTGGTGTCCTTAATTGGACAGAATTTTCTGTTTTATTATTAACAAAAGTGTCTGCACATCGTTCAGAGGATATACTGTAAATCAATGGAATTCCCGTTTTAGGAGTAACAAAAGTGTCCGTGAATGACACAGAGGATATTCGGTAAATCTATGGAATTTTCCATCACAGGGTTGAAGGAAGTGTCCGTAAACTTAACGGAACATGTACTGGTAATTTTCTGGCATGACATTATCTGTAATTCTACGGAATTTTTTTGTACAGTGTGGATTATCATACAAAGGTGGAAAGTCACAGGTCTAACTCCTTCAACTGGCCTGAAATCATGTGTGGAAATAACAGCAAATACACTGCTGACACACAGCAGCTGACAGAAAGAGGAGGTCATATTATACAGAGAAATATTAGCTTTTCCTGGGTAAATACATTTTTGACTATAACAAAAGGGAAGATAAACATTAATGAGCTGAGCTGTCAAGTGTCATCAGGAGTCAAAAAACACCATCAAGCACATCATCTTTAGTTATGAAGGTAGTTTAAAAACACGCACACAAAGGGCAACAAGGGCAAATATTTACTGCTGCCGTTAAAAACTAAGTACAGTAATTAGCTGACAATTACTGTCAGTAATCTATACACACCTGTAAACCACCTATTAATCAAACCAATAAATAACAGCACTCAGTGTCAGAAAACCATGTCATACTTAAGCTGTTACCTAGTGTTTCTGTAGTGGCGACAAAACATTGAAAATACTCAAATAGCGGTTTGAATTCAACTAACGGTCCCTGCACTCTCAGAGGAAATATTACCCCAAACTCCCTTTAAGATATATGACATATTAACAATTCCTTATGTGTCCGCAAAAAAACATAACTCTAGAATCACAAGATAAAACGTCTTATATGTACGATACGATACGATACGATACAACTTTATTGTCAGCTTGCACTGAAATTTGTTTTGCCTCCATGGCGTCACCATTCAAGATATAGACAGGACTTACACACAATAGATTACAGGACAAAACGTTAAACAAAACCAAAAAAAATCCTCTGATTTAACGATTTTGAATTAAAAGCAGAACAGACTGATGTACAAAAGAGTTCTTTAGTCTGTTTTTCTTAAATTTAGGGATTCTAAACCAAAGTCGTCTTGTTAATTCGGCATCAATATTGTCTATAAAGATTAGCTGCATTTGCTTACAAACTGTACATTTTGGATTTTGTCGGCTCAACTCGCTAAACCAGCCTCCGTTGGTTCGGTGAGCTAATTTAGTGGGAGAAGACCGTGGGGATGAGGCCAGTCTTTGTAAAATACAGATTTCTCACCAATGCTGGTTGGTGGATCATATACACACCGAATTAAACACATAACACTGTGAATTCACAGTCTGTTATGTGTGTAACTGGGTTTTTTCAGCCGTTAATTAGTATTTACTCAGTTTCCTGCTTTTTGTTTGGTGCTGGAAGAGAGCTAAAAACTCTTGATAATATTTAATATGTTTGATTTTATCTGGTTGTCAATACGAGAGTGACTTCAGAAAAGTTGGACTGAGTTTTATGACCACATTATTCATCGAGTCAGATGGCGGAGCATACAACTTTGTAGCGACACAAGAGCAGCTGCTTAACTTTACTGTAAACACCTAATATTATTATTGTGAACATAAACAAATAAATAACCTAAAGATTCACAGAGGTTTTGTGTTTCAGTCTTTATGTACACTGCCTTGGGGTCTGAACTGGGCTGTATGAAGACCTGTGTAATAGCATGAAAACTAGGTTGATTTATAATAGCCAAAGTTAAATAAAACACTCACTACAACACTAACGTTAGCTTAAATCAAATAAGCAAGTTGGCTCCCGTGATTCCCCAGTGTCTTAACGTCTTTGTCAAAGAAACAATACTTCGACATTTTGTGTGTCAGGCATTTTATTAACATAACTTCACGTGATAGATATTATCGATAAGTTAATCATTACTGATGTACTCACGAAGAAGCTCGTTTGCTAGCTCCCTCTGTTGTCGGCTAAAGAAATGTGTAAAAACCCGCCAAGTGCGCTAGCTAGGTCACAGAGGGTAAAGATGCAATAAAGAGTGGGGCGCAGCGAGTTCTCACAAGATGGCGCCCCGTCCTAAACATTTAACATGGCGTGACGTCAACTAAGCATGTCCCAAACTCAGATGTATGGCCACAGTTCCTGCACATATACTATGGAGCATTAAATATCCCAGCAAAATTATAATGTTAAATGTTATTAATCTAAAGTCAAATAAAAATAAAAATTAAATAGAAGAATAGAAAGAACTTTAATTATCTCAAAAGGGAAAATCCAGCAGCTCATAAAAGACAAAAACAACCACACTTCTTCAGGATCTCCTGAAACACTCTGTTCTGCAAAGCAGTGAGATGAGCTGACTGCTGCTGCTGCTGCTCCTCTGTCGCTCCAGGAGGCTGTGGAGAGGATGTCTGCTATTGTCCAAATAATTAATAAAAATTATTTCTTAAAGTTTCTTACATGGATTACTTCATTCAAGTTTTAATTAATACATTTTCTAATAATAATAAAAATTAAAAGGAAAAAAAATGAACAGGTCCACTGGACATGAAGTCAGTCAATTGTAGGAAGACCTATAATAACAGTGAAAAGTATGATGAAATAGATAAATAATAAATAGAAAATTTTAAGAGCAAAAGGTTTAAAATTCAGTCCTCAAAGTCTTTTGAGAAAAGATAGATAACTAAAAAAAATCGGTCTCCTTTTTATGCCATGGAAAATATTGATATTTGACTTTTAAAATTAATTTAAAAAATCAATAAGGGTTACTATTATTTTTTAAGTTATTATTATTAGTAGTAGTAGTAGTAGTAGTATTTGTAGCATTTATCTATTTATTTTTTGTAGTAAATGTTTAATGGAACAAGGTATAATTATCACGGGAAAAGTCTCAAATTCCAAAAACAACACAACAGTTATCCAGTATAACACTATTTTGTTGTTGTAGTTTATTATCCTCAATAATTGATGTGTTTTGTGTTCTGAGATACTTTTGTGCACGCCACTGTGTGTGGCTATTTGAGTTGTTGTGACCTTCCTGTCAGCTTGAACCAGCGAGGCCGCTCTTCTCTTACCTCTCATGCTTCTGCCCCACAGATCTGCGGCTTTTTCACAATATTCATAGGCCACACTCCGCCATTGTCCACTCTGCCACTGAAAAGAAAAGTCTGTAAAAATTAAAACTAAACACGAAACAGAATTAAATGAATAAAATTGCCTTTTTCTCTACTCATACAATTATGTACAGTTTCCACAGCCTGCAGTAACTTAACAGGGGGAGTCTTTCCAAGGGCTTCATAATGAGGCAATCAACTGATATCTTTGCTTTATCTCATGATAGAGTTTCAACCTTCTGTATCCCATTTTTGAAGTCTTTGCATTACTTTTGTCTTTATTTAATTTTTAATTTTTAAGCCTGAACTGCTCTGCTGATCTGTGTGACAAGGCAGGCAGCTAGAACTGAGACTGTTATATTTATAGTAGTATTGTATTATTTACAATCTAATATTGTTGACAATGCCATCTGAGGGAATTTCAATCCCACAGACTATGACTATTCTTAACCACTTCAAGACTCAAAAGGTCACACAGTTTTGAAAGCACTCTAACAGAGTAATAATTCCAATAGTACACAGATTTTAATACGTTTTTCTCTTTACTTTAAAATTGCGGACAAGGTCATACTGTCTCTTTAAAACATGGTCATCTACACCCACCCACACAAAATCATTTAAACAGAATAAACCAGAACAAAAGCATCACAAACTGAATCAAAATATATTAATGATGCAAATAAACAAGCCAACAAACCAAAAAGAAACTCATGTAGCAATCAGTTTTATGTTTATCCATCATAATTTATTTGTTCATTTTGTAATATTGGTCTGAATCTGCAGTTTAACTAGTATTTAAATGTATAAAATAAATATCCATTTTTATTTCACACGCTTGACATAAAACCAAATATGTGCTCATGGGTACAGGCATAAATTCCACATGCTCTCTGGAAACAAACTAACAGCAGCTGACTTCTGTCCCTGTGTCCAGTTGTTGTTATTGATCAGGATGTGAATGCTAGATAGGCTCTTTGTGTTAGCCTACTTGGTACAGTTATCTCATATCTGCTGATGTGGTGAGTAACTGTACCTCACACAGGTATTTTTTTTTTTACAAATTTGCTGCAGTAGGAAATGACACAAACAAATAGAGAGAAAGCAACAAATATCATGACACACAAACTTAGACAAAGCAATCCACAAATGTGCAAAACCACTTTCTCACTAAAAATGGATCCACAAATGCGTAAATATGACTTCATGTGTATTTGCTGTGGTGAAACTGTTTACATTTGTAAAACCTGTAACATTTTCATGTGAAATTAAAGTAGGTGTTTACAGAGTAAGTTATGCTCATTTGCAAATCAGTCTGTATTTTTGTGGCTATGACTTTACACAACACAAATGTAAAAAGACATGTTTGTTGATAGTGAAATATTTGTGGATCATGGTACACATTTGTACATTTTCATGTGTGGGTTAGAAATAATAAAGTCAAATAAAACCCTCCATACCTCTGGGGCTGAGAAATGAAGCTAACACAGAAGTACGGCGGCCCTGAAGTGCACAAAAAAAACACAACGACAAATCACAAAACACAACAACAAATTACAAAACACAACAACAAATTGCAAATCAAATGAACAAAAGAGACAACATGACGACAAATCCGAAAACACAACCACAAAGCAGAAATCACAACGACATTAACTTCTACCAGGAAACGTAGATACCTGCTATCAACAAGGATCGTCGCTGATTGGACAGACGCACTGTCCGTCTTTTTAACAGGAAGGAAATCTGCTAGATGCCTTCATTCGGCGCCGGTGTGCAAGATTAATTGGTGGCTGAATTAACTGGAGATAGAGACAGACGTGTCACAGGCGTGGCCTACCAGGAAATAAACATTGCGATCACTTATCGTCTCTATTACATTTGGAGTTTGCCGGACATCAATCACATGAATGAATCAACATTTCCACCGATATCCTCCAAAGTAACGTTGAGCTACAGAGATATCAGGACGAGAGCCAGGAGAACACGATTCCCGGTGACATTCAGTTTTATTAACTGGTTGAGAGATGTTTGTGTGAGGCTGTGGTTGTGATGCAGATCTCAGGACACTTACAGAGAGGACTATGATGATGAAGTACGTATTGATTACTGTTCAAAACACGGCGAGCGTCAACAAATCCTTTAGGTTATATAATGTTCTGTGGTCAGTCTAATATTTGTAACATTACTAATATGGTGTATCAAGTGTATAAAGTATGATAAATAAATACATGCAGGTTATATTTCTGCTTCTGTCATATAAAATGTATCATTTGATACAAACTTATTTCAAAATTCTTGCAAAAGGTTTACTGAATAGGCTCATCTGGGCTCCTATTGTTCCCCGAACACACTGATTCACCTGATGGAACTCAAACTGCTCTCACAGCCAGAACCAGAAACCACCTCGCCTCGTGTTTTTCTGCTGCCCTCATTACACAGTAGCTGTTCACCACTGCTGAAAGAGATGATTGGAAATGATAGTGTCATAATTCAGCATCATGTTTTTCTCTAAAGATCACACAGAGAGGTCTCCCTACCTCTAAACTTTAGGGAGACAAAGGTACCGTTCCGTCTAACTAAATATTTCACGGTGATAAGATTAAATGTGATTTCTGGAGCTAAAATAACATAAAAAAATAAGGCTGCTTTGTCTGGTTTTATGTCAGAAATAGGTAACATGTATTATAGTATTAAAGAAGCATGTATGTATTACATAAGAGTATGTATTACTTTCCTGTGACCAGGATGCCTTCACCTGAGAGCCAGACGAATCTGGAGACTCATCGTATATTTGCTCTGGCACGCCTTGGTTTAGATCGTTTATCTATTGTGGGGTGTGTTTCAGATGATGACTGATACCTTGGTGAGCAGAGTGCGAATTATACAATGACAATTGGGGGGGTCAACATTTTTTCCAGGGTATAAAGAGAACCCAGTACAGCGCAGGCGTGTGCTTCAGTTAACAGAAGTCTTACAATCCTTACAGTAGCTTGCTTGTTTAACAAAATGTCTGCAGTCTGTAGATGATAATAAATCATATTTTACACCTCATGGGGCACCTACTGTACCACACAAACAAGTTTTGCAGTCAGCGGTCACCAGCAAAGATCTAGATCTAAACTGCCAACAAATCACACACGCACACACACCCTAACAGACCATCATTTCTGCTCAAATGCAGATCCACACAATGCTGAACCAGAACCAAAAACACTATCAACATGCCAAAGAGGAAGGCAGATGTGTTACCATACAGGCTCTAGATCTGTGTCTGACTAACATGAAAGGCATAGTCCACCCAATAATCTAAATGTGTCAGCTGTTTTCTTACTTTAAAAAGAGTCTAATAGTAGCCTTTAAGTAGTAGCTAGCTTAATGTTTCAGTTTTAAAAGTACCCTAATGCAAAAGATTATATGGCCTTTGTTTTGTTCTGTTTTATTTTATTTAAGCATGTTTTTATTTTATTGTATATCTATTTTTATATTTTAACTTTTTAACTCTTTCTTCTATATTAATATTATTATATTGCCTTTGTGTTGCTTCTAGATTTTTACCAAATGGATACTATATCTTGATATTTGTATGTAAAGCACTATGAGCCACCTTGTTTTTAAAATATAGGTCTTACCTTAAAAAAGTGCCCACAGAGGTTTGGGTTGCCTCTCCTGGGCTTTCCTCTCTGTCACCTATGATGTTGACAGACAATGGCCAGCTTTCAACCAGGACATCACAAATGGAGTAGGGTCAAAGATGTCCAATGGTGGTCCATTGATGTCCACAAAAAGAAGAGAGGACAGACTCTTTGCACTGAGCCTGTTGCAGATTTCCTGTCTGTGTCATTCACTGCTGAAAATCCACTCTCACATTCAGCAGAGGTAGCCAAGTAGGTCTTACTGGCAATCAGAAGTTTCTTCAGAGTCTCCCTCCTGTGTTCCTTGTAGTTTAAACTCTCTGAAGTCCTCAATTGCTTCTCTGGTTGGTTCACCAAGGAGTTTGGCCATCTTGCGCACCTCACTCTCACCAAACTCTCATCATGCTTTTGTGGCCAGCTGGACTTCTCAAGGGGCCTCAGTAACTGAACAAGGTCGTCACTCGGCAGCCGGGCAGTCAAGTTATCAACAACTGCTTGGCAGAATTGAGGGCTATTTATTTTCCCTGCTCTTTCACCAATAACACTCACACCTTTAAACAGGCCAGCCAGGATGCTCTGTTGAGCCTTTGCTGTTGACTTTCCACCCTGCATTTTCATTGCAGGTAGAATTTCAATTGTCTGTTGGATGTAGCAGTGCCTGTCAACAAGTGTTGTGTGTCTTCGCTGCAGCTTGAGAGAGAGGCTGTGCAGTTCTCTTAAAACATCTTTCATGCAGGCCAAGTCACACACAAAACTTGCATTGGTGAGATACTTCAATAGCCCAGTGTACTTCTTCCTCACACTGTCAGAATGAGATGTGTCCTCACTTTCGGTTTTAAAATGTTTTGCCAGAACAGGGAAGCTCTTCCACACTGCTCTCACTGTGTTAAAACTACTAGCAACCCATCTTATTGTGAAGACCTGGCCAGTCTTCAGAATCTGAATGTTTAGGTCATCTGCTGCTTCTTGTAGCAACCATGCACTTTTGTGGGACTGATGAAATAAGCTGTATAGCTTTGAGATGAATGCTTCAAAGTGATTGCAGCTAGACACAGATTTCAATGAGTCGTGTACGGCTAACTCCAAACGGTGAGCTAAGCAGTCACGTTTTAGTTTAGTGTTGGATTATTGTAAAAAAGTTATATATTGATCACTGTACCCATTCTCTAAGCAGGTGAAAAGCAGAACATATGAAGCTATTACAGACTGGAAATTTACTGTGTGTTATAAGAGCTTAGTGGAAAATTACTAGGTGGAGGACAGACAGGGCCTTGGAAGCAGGAGGCCGCAGGCGCCATCACTCAGAGATAAGAAAGAACACCAAGACAATAACTAATACCTTATAAGGACAATGTCCTAGGATAGTGAGCTTTCTTGCACATTACTGACAACAAGTTCATATACACAGCTGATGCTGAAGTCACGTTTTGGTAGCGTGCATCTTCTCGTTTAACCTTGTTTTGCAGGAGCAGTTGACGTGAAAGCAGTAAGGCGTGGTGGAGTCAGAAGGAGGGGGCGGAACTGCAGCGGAGAAACAGCCAATCATCTTGCGTGCACATTTCATAACTGTAACGCTTTAAAGGACTGGGTCAGGGAAACATAGGGTGTCAGACTTCGTGCCCTGACTCGCTGTTGTTGTTGGTTAAGGCAAGAGGATCGGACCCAGAGCTCTGTATCTCGTAATCTTTTTGATTTTGGAATAAATAGAAGTTAAGTGAGACCATCTACTCTCCTGTTATTCTTCATCAAACAAACATGCGGAGTTGTCTCATGTTATTTGTGATTGTTTTAAGGAAAAAGAAAAAGAGACACCTCCAACATTAGCAATGACTCCATTTTTGTAGCCTGTCAAAACTGAAGCTCCATCAGCTGCAATGCTAATGAGATTTCTTTGCAAAAAATCATCATCGAAGCCAGCATCTTGTAAACTTTTTCTCAGCGCATTATATATGGAATCAGCATCAGTGCCATCTTTCAGTTCAACCAGCTCTAGAAAGATGTAATCAACATCACCATCTCCAGTTACATCACATCTGATGAATATGATCATGTATGCTAGACCATACACCGTGCTCTCAATTGTTAAGCTAATGTGGGAGTTCTTTTCCTTTATATGTGACACCACCTTTTTCTTCATTTCATTTGCTATGTGGTCCACAATTTCAGAACAAGCATGGTCTGAGCGATGCACATTTCCCCACTACAGTTCCATTCAGTTCTTGCAACTTCATCAGTGGAGTCATCTTTTTAAATGACAATCTTTCTTTGGCAACTGCATATGCAGTTCTGAATGAGGCTGCTGTTTCCTGGATGAAACTTGCATTAATTCTATCACTTTTTTGGCAGTGTTTCCTTCTGTTTCAGGCTGGCTATTTCAGTAGCCCTCTGATGTGATGCACTATCTCTGTGTTCGTAAATTTTCTTTGCCAGTGTCTTCTTACAACTGCTGCTCACTAATCCCTTGATCCATTCATCAGAAAAGTGCATTCAAGGTGCTTTGTCAGACAGTAACAAAGTCTTTGCATCTCTGCATTAGCTGCATCCCAATTTACCATCTTTTACGTACAGCCAAGGGTTCCTGTCTATCCAGCTATGCCACTGCTCTCTTGTCCAGCAGTCAGGTGTTTGTTGTCCTGTTTTCTCTGATAGTGGTGGTGGTGGTGGGGATAGTGATGGTGTATCACTTGGTGGTGGATGATCTCCAGCTCCTCTGGCCTTCGGAAAGATGTTAATATTCTTTTGATGTCAAGAAACACATGAAGATAAGACAACTGTGATAACTCTTTCTGTACTGTTAGTGGCCAACACTTTATTTTCAGTCCTAGCATATTAGTTAAGAACAACAGGGTGTGACGGTTGTACATCCCATCAGTTTCTAAAATTACTATTTGACTTAATATCTGGTATGATGGCAATACATCTTTAAGTGCAGTCTCCTTTCTAACTCACCTCGTTGCTACTTGGTCCTGCCTGCTCACTGTCCTCCTGTCCTCCTTCTGCCTGCTCATTAAAAATCTGTCCCTCTGCTTCCTTAATACAACAGCACATACATGTAAAACTCAACATTCCCCAAGCTATAATGCTCAGTATTAAGCCTGCATAACAACCACAGAAAATACAGGCTGCATTATCATCTCTTAAATCCTAATTCTTACAAATTTCAACTTTTTTTAGTGCCTAATGTCACCTCCTCCCTTCCTCTTGCTCATGTTGGCTCTGTAAATGAAGTCTAATCTGAGTTTAATGACGTAGTCATACATTTGAACTAATACAGTTAATCAGCTTTCAGTACACATGGATTTTAATTGTTCAACTATCCAACCAGATTAAACTCCTGTATACCTGAGTGAAAACTACTGTAGGGGGTGCCTATTATAAAAGCTAATATCAAAAAGGCAAAAGCCAAACTAAATAACCACTCAAAAGACTATTAAAATTAAATAATATACTCTATATTTTGTGGTGGAAAGTAACTGAATACATTTACTAAAGTATTGTACTAAAGTACACTTTTATGTACTTGTGCTTTGAGTATTTCCATTTTATGTAACTTTATACTTCCACTCCACTACATTTCAGAGGAAATATTGTACTTTCTACTCCACTACAGCTTTATATTACATCAATAATCTTATAAATGACTCATTATTGTTAAAGATTAAAACAATGGTCCCCAAACTGTTTGGATTGTGGTACTTTACAAAAAAGCTGTGTAATTGTCTCTGTCAAATTTGTTTGTGGCCAAAACAGGTAAAAGTCTCCAATATTTTACAGAGGTAGGATTTTAAATGCAGGACTTTTTCTTGTTAGTGGTGTTGTTTACTTAAGTAAAGGATCTGTGTACTTCTTCCACCACTGTCTATAACATACTGATGTCAAAACGTAGCTCTACAACTAGCTAATGTTAATCCATTGTCTCACTGCTTGACTGACACCAGTGTAAGCTAACATTCAAATAATATGACATTTTACATTGAAATGCCAAGCCATAGACGCACGTTAGCATTAATCTGTAGTCTAGACACCTGACACAATATAATTCTGAAACTCTGAAAGTGAGAAAGTAAGATGTATTAAACTAGCTAGGTAGCTACATACATTAATTTACAGCAGCGCAAAGTCTTTTTTGTTTTGTTTGTTTTTGATGCACCGACTCTCCCCCTCCTAAAAACTTGAATGTGAGCCAGCCAGCACACTGATTGGAGGACGCAGGTAGACAGGACGGTCGCCTAGATGAAATGGTATAGTCCACTTTGGGGGTGTCCGAAATTATAGCCTACTACAAGCTTCGTCCTGGCATGAATATGGAAAATACTGTCTATTGTAATATTCATGATTACTGATAAATGTTTCAACCCCCCAGTCTGTTATTTTCACCTCTTTCAGGGGAGATGAGGTCGTAACTGGGGGAGTCAACCCCCCCCCAAACCCCCCATAATTCGCACTATGTTGGTGAGCCTTCATGCTTTCTGCAAAATGCGTGATGATGTCATGTTTTGCTTGTGCATCCTTTGAGCAAGTTTTGTTTCCTCGGATAGTGAAGGTGTGACCCCTACTCTCCCTTACTCTGCCTCTGTTTGGCTTACCGTGACATTCTTTCGCCAGCCCTAACCTAAAGCTGGGCAGTATATTGATATTTAATTGGCATCATGAGAACATATAGAACAGGGTATCTTTTTCAGTTTTGAATATTGTAATGCTGTTGTAAACTATTCCTTGTTTTAAAGGCTGCATTAAAGTGATGTAATTTTCTGAACTGACCAGACTGTTCTATTATTTGTCTTCACACATTTAGTCATTAAATCCACAATACTGATGATTATTTATCACAAACCTTTTTGTGTTAATATTTTGTGAAAACACAGTCAAACCTGAGATATTGTCACAGTATTGATATAGGTATTTGGTAAAAAAAACAATTGCGACATTTGATTTCTTCCATGTCCTTCAGCTCGACCCTTACCAATGTCACTCCTCATTCTAAAACTCGCCAGTCCAACCAATGAAGGGAAAGAGTACTCGCCTATCAGAGGGAGAGTAGAGCAGGTCATGCCTCCGCCATCCCCCGAAAACATATTTTGCCATCAGGGGCAATATTTGTATGCCTCCACACCAGTGATAGCCGTGGTCGGAGGTATTATGTTTTTGGGTTGTCCATCCATCCGTCCATCGTTCCATTCCTGTGAACGGGATGTTTCAAGACCTTCAGGAATTTTTTTTCTTTTGGCATAACTGTCCACAGGACTCAGGGATGGACTGAAAAGATTTTGGTGGTTGAAGGTCAAAGGTCAAGGTCACTGTGACCTCACAAGACATGTTTTTGGCCAAAACTCATACATTAACGATGACAAAATTTCACACAAATGTCTAATAGGATATACATTGATGTAATGATTCGAAAAGTCAAAGGTCAACTTCACTGTGACATCATAATGTTCTACAAAAACACTTTCCGGGCCTTTGGGGAGACATTTGGTCAGATATTGAATTGGTGACACAAATCTTGGGTGTCCACCTTGAAACTGTGCTGATTGTATAGATCATCTGTGCTGCTGGGAGGAAGATGTGTGAAGCATCCATGTTTTTACAGACATGGATGTAAACTGCCTGCATGGAGGCATACAACTGCAAGGTGGTAATTCTAGTTACAGTGTGATGGATCAAAACTTAACAGCTACTGAGCTCGCATGTCAACAGATCAATCTCCATGACAACTGAATAGAGTCAGTCCAGTCATTATGTCATTATGCTTTTGTGTTTTGACATGAATTGTAAAGTAAAACTATTTATCCTTGTTGCAGTGAGAAAAGCAACATCGTTCCACTAATATGGAGTAAGAAGATGATAGTGGTATGTTCAGGTACCAAACAATAACAAGTTTTAATTGCCTCTTTTTTGGAGCAAAGTAAACAATAGGGGACTTAACAAGGCATGAGTGTGTGTGTGCATGTGTGTGTGTGTGTGTGCGTAGCCTGTCATATTGATATAGTAACCAGGAATTTAACTCAGTCATGATCTAATGCCATAGTTATTATTGTCACATTGATGATATAGTCCAAAGGTTCTCTGACCACCAGCACAGGCAGGGATTTTAGGCTTCATAAAGAAAATCTGCTTTACCTTTTAATAAAGCAATGTCATATGAGAGGGGGTGCTGTTGTACTGAATATTAGCACGGCTGGGATTCAGTTGTAGGCACGAGGCCGTGAGCCAAGTGCCGAAGATAATCACAGCCGTGCTGATATTCAGTACAACAGCACCCCCTCTCATGTGATACTGCTTTTATACAACAGTTCTACAGGCGCCAGTCATAAGTTAACAGTAAAAAAGCAACAACAGATTATGATTTGTTTATTTATTTAATGACTTTTTTGGACTACTGCAAAGCAACACATAAACATTCCTACACACTATCTTGTTACTTTGTGTTGGTCCACACGTTACACCAGCTGCTGCATCATGTACATTTACCTGCTTGTTTCCATTTACTGTGCAGCCAGTGAAGTAAGAGCCCATTGACAGTCGCTTTGGCGGCATACGTGTGATGCTAATGAGTTAAGGTCTGGAGCAGAGAGTACATGGCACCATCTTATGATATCATATGAGCATACCTTGAGAGTTACAGTGAAGTATTTAAGCTTCTTTCCTTCTAATTTGTCTTTTTCTGATGACCATTCATTACTTAGCCTAACTGTTATTTGTGGGAATATGTTCCTCTTTTCTGTGCAATGTTTGTTGCGACAGCACTTAATGTAGGCTAATTATGTACAGTGGAGTGATACATGCATAGTTAAAAGTCCCAGTGCAGTTATGCTCTGTATCAGCACTCATGGGCTCATTGAAAGCCCCTTGTCTGATCAAATAACTTGGTCAAAACTAACTATTGTCAAAGTATCAATAAAACCCTGCACAGATTAAGAGTTAAGGTGCTTTAAAAATGTATCTGACTGTAACAAGATGAAACATCTGACTAGTTTGTGCACAATAAAGTAGTGCAGCTGAGAGGACTATAATCATACTTGTTGGTTTGTCACTTCAGTTGCTGTGGATTAACCTGTGCTTGTTTCAGACAGTCCACCTGCAGTGATTGTTCAGGGCTGTTTGAGGCCAGAGCAGCAATGACCACAGTCTTGGTGCAGAGGAGGAGAGGTTTAATGTGAAGGAGGCAAAAGATTAGTCATCTGTGGTACAGGTGGAAAATGTGTGAGCGATACCTAAGTCAAGGTGTGGTCAATAAGAGCTGAAGCCTGCTGTGTTTTTATGACTGCAAGAGTTCATTTGCAAACAGCTGACCAGGTACCTTCGGGTTTAAAAATCAGACAATAGTTCAGTATCTCCAAGATTCAGGGGTATCCAGGTTAGTTGTCTTTTCATGCAACCAGTGCTGGCCAGTAGAGGCTCTAATAATGGGACTGGGTGATGAAACATCTTGCTAGTTGCTAGTTTTTAATGGGAAAACAGTGTTATGCCTTTTGTTCCTGCCGTATTTCCCTAATCAGTTGAGTGGGAGAAATCAATACCCCTTTCTTCTTAAACACAACAAAGCTGCATAATAAAATCTCTATCTTTAAAGTGTCCAGATGTAAGTGCGATATTTACAGCCTTGAACTACAAACAGCATTATTTGTTTTACCGGTTCAAATAACTTTCAAAAGCTACTTCAAGGCCTGTGCTTCCCCACAACAAAATAAAACTAGAAAATGCATTTCCTGCAGAAAATGAATGTAAATGTTGACAGCTGAAATTGCAAAGCATGGCAAAAATACAGAAAGGTTAGGTGTGTATTGTACACTGGTGGAAAATCTAATAGCTGAATTGTAAAGCTGGCAGAGTTAAAAGCTGAACTGCATTACTTAAAGAAGCTAGGACAGTGAGTCTGTAACAGTCTGCAGTTACACCTCCAAAACAGTGTTGCCAGATTGGGCAGTTTTGGGTTGCATTGTGCAGGGTTGCATGGGTGAGTGGAGAGAATTTAAGCAGGTTTTTAATTAAAATACAAATTACAAGAGTAACTTATATCACAACATGTATTCAACTAAGTAATTTTCTTTGCACTCAGTCACTCAACACAAATCTGATTCATTTGTAATTCATTCTGGAGAGAGGCAACAATTGTGATGTGACCTCTGACCTCACAGCATCAGCGTTGTTGAGACACAGTGAACCATTTAGGTCAGATGTTGGCGTTAGCAAGCTAGCTAGTTAGTCAATTGCGTGTATTTTACGCTGCCAACGTGGGGAAAATACAAGAAAACCTACCGAAAAAAATGGGAAAAGGACCCTGACCTAAAAGCATGGATAATGCCAGCTACAGATGAGTCCAAGGCACATTGCAAATATTGCAATACTGACATCAGGGCCTGTTACAAAGACTTGAAGGATGAAGGAGCACCTATTAACACAAGTCTCGTTGTTTGCCTATGGTCAAGACTTTCGCTGTGCCAGTGGCAAGCAGAGGCTGCCAGAATATCAGTGAGGAGCAGAAACGCTGTGAGCTGAGGATAGCAACGTATGTTGCTTGCCGCACATAAATTAATGCTATGAACAAGTTACTGGATAACACCAGAGCATTTAAAATGCACAGAACCAAGTGTACTGCTGTAATTACATCAATTTGGCACCACATTTTAGGCAGGAGCTCAGAGAGGACATCAGTGAGTCCCCTTACTCACTTTTGCATTTGCCTAAGATATAGCTCCAAGAAACACAGCAAGTTCGTCAGCAATTACCTCGGCATGGTTGAACTCTCACATGCAGATGGCAACGGCATTGTGGACGCTATCATGAGCTTTCTGGAAGCTTGCAGGCTAAAAATCAAGAATATGGTAG
Organism: Cephalopholis sonnerati; assembly: GCA_019142605.1. Classification (NCBI taxonomy): domain Eukaryota; kingdom Metazoa; phylum Chordata; class Actinopteri; order Perciformes; family Serranidae; genus Cephalopholis; species Cephalopholis sonnerati. The sequence goes on from JAGQAX010000024.1 coordinate 20,671,531, forward strand.
GAATTGCAACCAACTGAGAGCGCCATGGTTAGTAAACAACATTCAGTTTACTTTCTACTCAGACAGTAGCAACCCAGTTTACAGCTAATTCGCTGTGTCTGCCATTCTCTTGAAATCATTGCTCACAAGGCGATGCAGCATTTGCCCAGCAAACTTGATTTCATGATAAGAGAGACACACAATTGGTGCGCTCATTCAGGGGTGTTTTGGGTGTTTCTTGGGTGTTTTCAAGGACCTCGACATGCTGTTCATGTCAACACTGAGGCAAATAATCAAGCCGAGCACACTTCGCATGAACACCGATCAGCAGCTTAGGGAACTGGACCTAAATCCCCTATCATATTCATCTCACCTCTTGATGCAGATCATGCACCTCTTTCAGTGTGAAATTGGATGGACACTGCATGGAGTTTCTCTAAGAAGTCCTGGTGCAGTATCAGGTGTGTTTACCAGCCTCCTTGGAGATGCTGAGGACACTGGAGCTGCTGTACCCGACCTCCGTGATGTCCACCATTAACAGACCACAGCTCTAGGATTTGCCAATGGATTTTTTTCTCATGCCCACTTGACACACTCGGAAACGCAGTGGAGAAATGTGGCATCAGCAGATTTCTCCCATGAGCAGCCCAGTGAAGCGTTTTGTCTGAAGGGGGAGGCCTTTAAAGATGCCCGGGGAAATCAGTGCTCCCAGGATTTAGCACTTTGTGCAATCAGACTCCTCATTCTGCCCGTATCTAATGCTTATGTGGAGAGAGCATTTTTCAAAGTTACATTACTCAAACACAATCCCAGAAATCGCATGGGATTACTGCTGCTTTCTGCGCTCATGGATGTGTGCACAGGTCTAATCCAGAACGGTCCACGCTCCAGCCTCCCCAACAGCTGTTGAAAAGGTTTGGCTCATCCATGTACTGGGCAGTTCAGCCAGAGTGTACATAGTTCTACAAAGTTACGTTCAGATGTTCAGTTGTGTTCTTCGGCAGCCTGTTCAGGTTGCAAGCGACAGCCTGTTCTGCAGTTAAAGGTAAGATCTCACAGCACACACCAGTCTGTCTGGTTTAAAATCTATTAAGTTTAATCAGAATCAGAATCAGAAATACTTTATTGATCCCCAAGGGGAAATTGTTGTGTTACAGGTGCTCCTTACAAGTGTAGAAATAAAGAAGATATAGTGCAAACAAGTGTAGAAGAACCTATAGTGCAAAAAGAAGTAAAAATATAAGAAAATATAAGAAGATAATTTACAAAATATGTATGTAGTGACCTAACAACATAATTTCCAAATATAAACAGGAACCTTAGATACATACAGTTATTGCAGGGATTATTGAGGAATAAATATGTAATAATTTATTTTGAGCTGGTGATAGTGGTGAAACAGTCCATGGGCAACTCAGAGGGAGGAGTTGTACAGTTTGATGGTCACAGGCAGGAATGATTTCCTGTGGCGCTCAGTGGTGCATTTTGGTGGTACGAGTCTCAAAAAAAAAAAAATTTAATCACTGTGCGTGTCAATAACTACATGAAATCTTAAAAAAAAAATTAAATCTACCTTGTATAAGTGTGTTGTCTGTGTGCGCATGTGGTTGCACTGAATGTACTATTAAGGCCTATTGTAACTGGGATGAAATTAAATGAAATGGATGAAATTGAATGAAATGATACTGAGTTGCAAAAAGACAGCTGCCTTAAAAGCGAGTGTGTGGAGGATATTGTCATTTTACCATTGTTATATTTAAGGCACTGCTTCAGTCCAGAGGGTGGCAGTAATGCACTTTAAAAACTAATACTTCGGGCAGTTAAAATGATGCTACTTAACTAAGTATTGATCAGATATTTTGGGCAGTTTTTTTTTTGTGCTGTGGGGAGGTTTTTGGGCTGGAAACCATCAGCTGTACCTGGCAACGCTGCCCTGAAACACTAGTCGGCTGTTGGGTTTCTATGAAGTGTGTCTGCACCAGAGGAGTGTGCGTCACTGGTCCCGTGTGGTCTCAAGTCACGGACCACCAGGTCAAAGTGGTAAGTTTCGTTGATTCAAAACACACATTAAATGTGACCTAACAGACACAATTTCAAACACAAGTGCACACATCGGTTTCACTGTAACTCACAGCATTCACAGACACAGCAATTATCTTTTGCTGGACTCACTGTCCCCACAAATACAATATGCTAATGTTTGTAGCACAAGCCTATGGCATTTTACATTGTAGAAATTAGCCTAGCAGCTAGCAGACTTGAGGGAGAACAGCAACACGTGACAAAAAATAGACAGGAGGTCTGTGTTGCTGCCACATGTAGTTACATTTCTGAGAAGGTGCACGTCAGGCCACAGTGTAAGGTGCAGGACAGGCTCTGTGTTATAAATGCGGAGAAATATGTCCTAATATTACCTATTCTCTGTGTCTCACACAGACTGAGGGATATGTGACTACCTCGACCATTTTCAGTCACACTGACACTGAAACATGTTTTGGAATGAGACATACTCAGACTTTAAGACCGCTTCAGAGGTAGGGAGTTGCCATTTTTTCCAATTCTCTTGTTTATCATGTCAGTAAATGCTGACAGCTGAAACTGCAAACTGTTGCAGAAAATACAAAAACCTGAAGTGCAGGTACGTTGTCCTGCACCGGTGAAAAATGTAAAACTTGAATTGTAAATCTGGCAGTGTGAGAAGTTGGACTGCATTACTTAAAGAAGAGAGGAGCTGAAAAACATTTCTCGGAAAGCTGAAAGCTAAACTGTGTAGGAAGTTTTGCTTATATACTTGTGATTATCAGGGAGAATTATGAATTATTATTGAGCACAACTGAAATATGTAGTAATTTATCCAATGTCCTCCTGACCTAACTGGGAGGGAGGTGTGCGTGGAGCCAAATGTCTGCTCATCAGCAGACTGCGATATAGCTCCATACTGTGGTAAACATCTTTTAGTTAAATGCAAATTATTGAATTGAAATCCCTCTTGTAACTGTGCACTGCTCAAATATTGCGTTTCACTGGGAAAAATGTCGTGGTACAGAAGCCAATGACATTCTAACTTCAGTTTCAAAGTATATGTTGCTGTTATTATTAGTAGGAATAATAGCATTAGTTGTACACCTGCAGTATGTGTATGCATGACAGCATATATTTAGATTGTGGCTGGTAGAGGCTGCAGCATTAAGGTGGACTTATACTTGTGCCTCAGCTCTATGCAGAGCCTACACCATAGCCTACATATGTGGCCTACACCGTTGTGAGCATTTACACTTATACGGTGGTGTGTCTGTGTCACTCTGCAGTTACACCTCCAAAACTCAAGTCGGCTGTGGGGTTTCTGTCAAGTGCTGTAAAGTTTTGTCGATTCAAAACACACCCAAAGCACACATTAAAAATGGCTAAAATTGGCTTCATTATAACTCGCACCATTCACAGACAAAGCACTTGTCCTCTGCTGGACATATTTTCCCCAAAAATATCACATGCTAATGTTTTTAGCACAAGCCTAAGGCATTTTACATTGTATAAATTAGCCTAGCGACTAGCGGACATTAAATTAGCCTAGCGACTAGCAGAGACTGTCTCTTCTCATAAGAAGCCAGGATAAATCACTCACAAGTCCTAAAATGCTATTTTGTGGAGGCTTTATTGTCTTAACATTTTATTATTTTCTACTTGTGAAATAAAAGTAAGTAAAAGCTTCGTTTCCACTGAGGGAACTGCTTTCAACTTATAAAAATAGACAGGACGTATGTGTTGCAGCAATGTGTCATTACATTTCTGGGGAGATGCACGATAGGCCCTGCAAAGGCTCTGTGTTGACCCCGCCCCCCAAGCTATGATGTCACCCACTCTAGCTCTGACAAATTGTGAGATGGAACTCAGAATTCTGACATCACAAAGCAAAGGCAGAAATATGTCCTAATATTACATTTTCCCTGTGTCACACAGACTGAAGGATATGTGACTACTTCAGTCACATTGACCCTGAAACACATTTTGGGTTTTTTTCCATTTCTCTTGTTTATAATGCTGAAAAATATTGACAGCTGAAATTGCAAAGTGTTGCAGAAAATACAGAAACCTGTAGTGCAGGTACGTTGTCCTCCACTAGTGAAAAATGTAAAACTTGAATTGTAAATCTGGCAGTAAGGGAAGCTGGACTGCATTACTTAAAGAAGACAAGAGCTGAAATACATGGCTAGAAAAGCTGAAAGCTAAACTGTGTAGGACTTTGGCACTTAAACAGTCTTGATTATCAGGGAGAATTTTGAATTGTTATAGTGTACAGCTCATATGCCTTTAAATAGGAATTAATTATACTTTTGTGTGTGAGGTTTCTCTAAAATGAACTGAAAGACTGAATTGTGGGGAACCCAAGTGAGCTACCAATGTGTTGCAAATAGCAGTTTAGACATTAGGTGTATTATTTTCATGTGTGATGCTAAATTGCGTACAACTATAGTAGCTCAGGTGCATTGCCGGCAACCAAATGGGTTTTGAGAGATTTAAGTATTCTGAAAGCTGAGACTTAAGTTTTTGACAGTTGACAGGTGTGTGCTGCTAGCCTGCCATCATGCATTTTAAAACTCCAAATTGAATTTATCTATGATGTTAATTTCTGAAGTCAGAATTCTGATTTTAGTAATTAGTACGTTTTTAGAATTAGAAGTAATTTTTAGTTCTGACTTCACACTCAGACTTGAAATATTTTTGTCATGTTGTCCTCAGCCTCATTCTTAGGATGTAACTTTTGTCTCTTAAACTGCTTGTTTTCTGAGCTTGCCAAAACAGAAATGTATATATTTTTGGAAGATTAATGGCCATAATGTAGTTTCAGACAAAACCTTTTCAACCTAGTTGATCAGAAGACCACCAATACGCATCATTAACCACATCTTCTGAGAAATTTGTTTTTTCAAAAGCTGCAGTTTTACTATAATTTACCATACCTTTAATTCATTCTTTTGATTTCTGATGTGAGAGTTCTGAATTCACACTCAGACTTGAAATGTTTTTGTCATGTTGCCCTCAGCCTCATTTGTAGGATGTACCTTTGGCCTCTTAAATTGCTCATTTTCTGAGTTTTCCAAAACAGGAATGAGTAGATTTTTGGCAGATTAATGGCCAAAGTGTGGTTTCAGACAGAGCCTGTTCAACATAGTTGATCAGATAAGACGGAAATAGCCATCATTAACCACATCTTATGAGCCATTTGTATTTTCAAAAGCTGCAGTTTTCATATAAGTTTACCTTCCCGTAGTTCATTTGTTTTTTTTTTCTGATGTCAGAGTTCTGACTTCACACTCAGACCTGAAATATTTTTGTCATATTGCACTCAGCCTCATCCTTAGTAAGTAACATTTGTCTCTTAAATCGCTTATTTTCTGAGTTTGCCAAAAGAGGTCTGTGTAAATTTTTGGAAGACTAATGGCCAACATGTGGTTTCAGAAAAAGCCTTATCGATATCGTTGATGAGAAGGGCGTCAATATGCATCATTAACCACATCTTATGAGCCATTTGTATTTTCAAAAGCTGCGGTTTTCCTACCATTTAGCCTACCATTAGTTCATTCTTTGGATTTTTGATGTCAGAGTTCTGACTTCACACTCCGAAAAATGAGGCTGAGGGTAACATGACAAAAATATTTCAGGTCAGAGGTAACTTTTGCTCTTAAAGTTGCATATTTTCTGTGTTTGCCAAAAGAGGACCTCAGACCTGAAATACTTTTGTCATGTTGCCCTCAGCCTCATTTGTAGGATATAACTTTTGCCTCTTAAATGACTTATCTCCGGAGCTGTCCAAAAGAGGAATGTGTAGATTTTTGGAAGATTAATGGCCAAAGTGTGGTTTCAGATGGAGTCTTTTCAACATCCTCGATCAGAAGGGCGTCAATATGCATTTATAAGCACATCTTATGAGCCATTTGTATTTTCAAAAGCTGCAGTTTTCCTGTCATTTAACCAACCTTTAGTTCATTTTTTTGATTTTTGATGTCAGACTTCTGATGTCATAATCAGACCTGAACTATTTTTGTCATGTTGCCCTCAGCCGTATTTGTTGGATATACGTTTTGCCTTTTGAGTTGCTTGTTTTCTGAGTTTGCCAAGACAGGAATGTGTAGATTTTTGGAAGATCAATGGCCAAAGTGTGGTTTCAGACAGAGCCTTTTCAACATAGTTGATCAGATGGGCTTGAATACATCTTATGAGCCATTTGTATTTTCAAAAGCTGCAGTTTTCCTATCATTTAACCTACTTTTAGTTCGTTCTTTTGATTTTTGATGTCAAAGTTCTGACTTCACACTCAGACCTGAAATATTTTTGTCATGTTGCCCTCAGCCTCATTTGTAGTATATAACTTTTGCCTCTTATCTCCGCAGCTGTCCAAAGGAGGAATGTGTATATTTTTGGAAGATTAATGGCCAACATGTGATTTCAGACAGAGTCTTTTCAACAAAGTTGATCAGAGAGATGGTCATATGCATCATTAACCACATCTTATGAGCCATTTGTATTTTCAAAAGCTGCAGGTTTCCTTTAATTTAACCGACCTTTAATTCATTCTTTTGATTTTTAATTTGAGAGATCTGGCATCACACTCAGACTTGTAATGTTGCCCTCAGCCCGATTTGCCAGATGTAACATTACCTTTTAAATTGTTTGTTTTCTGAGTTTGTTTGTGTAGATTTTTGGAGGATCAATGGCCAAAATGTGGTTTCAGATAGAGTCTTTCCAACATAGTTGATCAGAAGGGCCAAATATCCATCATTAACCACATCTCATGAGCCATCTGTATTTTCAAAAGCTGCAGTTTTCCTATCATTTAACCTACATTTATTTCATTCTAGTGATTTTTGATTTTTGATGTGAGAGTTGAATGTGTAGATTTTTGGAAAATGAATGGCCAACATGTGGTTTCACACAGAGGCTTTTCAACATAGTTGATCAGATTGCACTCAATATGCATCATTAACCACATCTTATGAACCATTTGTATTTTTCAAAAGCTGCAGTTTTCCTATCATTTAACCTACCTTTACTTAATTCTTTTGATTTTTGATGTGAGAGTTCTGACTTCACACTCAGACCTGAAATATTTTTGTCATGTTGCCCTCAGCCTCATTTGTTGGATATAACTTTTACCTCTCAAATTACTTATCTCCGGAGTTGTCCAAAAGAGGAATGTGTAGATTTTTAGAAAATGAATGGCCAACATGTGGTTTCAGACAGAGGCTTTTCAACATCGTTGATCAGATGGGGGTAATATGCATCATTAACCAAATCTTATGAGCCATTTGTATTTTCAAAAGCTGCAATTTTTCTGTAATATACCCAAACTTTAGTTCATTCTTGTGATTTTTAATTTGAGAGACCTGGCATCACATTCAGACTTGTCATGCTGCCCTCAGCCTGATTTGCCAGATGTAACATTTACCTTTTAAATTGTTTGTTTTCTGAGTTTGTTTGTGTAGATTTTTGGAGGATCAATGGCCAAAATGTGGTTTCAGATAGTCTTTCCAACATAGTTGATCAGAAGGGCCAAATATCCATCATTAACCACATCTCATGAGCCATCTGTATTTTCAAAAGCTGCAGTTTTCCTATCATTTAACCTACATTTACTTCATTCTAGTGATTTTTGATTTTTGATGGGAGAGTTGAATGTGTAGACTTTTGGAAAATGAATGGCCAACATGTGGTTTCAGACAGAGGCTTTTCAACATCGTTGATCAGATTGCACTCAATATGCATCAACCAAATCCTATGATCCATTTGTATTTTTCAAAAGCTGCAGTTTTCCTATCATTTAACCTACCTTTACTTAATTCTTTTGATTTTTGATGTCAGAGTTCTGACTTCACACTCAGACCTGAAATATTTTTCTCATGTTGCCCTCAGCCTCATTTGTAGGACATGACTTTTGCCTCTTAAATGACTTATCTCCGGAGCTGTCCAAAAGAGGAAAATGTATATTTTTGGAAGATTAATGGCCAACATGTGGTTTCAGACAGAGGCTTTTCAACATAGTTGGTGAGATGGGGGCTAATATGCATCATTAACCACATCTTATGAACCATTTGTATTTTCAAAAGCTGCAGTTGTCTTATCATTTAACCTACCTTTACTTCATTCTTTTGATTTTTGATGTGAGAGTTCTGACTTCACGGCGGCATGGCAGTGTGGTGGTTAGCACTGTCGCCTCACAGCAAGAGGGTTCCTGGTTCGATCCCAGGTGTGGGAGCCCTTCTGTGCGGAGTCTGCATCTTCTCCCTGTGTCAGCGTGGGTTTTCTCCGGTCACTCCAGCTTCCTCGCACAGTCCAAAGACATGCAGATTGGGGACAAGTTAATTGGTGTCAATGTGAGTCTGAATGGTTATCTGTCTCTATGTGTCAGCCCTGTGATAGTCTGGTAACCTGTCCAGGGTGTACCCCGCCCCCCGCCCAATGTTAGCTGGGTTAGGCTCTAGCCCCCCCGTGACCCCCAAGAGGATAAGCAGTTAGAAAATGGATGGAAGGATGGAGTTCTGACTTCACACTCAGACCTGAAATACTTTTGTCATGTTGCCCTCAGCCTCATTTGTTGGATATAACTTTTGCCTCTTAAATGACTTATCTCCGGAGCTGTCCAAAAGAGGAATGTGTAGATTTTTGGAAAATGAATGGCCAACATGTGGTTCCAGACAGAGGCTTTTCAACATAGTTCATCAGATGGGGGCTAATATGCATCATTAACCACATCTTATGAGCCATTTGTATTTTCAAAAGCTGCAGTGTTCTTATAATTTAACCTACCTTTACTTCATTCTTTTGATTTTTGATGTGAGAGTTCTGACTTCAGGGCGGCATCGTGGTTCGCACTGTTGCCTCACAGCAAGAGGGTTCCTGGTTCGATCCCAGGTGTGGGAGCCCTTCTGTGCGGAGTCTGCATGTTCTCCCTGTGTCAGCGTGGGTTTTTCTCCGGTTACTCCAGCTTCCTCACACAGTCCAAAGACATGCAGATTGGTGACAAGTTAATTGGTGTCAATGGTTATCTGTCTCTATGTGTCAGCCCTGCGATAGTCTGGTGACCCGTCCAGGGTGTACCCCGCCTCCCGCCTCCCAGATAGATGGAAATATGTATCATTAACCACATCTTATGAACCATTTGTATTTTCAAAAGCTGCAATTTTCCTGTAATATACCCAAACTTTAGTTCATTCTTTTGATTTCTGATTTGAAAGACCTGGCGTCACACTCAGACTTGTAATGTTGCCCTCAGCCTGATTTGCTAGATGTAACATTTACCTTTTAAATTATTTGTTTTCTGAGTTTGTTTGTGTAAATTTTTGGAAGATTAATGGCCAAAATGTGGTTTCAGATAGAGTCTTTCCAACATAGTTGATCAGAAGGGCAGAATATGCATCATTAACCACATCTCATGAGCCATCTGTATTTTCAAAAGCTGCAGTTTTCCTATCATTTAACCTACATTTACTTCATTCTAGTGATTTTTGATTTTTGATGTGAGAGTTCTGACTTCACACTCAGACCTGAAATATTTTCGTCATGTTGCCTTCAGCCATATTTGCCAGATGTAACGTTTACCTTTTAAATTGCTTGTTTTCTGAATTTTCCAAAAGAGGAATGTGTAGATGTTTGGAAGATTATTGGCCACAGTTTGCTTTCAGACAAAGTCTTTTCAACATAGTTGATCAGAAGGTGGCAATATGCATCATTAACCACATCTTATGAGCCATTTGTGTTGTCAAAAGCTGCAGTTTTCCTGTCATTTAACCAACCTTTAGTTCATTTTTTTGATTTTTGATGTCAGACTTCTGACGTCATAATCAGACCTGAACAATTTTTGTCATGTTGCCCTCAGCCGTATTTGTTGGATGTACCCTTTGCCTTTTGACTTGCCTGTATTCTGAGTTTGCCAAGACAGGAATATGGAGATTTTTGCAAGATCAATGGCCAAAGTGTGGTTTCAGACAGAGCCTTTTCAACATAGCTGATCAGATGGGCTTGAATATGCATCATTAACCACATCTTACGAGCCATTGCAGTTTTCCTATCATTAAGCCTACCTTTAGTTCATTCTTTTGATTTTTGATGTGAGAGTTCTGGCTTCACACTCAGACCTGAAATATTTTTGTCATGTTGTCCTCAGCCTTAGTTGTCGAATGTAAATTTTGTTTCTTAAATTGCTTGTTTTCTAAGTTTGCCAAAAGAGGAATGTGTAGATTTTTGAAAGATAATTGGCCAACGCGTGGTTTCAGACAGAGACTTTTCAACATAGTTGATCAGATGGATGTCAGATGCATCATTAACCACATCTTATGAGCCATTTGTATTTTCAAAAGCTGCAGTTTTCCTATCATTAATCCTACCTTTAGTTCATTCTTTTGATTTTTGATGTGAGAGTTCTGACTTCACACTCAGACCTGAAATATTTTTGTCATGTTGTCCTCAGCCTTCTTTGTCGGATGTAACTTTTGCCTCTTAAATTGCTTGTTTTCTGAGTTTACCAAAAGAGGAATGTGTAGATTTTTGGAAGATAATTGGCCAACGTGTGGTTTCAGACAGAGCCTTTTCAACATAGTTGATCAGATGGATGTCAGATGCATCATTAACCACATCTTATGAGCCATTTGTATTTTCAAAAGCTGCAGTTTTCCTGTCATTTAGCCTACCTTAAGTTTATTCTTTTCATTTCTGATGTGAGAGTTCTGACTTCACACTCAGACCTGAAATACTTTTGTCATGTTGCCCTCAGCCTCATTTGTAGGATATAACTTTTGCCTCTTAAATGACTTATCTCCGGGGCTGTCCAAAAGAGGAATGTGTAGATTTTTGGAAAATGAATGGCCAACATGTGGTTCCAGACAGAGGCTTTTCAACATAGTTCATCAGACTGAGGCTAATAGGCATCATTAACCACATCTATGAGCCAATTGTATTTTCAAAAGCCACAGTTTTCTTATAATTTAACTTACCTTTACTTCATTCTTTTGATTTTTGATGTGAGAGTTCTGACTTCAGGGCGGCATCGTGGTTCGCACTGTTGCCTCACAGCAAGAGGGTTCCTGGTTCGATCCCAGGTGTGGGAGCCCTTCTGTGCGGAGTCTGCATGTTCTCCCCGTGTCAGCGTGGGTTTTTCTCTGGTTACTCCAGCTTCCTCACACAGTCCAAAGACATGCAGATTGGTGACAAGTTAATTGGTGTCAGTGTGAGTGTCAATGGTTATCTGTCTCTATGTGTCAGCCCTGCGATAGTCTGGTGACCCGTCCAGGGTGTACCCCGCCTCCCGCCTCCCAGATAGATGGAAATATGTATCATTAACCACATCTTATGAACCATTTGTATTTTCAAAAGCTGCAATTTTCCTGCAATATACCCAAACTTTAGTTCATTCTTTTGATTTCTGATTTGAAAGACCTGGCGTCACACTCAGACTTGTAATGTTGCCCTCAGCCTGATTTGCCAGATGTAACATTTACCTTTTAAATTATTTGTTTTCTGGGTTTGTTTGTGTAGATTTTTGGAGGATTAATGGCCAAAATGTGGTTTCAGATAGAGTCTTTCCAACATAGTTGATCAGAAGAGCCAAATATGCATCATTAACCACATCTCATGAGCCATCTGTATTTTCAAAAGCTGCAGTTTTCCTATCATTTAACCTACATTTACTTCATTCTAGTGATTTTTGACTTTTGATGGGAGAGTTGAATGTGTAAATTTTTGGAAAATGAATGGCCAACATGTGGTTTCAGACAGAGGCTGTTCAACATAGTTGATCAGATAGGGGTAATATGCATCATTAACCACATCTCAGGAGCCATCTGTATTTTCAAAAGCTGCAGTTTTCCTATCATTTAACCTACATTTACTTCATTCTAGTGATTTTTGACTTTTGATGGGAGAGTTGAATGTGTAAATTTTTGGAAAATGAATGGCCAACATGTGGTTTCAGACAGAGGCTGTTCAACATAGTTGATCAGATAGGGGTAATATGCATCATTAACCACATCTCAGGAGCCATCTGTATTTTCAAAAGCTGCAATTTTCCTGTAATATACCCAAACTTTAGTTCATTCTTTTGATTTCTGATTTGAAAGACCTGGCGTCACACTCAGACTTGTAATGTTGCCCTCAGCCTGATTTGCTAGATGTAACATTTACCTTTTAAATTATTTGTTTTCTGAGTTTGTTTGTGTAGATTTTTGGAAGTTTAATGGCCAAAATGTGGTTTCAGATAGAGTCTTTCCAACATAGTTGATCAGAAGAGCCAAATATGCATCATTAACCACATCTCATGAGCCATCTGTATTTTCAAAAGCTGCAGTTTTCCTATCATTTAATCTACATTTACTTCATTCTAGTGATTTTTGATTTTTGATGTGAGAGTTCTGACTTCACACTCAGACCTGAAATATTTTCGTCATGTTGCCTTCAGCCATATTTGCCAGATGTAACGTTTACCTTTTAAATTGCTTGTTTTCTGAATTTTCCAAAAGAGGAATGTGTAGATGTTTGGAAGATTATTGGCCACAGTTTGCTTTCAGACAAAGTCTTTTCAACATAGTTGATCAGAAGGTGGCAATATGCATCATTAACCACATCTTATGAGCCATTTGTGTTGTCAAAAGCTGCAGTTTTCCTGTCATTTAGCCTACCTTAAGTTTATTCTTTTCATTTCTGATGTGAGAGTTCTGACTTCACACTCAGACCTGAAATACTTTTGTCATGTTGCCCTCAGCCTCATTTGTAGGATATAACTTTTGCCTCTTAAATGACTTATCTCCGGGGCTGTCCAAAAGAGGAATGTGTAGATTTTTGGAAAATGAATGGCCAACATGTGGTTCCAGACAGAGGCTTTTCAACATAGTTCATCAGATGGGGGCTAATATGCATCATTAACCACATCTTATGAGCCATTTGTATTTTCAAAAGCTGCAGTGTTCTTATAATTTAACCTACCTTTACTTCATTCTTTTGATTTTTGATGTGAGAGTTCTGACTTCAGGGCGGCATCGTGGTTCGCACTGTTGCCTCACAGCAAGAGGGTTCCTGGTTCGATCCCAGGTGTGGGAGCCCTTCTGTGCGGAGTCTGCATGTTCTCCCCGTGTCAGCGTGGGTTCTTCTCTGGTTACTCCAGCTTCCTCACACAGTCCAAAGACATGCAGATTGGTGACAAGTTAATTGGTGTCAATGTGAGTGTCAATGGTTATCTGTCTCTATGTGTCAGCCCTGCGATAGTCTGGTGACCCGTCCAGGGTGTACCCCGCCTCCCGCCTCCCAGATAGATGGAAATATGTATCATTAACCACATCTTATGAACCATTTGTATTTTCAAAAGCTGCAATTTTCCTGTAATATACCCAAACTTTAGTTCATTCTTTTGATTTCTGATTTGAAAGACCTGGCGTCACACTCAGACTTGTAATGTTGCCCTCAGCCTGATTTGCTAGATGTAACATTTACCTTTTAAATTGTTTGTTTTCTGAGTTTGTTTGTGTAGATTTTTGGAAGATTAATGGCCAAAATGTGGTTTCAGATAGAGTCTTTCCAACATAGTTGATCAGAAGGGCAGAATATGCATCATTAACCACATCTCATGAGCCATCTGTATTTTCAAAAGCTGCAGTTTTCCTATCATTTAATCTACATTTACTTCATTCTAGTGATTTTTGATTTTTGATGTGAGAGTTCTGACTTCACACTCAGACTTGAAATATTTTCGTCATGTTGCCTTCAGCCATATTTGCCAGATGTAACGTTTACCTTTTAAATTGCTTGTTTTCTGAATTTTCCAAAAGAGGAATGTGTAGATGTTTGGAAGATTATTGGCCACAGTTTGCTTTCAGACAAAGTCTTTTCAACATAGTTGATCAGAAGGTGGCAATATGCATCATTAACCACATCTTATGAGCCATTTGTATTGTCAAAAGCTGCAGTTTTCCTGTCATTTAACCAACCTTTAGTTCATTTTTTTGATTTTTGATGTCAGACTTCTGACGTCATAATCAGACCTGAACAATTTTTGTCATGTTGCCCTCAGCCGTATTTGTTGGATGTACCCTTTGCCTTTTGACTTGCCTGTATTCTGAGTTTGCCAAGACAGGAATATGGAGATTTTTGCAAGATCAATGGCCAAAGTGTGGTTTCAGACAGAGCCTTTTCAACATAGCTGATCAGATGGGCTTGAATATGCATCATTAACCACATCTTACGAGCCATTGCAGTTTTCCTATCATTAAGCCTACCTTTAGTTCATTCTTTTGATTTTTGATGTGAGAGTTCTGGCTTCACACTCAGACCTGAAATATTTTTGTCATGTTGTCCTCAGCCTTAGTTGTCGAATGTAAATTTTGTTTCTTAAATTGCTTGTTTTCTAAGTTTGCCAAAAGAGGAATGTGTAGATTTTTGAAAGATAATTGGCCAACGCGTGGTTTCAGACAGAGACTTTTCAACATAGTTGATCAGATGGATGTCAGATGCATCATTAACCACATCTTATGAGCCATTTGTATTTTCAAAAGCTGCAGTTTTCCTATCATTAATCCTACCTTTAGTTCATTCTTTTGATTTTTGATGTGAGAGTTCTGACTTCACACTCAGACCTGAAATATTTTTGTCATGTTGTCCTCAGCCTTCTTTGTCGGATGTAACTTTTGCCTCTTAAATTGCTTGTTTTCTGAGTTTACCAAAAGAGGAATGTGTAGATTTTTGGAAGATAATTGGCCAACGTGTGGTTTCAGACAGAGCCTTTTCAACATAGTTGATCAGATGGATGTCAGATGCATCATTAACCACATCTTATGAGCCATTTGTATTTTCAAAAGCTGCAGTTTTCCTGTCATTTAGCCTACCTTAAGTTTATTCTTTTCATTTCTGATGTGAGAGTTCTGACTTCACACTCAGACCTGAAATACTTTTGTCATGTTGCCCTCAGCCTCATTTGTAGGATATAACTTTTGCCTCTTAAATGACTTATCTCCGGGGCTGTCCAAAAGAGGAATGTGTAGATTTTTGGAAAATGAATGGCCAACATGTGGTTCCAGACAGAGGCTTTTCAACATAGTTCATCAGATGGGGGCTAATATGCATCATTAACCACATCTTATGAGCCATTTGTATTTTCAAAAGCTGCAGTGTTCTTATAATTTAACCTACCTTTACTTCATTCTTTTGATTTTTGATGTGAGAGTTCTGACTTCAGGGCGGCATCGTGGTTCGCACTGTTGCCTCACAGCAAGAGGGTTCCTGGTTCGATCCCAGGTGTGGGAGCCCTTCTGTGCGGAGTCTGCATGTTCTCCCCGTGTCAGCGTGGGTTTTTCTCTGGTTACTCCAGCTTCCTCACACAGTCCAAAGACATGCAGATTGGTGACAAGTTAATTGGTGTCAATGTGAGTGTCAATGGTTATCTGTCTCTATGTGTCAGCCCTGCGATAGTCTGGTGACCCGTCCAGGGTGTACCCCGCCTCCCGCCTCCCAGATAGATGGAAATATGTATCATTAACCACATCTTATGAACCATTTGTATTTTCAAAAGCTGCAATTTTCCTGTAATATACCCAAACTTTAGTTCATTCTTTTGATTTCTGATTTGAAAGACCTGGCGTCACACTCAGACTTGTAATGTTGCCCTCAGCCTGATTTGCTAGATGTAACATTTACCTTTTAAATTGTTTGTTTTCTGAGTTTGTTTGTGTAGATTTTTGGAAGATTAATGGCCAAAATGTGGTTTCAGATAGAGTCTTTCCAACATAGTTGATCAGAAGGGCAGAATATGCATCATTAACCACATCTCATGAGCCATCTGTATTTTCAAAAGCTGCAGTTTTCCTATCATTTAATCTACATTTACTTCATTCTAGTGATTTTTGATTTTTGATGTGAGAGTTCTGACTTCACACTCAGACTTGAAATATTTTCGTCATGTTGCCTTCAGCCATATTTGCCAGATGTAACGTTTACCTTTTAAATTGCTTGTTTTCTGAATTTTCCAAAAGAGGAATGTGTAGATGTTTGGAAGATTATTGGCCACAGTTTGCTTTCAGACAAAGTCTTTTCAACATAGTTGATCAGAAGGTGGCAATATGCATCATTAACCACATCTTATGAGCCATTTGTGTTGTCAAAAGCTGCAGTTTTCCTGTCATTTAACCAACCTTTAGTTCATTTTTTTGATTTTTGATGTCAGACTTCTGACGTCATAATCAGACCTGAACAATTTTTGTCATGTTGCCCTCAGCCGTATTTGTTGGATGTACCCTTTGCCTTTTGACTTGCCTGTATTCTGAGTTTGCCAAGACAGGAATATGGAGATTTTTGCAAGATCAATGGCCAAAGTGTGGTTTCAGACAGAGCCTTTTCAACATAGCTGATCAGATGGGCTTGAATATGCATCATTAACCACATCTTACGAGCCATTGCAGTTTTCCTATCATTAAGCCTACCTTTAGTTCATTCTTTTGATTTTTGATGTGAGAGTTCTGGCTTCACACTCAGACCTGAAATATTTTTGTCATGTTGTCCTCAGCCTTAGTTGTCGAATGTAAATTTTGTTTCTTAAATTGCTTGTTTTCTAAGTTTGCCAAAAGAGGAATGTGTAGATTTTTGAAAGATAATTGGCCAACGCGTGGTTTCAGACAGAGACTTTTCAACATAGTTGATCAGATGGATGTCAGATGCATCATTAACCACATCTTATGAGCCATTTGTATTTTCAAAAGCTGCAGTTTTCCTATCATTAATCCTACCTTTAGTTCATTCTTTTGATTTTTGATGTGAGAGTTCTGACTTCACACTCAGACCTGAAATATTTTTGTCATGTTGTCCTCAGCCTTCTTTGTCGGATGTAACTTTTGCCTCTTAAATTGCTTGTTTTCTGAGTTTACCAAAAGAGGAATGTGTAGATTTTTGGAAGATAATTGGCCAACGTGTGGTTTCAGACAGAGCCTTTTCAACATAGTTGATCACATGGATGTCAGATGCATCATTAACCACATCTTATGAGCCATTTGTATTTTCAAAAGCTGCAGTTTTCCTGTCATTTAGCCTACCTTAAGTTTATTCTTTTCATTTCTGATGTGAGAGTTCTGACTTCACACTCAGACCTGAAATACTTTTGTCATGTTGCCCTCAGCCTCATTTGTAGGATATAACTTTTGCCTCTTAAATGACTTATCTCCGGGGCTGTCCAAAAGAGGAATGTGTAGATTTTTGGAAAATGAATGGCCAACATGTGGTTCCAGACAGAGGCTTTTCAACATAGTTCATCAGATGGGGGCTAATATGCATCATTAACCACATCTTATGAGCCATTTGTATTTTCAAAAGCTGCAGTGTTCTTATAATTTAACCTACCTTTACTTCATTCTTTTGATTTTTGATGTGAGAGTTCTGACTTCAGGGCGGCATCGTGGTTCGCACTGTTGCCTCACAGCAAGAGGGTTCCTGGTTCGATCCCAGGTGTGGGAGCCCTTCTGTGCGGAGTCTGCATGTTCTCCCCGTGTCAGCGTGGGTTTTTCTCTGGTTACTCCAGCTTCCTCACACAGTCCAAAGACATGCAGATTGGTGACAAGTTAATTGGTGTCAATGTGAGTGTCAATGGTTATCTGTCTCTATGTGTCAGCCCTGCGATAGTCTGGTGACCCGTCCAGGGTGTACCCCGCCTCCCGCCTCCCAGATAGATGGAAATATGTATCATTAACCACATCTTATGAACCATTTGTATTTTCAAAAGCTGCAATTTTCCTGTAATATACCCAAACTTTAGTTCATTCTTTTGATTTCTGATTTGAAAGACCTGGCGTCACACTCAGACTTGTAATGTTGCCCTCAGCCTGATTTGCTAGATGTAACATTTACCTTTTAAATTATTTGTTTTCTGAGTTTGTTTGTGTAGATTTTTGGAAGATTAATGGCCAAAATGTGGTTTCAGATAGAGTCTTTCCAACATAGTTGATCAGAAGGGCAGAATATGCATCATTAACCACATCTCATGAGCCATCTGTATTTTCAAAAGCTGCAGTTTTCCTATCATTTAACCTACATTTACTTCATTCTAGTGATTTTTGATTTTTGATGTGAGAGTTCTGACTTCACACTCAGACCTGAAATATTTTCGTCATGTTGCCTTCAGCCATATTTGCCAGATGTAACGTTTACCTTTTAAATTGCTTGTTTTCTGAATTTTCCAAAAGAGGAATGTGTAGATGTTTGGAAGATTATTGGCCACAGTTTGCTTTCAGACAAAGTCTTTTCAACATAGTTGATCAGAAGGTGGCAATATGCATCATTAACCACATCTTATGAGCCATTTGTGTTGTCAAAAGCTGCAGTTTTCCTGTCATTTAACCAACCTTTAGTTCATTTTTTTGATTTTTGATGTCAGACTTCTGACGTCATAATCAGACCTGAACAATTTTTGTCATGTTGCCCTCAGCCGTATTTGTTGGATGTACCCTTTGCCTTTTGACTTGCCTGTATTCTGAGTTTGCCAAGACAGGAATATGGAGATTTTTGCAAGATCAATGGCCAAAGTGTGGTTTCAGACAGAGCCTTTTCAACATAGCTGATCAGATGGGCTTGAATATGCATCATTAACCACATCTTACGAGCCATTGCAGTTTTCCTATCATTAAGCCTACCTTTAGTTCATTCTTTTGATTTTTGATGTGAGAGTTCTGGCTTCACACTCAGACCTGAAATATTTTTGTCATGTTGTCCTCAGCCTTAGTTGTCGAATGTAAATTTTTTTTCTTAAATTGCTTGTTTTCTGAGTTTGCCAAAAGAGGAATGTGTAGATTTTTGAAAGATAATTGGCCAACGCGTGGTGTCTTACAGAGACTTTTCAACATAGTTGATCAGATGGATGTCAGATGCATCATTAACCACATCTTATGAACCATTTGTATTTTCAAAAGCTGCAGTTTTCCTGTCATTAATCCTACCTTTAGTTCATTCTTTTGATTTTTGATGTGAGAGTTCTGACTTCACACTCAGACCTGAAATATTTTTGTCATGTTGTCCTCAGCCTTCTTTGTCGGATGTAACTTTTGCCTCTTAAATTACTTCTTTTCTGAGTTTACCAAAAGAGGAATGTGTAGATTTTTGGAAGATAATTGGCCAACGTGTGGTTTCAGACAGAGCCTTTTCAACATAGTTGATCAGATGGATGTCAGATGCATCATTAACCACATCTTATGAGCCATTTGTATTTTCAAAAGCTGCAGTTTTCCTGTCATTTAGCCTACCTTTAGTTTATTCTTTTCATTTCTGATGTGAGAGTTCTGACTTCGCACTCAGACCTGAAATACTTTTGTCATGTTGCCCTCAGCCTCATTTGTAGGATATAACTTTTGCCTCTTAAATGACTTATCTCCGGAGCTGTCCAAAAGAGGAATGTGTAGATTTTTGGAAAATGAATGGCCAACTTGTGGTTCCAGACAGAGGCTTTTCAACATAGTTCATCAGATGGGGGCTAATATGCATCATTAACCACATCTTATGAGCCATTTGTATTTTCAAAAGCTGCAGTGTTCTTATAATTCAACCTACCTTTACTTCATTCTTTTGATTTTTGATGTGAGAGTTCTGACTTCAGGGCGGCATCGTGGTTCGCACTGTTGCCTCACAGCAAGAGGGTTCCTGGTTCGATCCCAGGTGTGGGAGCCCTTCTGTGCGGAGTCTGCATGTTCTCCCCGTGTCAGCGTGGGTTTTTCTCCGGTTACTCCAGCTTCTCCCACACTCCAAAGACATGTAGATTGGGGGCAAGTTAATTGGTGTCAATGTGAGTGTTAATGGTTATCTGTCTCTATGTGTTAGCCCTGTGATAGTCTGGTGACACATCCAGGGTGTACCCCGCCTCCCGCCTCCCAGATAGATGGAAATATGCATCATTAACCACATCTTATGAACCATTTGTATTTTCAAAAGCTGCAATTTTCCTGTAACTTACCCGAACTTTAGTTCATTCTTTTGATTTTTGATTTGAGAGATCTGGCTTCACACTCAGACTTGTCATGTTGCCCTGAGCCCGATTTGCCAGATGTAACATTTACCTTTTAAATTGTTTGTTTTCTGAGTTTGTTTGTGTAGATTTTTGGAGGATTAATGGCCAAAATGTGGTTCCAGACAGAGGCTTTTCAACATAGTTGATCAGATTGCGGATAATATGCATCATTAACCACATCTTATGAGCCATTTGTATTTTCAAAAGCTGCAGTTTTCCTATCATTAAGCCTACCTTTACTTCATTCTTTTGATTTTTGATGTGAGAGTTATGACTTCACACTCAGACCTGAAATATTTTTGTCATGTTGCCCACAGCCTCATTTGTAGGATATAACTTTTGGCTCTTAAATTACTTATCTCCACAGCTGTCCAAAAGAGGAATGTGTACATTTTTGGAAGATTAATGGCCAACATGTGGTTTCAGACAGGGGCTTTTCAACATAGTTGATCAGATTGCGGATAATCTGCATCATTAACCACATCTTATAAACCATTTGTATTTTCAAAAGCTGCAGTTTTCCTATCATTAAGCCTACCTTTAGTTCATTATTTTGATTTTTGATGCCAGAGTTCCAACTTCACACTCAGACCTGAAATATTTTTGTCATGTTGTCCTCAGCCTCATTTGTAGGATGTAGCTTTTGTCTCTTAAATTACTTCTTTTCTCAGTTTGCCAAAAGAGGAATGTGTACATTTTTGGAAGATAATTGGCCAACGCGTGGCTTCAGACAGAGCCTTTTCAACATAGTTGATCAGATGGACCCTAATTTGCATCATTAACCACGTTTTATGAGCCATTTTTGTTTTCCAAGCTGCAGTTTTCCTATCATTAAGCCTACCTTTAGTTCATTCTTTTGATTTTTGATGTGAGAGTTCTGACTTCACACTCAGACCTGAAATATTTTTGTCATGTTGCCCTCAGCATCATTTGTAGGATATAACTTTTGCCTCTTAAATTACTCATCTCCACAGCTGTCCAAAAGAGGAATGTGTACATTTTTGGAAGATTAATGGCCAACATGTGGTTTCAGACAGAGGCTTTTCAACATAGTTGATCAGATTGGGGTTAATATGCATCATTAACCACATCTTATGAGCCATTTGTATTTTCAAAAGCTGCAGTTTTCCTATCATTAAGCCGACCTTTAGTTCATTCTTTTCATTTTTGATGTGAGAGTTCTGACTTCACACTCAGACCTGAAATATTTTTGTCATGTTGTCCTCAGCCTTCTTTGTCGGAAGCAAGTTTTGCCTCTTAAATTGCTTGTTCTCTGAGTTTGCCAAAAGAGGAATGTGTAGATTTTTGGAAGATTAATGGCCAACATGTGGTTTCAGACAGAGTCTTTTCAACATAGTTGATCAGATGGATGTCATATGCATCATTAACCACATCTCATGAGCCATTTGAACTTTCAAAAGCTGCAGTTTTCCTATCATTAAGCCTACCTTTAGTTCATGTTTTTGATTTTTGATGTGAGAGTTCTGACTTCACACTCAGACCTGAAATATTTTTGTCATGTTGACCTCAGCCTCATTTGTAGGATATGACTTTTGCCTCTTAAATTACTTATCTCCACAACTGTCCAAAAGAGGAATGTGTACATTTTTGGAAGATTAATGGCCAACATGTGGTTTCAGACAGGGGCTTTTCAACATAGTTGATCAGATTGCGGATAATCTGCATCATTAACCACATCTTATAAACCATTTGTATTTTCAAAAGCTGCAGTTTTCCTATCATTAAGCCTACCTTTAGTTCATTATTTTGATTTTTGATGCCAGAGTTCCAACTTCACACTCAGACCTGAAATATTTTTGTCATGTTGTCCTCAGCCTCATTTGTAGGATGTAACTTTTGTCTCTGAAATTACTTCTTTTCTCAGTTTGCCAAAAGAGGAATGTGTACATTTTTGGAAGATAATTGGCCAATGCGTGGCTTCAGACAGAGCCTTTTCAACATAGTTGATCAGATGGACCCTAATTTGCATCATTAACCACGTTTTATGAGCCATTTTTGTTTTCCAAGCTGCAGTTTTCCTATCATTAAGCCTACCTTTAGTTCATTCTTTTGAATTTTGATGTGAGAGTTCTGACTTCACACTCAGACCTGAAATATTTTTGTCATGTTGTCCTCAGCCTTAGTTGTCGAATGTAAATTTTGTTTCTTAAATTGCTTGTTTTCTGAGTTTGCCAAAGAGGAATGTGTAGATTTTTGAAAGATAATTGGCCAACGCGTGGTTTCAGACAGAGACTTTTCAACATAGTTGATCAGATGGATGTCAGATGCATCATTAACCACATCTTATGAGCCATTTGTATTTTCAAAAGCTGCAGTTTTCCTATCATTAATCCTACCTTTAGTACATTCTTTTGATTTTTGATGTGAGAGTTCTGACTTCAGGGCGGCATCGTGGTTCGCACTGTTGCCTCACAGCAAGAGGGTTCCTGGTTCGATCCCAGGTGTGAGAGCCCTCCTGTGCGGAGTCTGCATGTTCTCCCCGTGTCAGCGTGGGTTTTTCTCCGGTTACTCAAGCTTCTCCCACACTCCAAAGACATGTAGATTGGGGGCAAGTTAACTGGTGTCAATGTGAGTGTTAATGGTTATCTGTCTCTATGTGTTAGCCCTGTGATAGTCTGGTGACACATCCAGGGTGTACCCCGCCTCCCGCCTCCCAGATAGATGGAAATATGAATCATTAACCACATCTTATGAGCCATTTGTATTTTCAAAAGCTGCAATTTTTCTGTAACTTACCCGAACTTTAGTTCATTCTTTTGATTTTTGATTTGAGAGATCTGGCTTCACACTCAGACTTGTCATGTTGCCCTGAGCCCGATTTGCCAGATGTAACATTTACCTTTTAAATTGTTTGTTTTCTGAGTTTGTTTGTGTAGATTTTTGGAGGATTAATGGCCAAAATGTGGTTTCAGATAGAGTCTTTCCAACATAGTTGATCAGAAGAGCCAAATATGCATCATTAACCACATCTCATGAGCCATCTGTATTTTCAAAAGCTGCAGTTTTCCTATCATTTAACCTACATTTACTTCATTCTAGTGATTTTTGACTTTTGATGGGAGAGTTGAATGTGTAAATTTTTGGAAAATGAATGGCCAACATGTGGTTTCAGACAGAGGCTGTTCAACATAGTTGATCAGATAGGGGTAATATGCATCATTAACCACATCTTATGAACCATTTGTATTTTCAAAAGCTGCAGTTTTCCTATCATTTAACCTACCTTTACTTATTTCTTTTGATTTTTGATGTCAGAGTTCTGACTTCACACTCAGACCTGAAATATTTGTGTCATGTTGCCCTCAGCCTCATTTGTAGGATATAACTTTTACCTCTCAAATTACTTATATCCGGAGCTGTCCACAAGAGTAATGTGTAGATTTTTGGAAAGCGAATGGCCAACATGTGGTTCCAGACAGAGGCTTTTCAACATAGTTCATCAGACTGAGGCTAATAGGCATCATTAACCACATCTATGAGCCATTTGTATTTTCAAAAGCCACAGTTTTCTTATAATTTAACTTACCTTTATTTCATTCTTTTGATTTTTGATGTGAGAGTTCTGACTTCAGGGCAGCATGGCAGTTAGCACTGTTGCCTCACAGCAAGAGGGTTCCTGGTTCGATCCCAGGTGTGGGAGCTCTTCTGTGCGGAGTTTGCATGTTCTCCCCGTGTCAGCGTGGGTTTTTCTCTGGTTACTCCAGCTTCCTCACACAGCCAAAGACATGCAGATTGGTGACAAGTTAATTGGTGTCAATGTGAGTGTCAATGGTTATCTGTCTCTATGTGTCAGCCCTGCGATAGTCTGGTGACCTGTCCAGGGTGTACCCCGCCTCCCGCCTCCCAGATAGATGGAAATATGTATCATTAACCACATCTTATGAACCATTTGTATTTTCAAAAGCTGCAATTTTCCTGTAATATACCCAAACTTTAGTTCATTCTTTTGATTTCTGATTTGAAAGACCTGGCGTCACACTCAGACTTGTAATGTTGCCCTCAGCCTGATTTGCTAAATGTAACATTTACCTTTTAAATTATTTGTTTTCTGAGTTTGTTTGTGTAGATTTTTGGAAGATTAATGGCCAAAATGTGGTTTCAGATAGAGTCTTTCCAACATAGTTGATCAGAAGGGCAGAATATGCATCATTAACCACATCTCATGAGCCATCTGTATTTTCAAAAGCTGCAGTTTTCCTATCATTTAATCTACATTTACTTCATTCTAGTGATTTTTGATTTTTGATGTGAGAGTTCTGACTTCACACTCAGACCTGAAATATTTTCGTCATGTTGCCTTCAGCCATATTTGCCAGATGTAACGTTTACCTTTTAAATTGCTTGTTTTCTGAATTTTCCAAAAGAGGAATGTGTAGATGTTTGGAAGATTATTGGCCACAGTTTGCTTTCAGACAAAGTCTTTTCAACATAGTTGATCAGAAGGTGGCAATATGCATCATTAACCACATCTTATGAGCCATTTGTGTTGTCAAAAGCTGCAGTTTTCCTGTCATTTAACCAACCTTTAGTTCATTTTTTTGATTTTTGATGTCAGACTTCTGACGTCATAATCAGACCTGAACAATTTTTGTCATGTTGCCCTCAGCCGTATTTGTTGGATGTACCCTTTGCCTTTTGACTTGCCTGTATTCTGAGTTTGCCAAGACAGGAATATGGAGATTTTTGCAAGATCAATGGCCAAAGTGTGGTTTCAGACAGAGCCTTTTCAACATAGCTGATCAGATGGGCTTGAATATGCATCATTAACCACATCTTACGAGCCATTGCAGTTTTCCTATCATTAAGCCTACCTTTAGTTCATTCTTTTGATTTTTGATGTGAGAGTTCTGGCTTCACACTCAGACCTGAAATATTTTTGTCATGTTGTCCTCAGCCTTAGTTGTCGAATGTAAATTTTTTTTCTTAAATTGCTTGTTTTCTGAGTTTGCCAAAAGAGGAATGTGTAGATTTTTGAAAGATAATTGGCCAACGCGTGGTGTCTTACAGAGACTTTTCAACATAGTTGATCAGATGGATGTCAGATGCATCATTAACCACATCTTATGAACCATTTGTATTTTCAAAAGCTGCAGTTTTCCTATCATTAATCCTACCTTTAGTTCATTCTTTTGATTTTTGATGTGAGAGTTCTGACTTCACATTCAGACCTGAAATATTTTTGTCATGTTGTCCTCAGCCTTCTTTGTCGGATGTAACTTTTGCCTCTTAAATTGCTTGTTTTCTGAGTTTACCAAAAGAGGAATGTGTAGATTTTTGGAAGATAATTGGCCAACGTGTGGTTTCAGACAGAGCCTTTTCAACATAGTTGATCAGATGGATGTCAGATGCATCATTAACCACATCTTATGAGCCATTTGTATTTTCAAAAGCTGCAGTTTTCCTGTCATTTAGCCTACCTTTAGTTTATTCTTTTCATTTCTGATGTGAGAGTTCTGACTTCGCACTCAGACCTGAAATACTTTTGTCATGTTGCCCTCAGCCTCATTTGTAGGATATAACTTTTGCCTCTTAAATGACTTATCTCCGGAGCTGTCCAAAAGAGGAATGTGTAGATTTTTGGAAAATGAATGGCCAACATGTGGTTCCAGACAGAGGCTTTTCAACATAGTTCATCAGATGAGGGCTAATATGCATCATTAACCACATCTTATGAGCCATTTGTATTTTCAAAAGCTGCAGTGTTCTTATAATTTAACCTACCTTTACTTCATTCTTTTGATTTTTGATGTGAGAGTTCTGACTTCAGGGCGGCATCGTGGTTCGCACTGTTGCCTCACAGCAAGAGGGTTCCTGGTTCGATCCCAGGTGTGGGAGCCCTTCTGTGCGGAGTCTGCATGTTCTCCCCGTGTCAGCGTGGGTTTTTCTCCGGTTACTCCAGCTTCTCCCACACTCCAAAGACATGTAGATTGGTGACAAGTTAATTGGTGTCAATGTGAGTGTTAATGGTTATCTGTCTCTATGTGTTAGCCCTGTGATAGTCTGGTGACACATCCAGGGTGTACCCCGTCTCCCGCCTCCCAGATAGATGGAAATATGCATCATTAACCACATCTTATGAACCATTTGTATTTTCAAAAGCTGCAATTTTCCTGTAACTTACCCGAACTTTAGTTCATTCTTTTGATTTTTGATTTGAGAGATCTGGCTTCACACTCAGACTTGTCATGTTGCCCTGAGCCCGATTTGCCAGATGTAACATTTACCTTTTAAATTGTTTGTTTTCTGAGTTTGTTTGTGTAGATTTTTGGAGGATTAATGGCCAAAATGTGGTTTCAGATAGAGTCTTTCCAACATAGTTGATCAGAAGAGCCAAATATGCATCATTAACCACATCTCATGAGCCATCTGTATTTTCAAAAGCTGCAGTTTTCCTATCATTTAACCTACATTTACTTCATTCTAGTGATTTTTGATTTTTGATGGGAGAGTTGAATGTGTACATTTTTGGAAAATGAATGGCCAACATGTGGTTTCAGACAGAGGCTGTTCAACATAGTTGATCAGATAGGGGTAATATGCATCATTAACCACATCTCATGAGCCATCTGTATTTTCAAAAGCTGCAGTTTTCCTATCATTTAATCTACATTTACTTCATTCTAGTGATTTTTGATTTTTGATGTGAGAGTTCTGACTTCACACTCAGACCTGAAATATTTTCATCATGTTGCCTTCAGCCATATTTGCCAGATGTAACGTTTACCTTTTAAATTGCTTGTTTTCTGAATTTTCCAAAAGAGGAATGTGTAGATGTTTGGAAGATTATTGGCCACAGTTTGCTTTCAGACAAAGTCTTTTCAACATAGTTGATCAGAAGGTAGCAATATGCATCATTAACCACATCTTATGAGCCATTTGTGTTGTCAAAAGCTGCAGTTTTCCTGTCATTTAACCAACCTTTAGTTCATTTTTTTGATTTTTGATGTCAGACTTCTGACGTCATAATCAGACCTGAAAAATTTTTGTCATGTTGCCCTCAGCCGTATTTGTGGGATGTACCCTTTGCCTTTTGACTTGCCTGTATTCTGAGTTTGCCAAGACAGGAATATGGAGATTTTTGCAAGATCAATGGCCAAAGTGTGGTTTCAGACAGAGCCTTTTCAACATAGCTGATCAGATGGGCTTGAATATGCATCATTAACCACATCTTACGAGCCATTGCAGTTTTCCTATCATTAAGCCTACCTTTAGTTCATTCTTTTGATTTTTGATGTGAGAGTTCTGGCTTCACACTCAGACCTGAAATATTTTTGTCATGTTGTCCTCAGCCTTAGTTGTCGAATGTAAATTTTGTTTCTTAAATTGCTTGTTTTCTGAGTTTGCCAAAGAGGAATGTGTAGATTTTTGAAAGATAATTGGCCAACGCGTGGTTTCAGACAGAGACTTTTCAACATAGTTGATCAGATGGATGTCAGATGCATCATTAACCACATCTTATGAGCCATTTGTATTTTCAAAAGCTGCAGTTTTCCTATCATTAATCCTACCTTTAGTTCATTCTTTTGATTTTTGATGTGAGAGTTCTGACTTCAGGGCGGCATCATGGTTCGCACTGTTGCCTCACAGCAAGAAGGTTCCTGGTTCGATCCCAGGTGTGGGAGCCCTTCTGTGCGGAGTCTGCATGTTCTCCCCGTGTCAGCGTGGGTTTTTCTCCGGTTACTCCAGCTTCTCCCACACTCCAAAGACATGTAGATTGGGGGCAAGTTAACTGGTGTCAATGTGAGTGTCAATGGTTATCTGTCTCTATGTGTCAGCCCTGTGATAGTCTGGTGACACATCCAGGGTGTACCCCGCCTCCCGCCTCCCAGATAGATGGAAATATGCATCATTAACCACATCTTATGAACCATTTGTATTTTCAAAAGCTGCAATTTTCCTGTAACTTACCCGAACTTTAGTTCATTCTTTTGATTTTTGATTTGAGAGATCTGGCTTCACACTCAGACTTGTCATGTTGCCCTGAGCCCGATTTGCCAGATGTAACATTTACCTTTTAAATTGTTTGTTTTCTGAGTTTGTTTGTGTAGATTTTTGGAGGATTAATGGCCAAAATGTGGTTTCAGACAGAGGCTTTTCAACATAGTTGATCAGATGGACCCTAATTTGCATCATTAACCACGTTTTATGAGCCATTTTTGTTTTCCAAGCTGCAGTTTTCCTATCATTAAGCCTACCTTTAGTTCATTCTTTTGATTTTTGATGTGAGAGTTCTGACTTCACACTCAGACCTGAAATATTTTTGTCATGTTGCCCTCAGCATCATTTGTAGGATATAACTTTTGCCTCTTAAATTACTCATCTCCACAGCTGTCCAAAAGAGGAATGTGTACATTTTTGGAAGATTAATGGCCAACATGTGGTTTCAGACAGAGGCTTTTCAACATAGTTGATCAGATCGGGGTTAATATACATCATTAACCACATCTTATGAGCCATTTGTATTTTCAAAAGCTGCAGTTTTCCTATCATTAAGCCGACCTTTAGTTCATTCTTTTCATTTTTGATGTGAGAGTTCTGACTTCACACTCAGACCTGAAATATTTTTGTCATGTTGTCCTCAGCCTTCTTTGTCGGAAGCAAGTTTTGCCTCTTAAATTGCTTGTTCTCTGAGTTTGCCAAAAGAGGAATGTGTAGATTTTTGGAAGATTAATGGCCAACATGTGGTTTCAGACAGAGTCTTTTCAACATAGTTGATCAGATGGATGTCATATGCATCATTAACCACATCTCATGAGCCATTTGAACTTTCAAAAGCTGCAGTTTTCCTATCATTAAGCCTACCTTTAGTTCATGTTTTTGATTTTTGATGTGAGAGTTCTGACTTCACACTCAGACCTGAAATATTTTTGTCATGTTGACCTCAGCCTCATTTGTAGGATATGACTTTTGCCTCTTACATTACTTATCTCCACAACTGTCCAAAAGAGGAATGTGTACATTTTTGGAAGATTAATGGCCAACATGTGGTTTCAGACAGGGGCTTTTCAACATAGTTGATCAGATTGCGGATAATCTGCATCATTAACCACATCTTATAAACCATTTGTATTTTCAAAAGCTGCAGTTTTCCTATCATTAAGCCTACCTTTAGTTCATTATTTTGATTTTTGATGCGAGAGTTCCAACTTCACACTCAGACCTGAAATATTTTTGTCATGTTGTCCTCAGCCTCATTTGTAGGATGTAGCTTTTGTCTCTTAAATTACTTCTTTTCTCAGTTTGCCAAAAGAGGAATGTGTACATTTTTGGAAGATAATTGGCCAACGCGTGGCTTCAGACAGAGCCTTTTCAACATAGTTGATCAGATGGACCCTAATTTGCATCATTAACCACGTTTTATGAGCCATTTTTGTTTTCCAAGCTGCAGTTTTCCTATCATTAAGCCTACCTTTAGTTCATTCTTTTGATTTTTGATGTGAGAGTTCTGACTTCACACTCAGACCTGAAATATTTTTGTCATGTTGCCCTCAGCATCATTTGTAGGATATAACTTTTGCCTCTTAAATTACTCATCTCCACAGCTGTCCAAAACAGGAATGTGTACATTTTTGGAAGATTAATGGCCAACATGTGGTTTCAGACAGAATCTTTTCAACATAGTTGATCAGATTAGGGTTAATATGCATCATTAACGACATCTTATGAGCCATTTTTGTTTTCAAAAGCTGCAGTTTTCCTTTCATTAAGCCTACCCTTAGTTCATTCTTTTGATTTTTGATGTGAGAGTTCTGACTTCACACTCAGACCTGAAATATTTTTGTCATGTTGTCCTCAGCCTTCTTTGTCGGATGTAACTTTTGTCTATTAAATTGCTTGTTTTCTGAGTTTGCCAAAAGAGGAAAGTGTAGACTTTTGGAAGATAATTGGCCATCGTGTGGTTTCAGACAGAGTCTTTTCAACATAGTTGATCAGATGGACAATAATATGCATCATTAACCACATCTTATGAGCCATTTGTATTTTCAAAAGCTGCAGTTTTCCTATCATTAATCCTACCTTTACTTCATTCTTTTGATTTTTGATGTGAGAGTTATGACTTCACACTCAGACCTGAAATATTTTTGTCATGTTGACCTCAGCCTCATTTGTAGGATATAACTTTTTGGCTCTTAAATTACTCATCTCCACAGCTGTCCAAAAGAGGAATGTGTACATTTTTGGAAGATTAATGGCCAACATGTAGTTTCAGACAGGGGCTTTTCAACATAGTTGATCAGATTGCAGATAATATGCATCATTAACCACATCTTATAAACCATTTGTATTTTCAAAAGCTGCAGTTTTCCTTTCATTAAGCCTACCTTTAGTTCATTATTTTGATTTTTGATGCGAGAGTTCCAACTTCACACTCAGACCTGAAATATTTTTGTCATGTTGTCGTCAGCGTCATTTGTAGGATGTAACTTTTGTCTCTTAAATTACTTCTTTTCTCAGTTTGCCAAAAGAGGAATGTGTACATTTTTGGAAGATAATTGGCCAATGCGTGGCTTCAGACAGAGCCTTTTCAACATAGTTGATCAGATGGACCCTAATTTGCATCATTAACCACGTTTTATGAGCCATTTTTGTTTTCCAAGCTGCAGTTTTCCTATCATTAAGCCTACCTTTAGTTCATTCTTTTGAATTTTGATGTGAGAGTTCTGACTTCACACTCAGACCTGAAATATTTTTGTCATGTTGTCCTCAGCCTTAGTTGTCGAATGTAAATTTTGTTTCTTAAATTGCTTGTTTTCTGAGTTTGCCAAAGAGGAATGTGTAGATTTTTGAAAGATAATTGGCCAACGCGTGGTTTCAGACAGAGCCTTTTCAACATAGTTGATCAGATGGATGTCAGATGCATCATTAACAACATCTTATGAGTCATTTGTATTTTCAAAAGCTGCAGTTTTCCTATCATTAATCCTACCTTTAGTACATTCTTTTGATTTTTGATGTGAGAGTTCTGACTTCAGGGCGGCATCGTGGTTCGCACTGTTGCCTCACAGCAAGAGGGTTCCTGGTTCGATCCCAGGTGTGAGAGCCCTCCTGTGCGGAGTCTGCATGTTCTCCCCGTGTCAGCGTGGGTTTTTCTCCGGTTACTCAAGCTTCTCCCACACTCCAAAGACATGTAGATTGGGGGCAAGTTAATTGGTGTCAATGTGAGTGTTAATGGTTATCTGTCTCTGTTAGCCCTGTGATAGTCTGGTGACACATCCAGGGTGTACCCCGCCTCCCGCCTCCCAGATAGATGGAAATATGCATCATTAACCACATCTTATGAGCCATTTGTATTTTCAAAAGCTGCAATTTTTCTGTAACTTACCCGAACTTTAGTTCATTCTTTTGATTTTTGATTTGAGAGATCTGACTTCACACTCAGACTTGTCATGTTGCCCTGAGCCCGATTTGCCAGATGTAACATTTACCTTTTAAATTGTTTGTTTTCTGAGTTTGTTTGTGTAGATTTTTGGAGGATTAATGGCCAAAATGTGGTTTCAGATAGAGTCTTTCCAACATAGTTGATCAGAAGAGCCAAATATGCATCATTAACCACATCTCATGAGCCATCTGTATTTTCAAAAGCTGCAGTTTTCCTATCATTTAACCTACATTTACTTCATTCTAGTGATTTTTGACTTTTGATGGGAGAGTTGAATGTGTAAATTTTTGGAAAATGAATGGCCAACATGTGGTTTCAGACAGAGGCTGTTCAACATAGTTGATCAGATAGGGGTAATATGCATCATTAACCACATCTTATCAACCATTTGTATTTTCAAAAGCTGCAGTTTTCCTATCATTTAACCTACCTTTACTTATTTCTTTTGATTTTTGATGTCAGAGTTCTGACTTCACCCTCAGACCTGAAATATTTTTGTCATGTTGCCCTCAGCCTCATTTGTAGGATATAACTTTTACCTCTCAAATTACTTATATCCGGAGCTGTCCACAAGAGTAATGTGTAGATTTTTGGAAAGCGAATGGCCAACATGTGGTTCCAGACAGAGGCTTTTCAACATAGTTCATCAGACTGAGGCTAATAGGCATCATTAACCACATCTATGAGCCATTTGTATTTTCAAAAGCCACAGTTTTCTTATAATTTAACCTACCTTTATTTCATTCTTTTGATTTTTGATGTGAGAGTTCTGACGTCAGGGCAGCATGGCAGTTAGCACTGTTGCCTCACAGCAAGAGGGTTCCTGTTCGATCCCAGGTGTGGGAGCTCTTCTGTGCGGAGTTTGCATGTTCTCCCCGTGTCAGCGTGGGTTTTTCTCTGGTTACTCCAGCTTCCTCACACAGTCCAAAGACATGCAGATTGGTGACAAGTTAATTGGTGTCAATGTGAGTGTCAATGGTTATCTGTCTCTATGTGTCAGCCCTGCGATAGTCTGGTGACCTGTCCAGGGTGTACCCCGCCTCCCGCCTCCCAGATAGATGGAAATATGTATCATTAACCACATCTTATGAACCATTTGTATTTTCAAAAGCTGCAATTTTCCTGTAATATACCCAAACTTTAGTTCATTCTTTTGATTTCTGATTTGAAAGACCTGGCGTCACACTCAGACTTGTAATGTTGCCCTCAGCCTGATTTGCTAAATGTAACATTTACCTTTTAAATTGTTTGTTTTCTGAGTTTGTTTGTGTAGATTTTTGGAAGATTAATGGCCAAAATGTGGTTTCAGATAGAGTCTTTACAACATAGTTGATCAGAAGGGCAGAATATGCATCATTAACCACATCTCATGAGCCATCTGTATTTTCAAAAGCTGCAGTTTTCCTATCATTTAATCTACATTTACTTCATTCTAGTGATTTTTGATTTTTGATGTGAGAGTTCTGACTTCACACTCAGACCTGAAATATTTTCGTCATGTTGCCTTCAGCCATATTTGCCAGATGTAACGTTTACCTTTTAAATTGCTTGTTTTCTGAATTTTCCAAAAGAGGAATGTGTAGATGTTTGGAAGATTATTGGCCACAGTTTGCTTTCAGACAAAGTCTTTTCAACATAGTTGATCAGAAGGTGGCAATATGCATCATTAACCACATCTTATGAGCCATTTGTGTTGTCAAAAGCTGCAGTTTTCCTGTCATTTAACCAACCTTTAGTTCATTTTTTTGATTTTTGATGTCAGACTTCTGACGTCATAATCAGACCTGAAATACTTTTGTCATGTTGCCCTCAGCCGTATTTGTTGGATGTACCCTTTGCCTTTTGACTTGCCTGTATTCTGAGTTTGCCAAGACAGGAATATGGAGATTTTTGCAAGATCAATGGCCAAAGTGTGGTTTCAGACAGAGCCTTTTCAACATAGCTGATCAGATGGGCTTGAATATGCATCATTAACCACATCTTACGAGCCATTGCAGTTTTCCTATCATTAAGCCTACCTTTAGTTCATTCTTTTGATTTTTGATGTGAGAGTTCTGGCTTCACACTCAGACCTGAAATATTTTTGTCATGTTGTCCTCAGCCTTAGTTGTCGAATGTAAATTTTTTTTCTTAAATTGCTTGTTTTCTGAGTTTGCCAAAAGAGGAATGTGTAGATTTTTGAAAGATAATTGGCCAACGCGTGGTGTCTTACAGAGACTTTTCAACATAGTTGATCAGATGGATGTCAGATGCATCATTAACCACATCTTATGAACCATTTGTATTTTCAAAAGCTGCAGTTTTCCTATCATTAATCCTACCTTTAGTTCATTCTTTTGATTTTTGATGTGAGAGTTCTGACTTCACATTCAGACCTGGATTATTTTTGTCATGTTGTCCTCAGCCTTCTTTGTCGGATGTAACTTTTGCCTCTTAAATTGCTTGTTTTCTGAGTTTACCAAAAGAGGAATGTGTAGATTTTTGGAAGATAATTGGCCAACGTGTGGTTTCAGACAGAGCCTTTTCAACATAGTTGATCAGATGGATGTCAGATGCATCATTAACCACATCTTATGAGCCATTTGTATTTTCAAAAGCTGCAGTTTTCCTGTCATTTAGCCTACCTTTAGTTTATTCTTTTCATTTCTGATGTGAGAGTTCTGACTTCGCACTCAGACCTGAAATACTTTTGTCATGTTGCCCTCAGCCTCATTTGTAGGATATAACTTTTGCCTCTTAAATGACTTATCTCCGGAGCTGTCCAAAAGAGGAATGTGTAGATTTTTGGAAAATGAATGGCCAACATGTGGTTCCAGACAGAGGCTTTTCAACATAGTTCATCAGATGGATGTCAGATGCATCATTAACCACATCTTATGAGCCATTTGTATTTTCAAAAGCTGCAGTTTTCCTATCATTAATCCTACCTTTAGTTCATTCTTTTGATTTTTGATGTGAGAGTTCTGACTTCAGGGCGGCATCGTGGTTCGCACTGTTGCCTCACAGCAAGAAGGTTCCTGGTTCGATCCCAGGTGTGGGAGCCCTTCTGTGCGGAGTCTGCATGTTCTCCCCGTGTCAGCGTGGGTTTTTCTCCGGTTACTCCAGCTTCTCCCACACTCCAAAGACATGTAGATTGGGGGCAAGTTAACTGGTGTCAATGTGAGTGTCAATGGTTATCTGTCTCTATGTGTCAGCCCTGTGATAGTCTGGTGACACATCCAGGGTGTACCCCGCCTCCCGCCTCCCAGATAGATGGAAATATGCATCATTAACCACATCTTATGAACCATTTGTATTTTCAAAAGCTG
Source organism: Cephalopholis sonnerati (assembly GCA_019142605.1). Classification (NCBI taxonomy): domain Eukaryota; kingdom Metazoa; phylum Chordata; class Actinopteri; order Perciformes; family Serranidae; genus Cephalopholis; species Cephalopholis sonnerati. Next base: position 20,706,230 of record JAGQAX010000024.1, read on the forward strand.
CAATTTTCCTGTAACTTACCCGAACTTTAGTTCATTCTTTTGATTTTTGATTTGAGAGATCTGGCTTCACACTCAGACTTGTCATGTTGCCCTGAGCCCGATTTGCCAGATGTAACATTTACCTTTTAAATTGTTTGTTTTCTGAGTTTGTTTGTGTAGATTTTTGGAGGATTAATGGCCAAAATGTGGTTTCAGACAGAGGCTTTTCAACATAGTTGATCAGATGGACCCTAATTTGCATCATTAACCACGTTTTATGAGCCATTTTTGTTTTCCAAGCTGCAGTTTTCCTATCATTAAGCCTACCTTTAGTTCATTCTTTTGAATTTTGATGTGAGAGTTCTGACTTCACACTCAGACCTGAAATATTTTTGTCATGTTGCCCTCAGCATCATTTGTAGGATATAACTTTTGCCTCTTAAATTACTCATCTCCACAGCTGTCCAAAAGAGGAATGTGTACATTTTTGGAAGATTAATGGCCAACATGTGGTTTCAGACAGAGGCTTTTCAACATAGTTGATCAGATCGGGGTTAATATGCATCATTAACCACATCTTATGAGCCATTTGTATTTTCAAAAGCTGCAGTTTTCCTATCATTAAGCCGACCTTTAGTTCATTCTTTTCATTTTTGATGTGAGAGCTCTGACTTCACACTCAGACCTGAAATATTTTTGTCATGTTGTCCTCAGCCTTCTTTGTCAGAAGCAAGTTTTGCCTCTTAAATTGCTTGTTCTCTGAGTTTGCCAAAAGAGGAATGTGTAGATTTTTGGAAGATTAATGGCCAACATGTGGTTTCAGACAGAGTCTTTTCAACATAGTTGATCAGATGGATGTCATATGCATCATTAACCACATCTCATGAGCCATTTGAACTTTCAAAAGCTGCAGTTTTCCTATCATTAAGCCTACCTTTAGTTCATGTTTTTGATTTTTGATGTGAGAGTTCTGACTTCACACTCAGACCTGAAATATTTTTGTCATGTTGACCTCAGCCTCATTTGTAGGATATGACTTTTGCCTCTTAAATTACTTATCTCCACAACTGTCCAAAAGAGGAATGTGTACATTTTTGGAAGATTAATGGCCAACATGTGGTTTCAGACAGGGGCTTTTCAACATAGTTGATCAGATTGCGGATAATCTGCATCATTAACCACATCTTATAAACCATTTGTATTTTCAAAAGCTGCAGTTTTCCTATCATTAAGCCTACCTTTAGTTCATTATTTTGATTTTTGATGCGAGAGTTCCAACTTCACACTCAGACCTGAAATATTTTTGTCATGTTGTCCTCAGCCTCATTTGTAGGATGTAGCTTTTGTCTCTTAAATTACTTCTTTTCTCAGTTTGCCAAAAGAGGAATGTGTACATTTTTGGACTTGTTGGACTCTCTGGAACAGCACTAAACTGGTTTAGAAGCTACCTCACAGGCAGAAGCTACTCTGTTAGTCTTGGTGAACACGTGTCAGACAAGCGTGATCTCCTCTTTGGTGTTCCTCAGGGTTCAATTCTTGGTCCGCTTCTGTTTTCACTGTATATGCTTCCACTTGGAATGATTGTCCGTGATCATGGTGTAAATTTTCACTTTTATGCAGATGACACACAGCTGTACTTATCTGTAGCGCCAGACGATAAGGATGCCCTGAAACCTCTGATCAGTTGTCTCTCTAGCATTTCTCAGTGGATGAGTGGAAATTTTCTTAAATTAAACGAAGAAAAAACTGAAGTTCTGATCATAGGTACTGATGCACAGAGAGAAGACATCTCCAGCAGGCTTGGAAACCTGGCCCTACAGATTAAGCCAAAAGTTAAAAACCTGGGTGTTATTTTAGACTCTGAACTGAATTTTAAAAGTCATATCAGCAACGTTACAAAAACAGCTTTTTATCAGTTAAGAAACATTGCAAGAGTCAGACCCTACATTTCTTTGGAAGATGCTAAAAAACTCACTCATGCATTTGTTTTCTCACGCTTAGACTACTGTAACGCACTTTATTCTGGTTTGCCGAAAAAAACAACTGACCGGCTACAACTTGTCCAGAATTCAGCAGCCAGAATTTTAACTAAAACCAAGAAAAGAGATCATATCACACCTACATTAGCATCTTTGCACTGGTTACCAGTAACGTTGAGGATTGATTTTAAAATTCTTTTACTTGTTTTTAAAACACAAAATGGCTTAGCACCTTCATACCTGTCTGATCGTCTGTCAGAGTATGTTCCTAACCGCTCACTCAGATCGCTTAACGCCGGCCTGCTAAATGTGCCATGGTCTAGTAGCAAAAAGTACGGTGAGGCAGCCTTTTGTAATTATGCACCCAAGATCTGGAACATGCTCCCACAACAGATCAGACAAGCAACCTCTGTTGATCATTTTAAGAAGCAGCTCAAAACCTACTTTTATGGTCTTGCTTTTAATTGTGTCAACCCCCTTTAGATAGTTCCTTTACATTGTTTTATGGTTTTTATCTCTTAAATTGCTCTTGCTGCTCTTAGTTATTTTATCCCACTATGCATTTTACTACCATTTTTTTACTGTTTTAATGTTCTTATTTTAAATATGTCCTTTGATTTTAATTTCTCTTTTTTGTGTACTTTCTTTCTTTTACTGTTTTAATGTTACTTATTTTAAATATGTTCTTTGTTTTTAATTTCTCTTTCTTGTTAAGCACTTTGAGCTGCATTTATGTTATGAAAGGTGCTATATAAATAAATTTATTATTATTATTATTATTATTTTTGGAAGATAATTGGCCAACGCGTGGCTTCAGACAGAGCCTTTTCAACATAGTTGATCAGATGGACCCTAATTTGCATCATTAACCACGTTTTATGAGCCATTTTTGTTTTCAAAAGCTGCAGTTTTCCTATCATTAAGCCTACCTTTAGTTCATTCTTTTGATTTTTGATGTGAGAGTTCTGACTTCACACTCAGACCTGAAATATTTTTGTCATGTTGCCCTCAGCATCATTTGTAGGATATAACTTTTGCCTCTTAAATTACTCATCTCCACAGCTGTCCAAAAGAGGAATGTGTAGATTTTTGGAAGATTAATGGCCAACATGTGGTTTCAGACAGAGTCTTTTCAACATAGTTGATCAGATGGATGTCATATGCATCATTAACCACATCTCATGAGCCATTTGAACTTTCAAAAGCTGCAGTTTTCCTATCATTAAGCCTACCTTTAGTTCATGTTTTTGATTTTTGATGTGAGAGTTCTGACTTCACACTCAGACCTGAAATATTTTTGTCATGTTGACCTCAGCCTCATTTGTAGGATATGACTTTTGCCTCTTAAATTACTTATCTCCACAACTGTCCAAAAGAGGAATGTGTACATTTTTGGAAGATTAATGGCCAACATGTGGTTTCAGACAGGGGCTTTTCAACATAGTTGATCAGATTGCGGATAATCTGCATCATTAACCACATCTTATAAACCATTTGTATTTTCAAAAGCTGCAGTTTTCCTTTCATTAAGCCTACCTTTAGTTCATTATTTTGATTTTTGATGCCAGAGTTCCAACTTCACACTCAGACCTGAAATATTTTTGTCATGTTGTCCTCAGCCTTCTAGTCGGATGTAACTTTTGTCTATTAAATTGCTTCTTTTCTGAGTTTGCCAAAAAAGGAATGTGTAGATTTTTGAAAGATAATTGGCCAACGCGTGGTTTCAGACAGAGCCTTTTCAACATAGTTGATTAGATCGAGAGCAATATGCATCATCAACCACATCTTATGAGCCATTTGTATTTTCAAAAGCTGCAGTTTTCCTATCATTAAGCCTACCTTTAGTTCATTCTTTTGATTTTTGATGTGAGAGTTCTGGCTTCACACTCAGACCTGAAATATTTTTGTCATGTTGTTCTCAGACTTCTTTGTCGGATGTAACTTATGGCTCTTAAATTACTTATCTTCACAGCTGTCCAAAAGAGGAATGTGTACATTTTTGGAAGATTAATGGCCAACATGTGGTTTCAGACAGAGCCTTTTCAACATAGTTGATCAGATTGCGGATAATATGCATCATTAACCACATCTTATAAACCATTTGTATTTTCAAAAGCTGCAGTTTTCCTATCATTAAGCCTACCTTTAGTTCATTATTTTGATTTTTGATGCGAGAGTTCCAACTTCACACTCAGACCTGAAATATTTTTGTCATGTTGTCCTCAGCCTTTTTTGTCGGATGTAACTTTTGTCTCTTAAATTGCTTGTTTTCTGAGTTTGTCAAAAGAGGAATGAAAATATTTTTGGAAGATTAATGGCCAACATGTGGTTTCAGACAGAATCTTTTCAACATAGTTGATCAGATTAGGGTTAATATGCATCATTAACGACATCTTATGAGCCATTTTTGTTTTCAAAAGCTGCAGTTTTCCTTTCATTAAGCCTACCCTTAGTTCATTCTTTTGATTTTTGATGTGAGAGTTCTGACTTCACACTCAGACCTGAAATATTTTTGTCATGTTGTCCTCAGCCTTCTTTGTCGGATGTAACTTTTGTCTATTAAATTGCTTGTTTTCTGAGTTTGCCAAAAGAGGAAAGTGTAGACTTTTGGAAGATAATTGGCCATCGTGTGGTTTCAGACAGAGTCTTTTCAACATAGTTGATCAGATGGACAATAATATGCATCATTAACCACATCTTATGAGCCATTTGTATTTTCAAAAGCTGCAGTTTTCCTATCATTAATCCTACCTTTACTTCATTCTTTTGATTTTTGATGTGAGAGTTATGACTTCACACTCAGACCTGAAATATTTTTGTCATGTTGACCTCAGCCTCATTTGTAGGATATAACTTTTTGGCTCTTAAATTACTCATCTCCACAGCTGTCCAAAAGAGGAATGTGTACATTTTTGGAAGATTAATGGCCAACATGTAGTTTCAGACAGGGGCTTTTCAACATAGTTGATCAGATTGCAGATAATATGCATCATTAACCACATCTTATAAACCATTTGTATTTTCAAAGCTGCAGTTTTCCTATCATTAAGCCTACCTTTAGTTCATTATTTTGATTTTTAATGCGAGAGTTCCAACTTCACACTCAGACCTGAAATATTTTTGTCATGTTGTCGTCAGCGTCATTTGTAGGATGTAACTTTTGTCTCTGAAATTACTTCTTTTCTCAGTTTGCCAAAAGAGGAATGTGTACATTTTTGGAAGATAATTGGCCAATGCGTGGCTTCAGACAGAGCCTTTTCAACATAGTTGATCAGATGGACCCTAATTTGCATCATTAACCACGTTTTATGAGCCATTTTTGTTTTCCAAGCTGCAGTTTTCCTATCATTAAGCCTACCTTTAGTTCATTCTTTTGAATTTTGATGTGAGAGTTCTGACTTCACACTCAGACCTGAAATATTTTTGTCATGTTGCCCTCAGCATCATTTGTACGATATAACTTTTGCCTCTTAAATTACTCATCTCCACAGCTGTCCAAAAGAGGAATGTGTACATTTTTGGAAGATTAATGGCCAACATGTGGTTTCAGACAGAGGCTTTTCAACATAGTTGATCAGATTGGGGTTAATATGCATCATTAACCACATCTTATGAGCCATTTGTATTTTCAAAAGCTGCAGTTTTCCTATCATTAAGCCGACCTTTAGTTCATTCTTTTGATTTTTGATGTGAGAGTTCTGACTTCACATTCAGACCTGAAATATTTTTGTCATGTTGTCCTCAGCCTTCTTTGTCGGATGTAACTTTTGTCTCTTAAATTACTTCTTTTCTCAGTTTGCCAAAAGAGGAATGTGTACATTTTTGGAAGATAATTGGCCAATGCGTGGCTTCAGACAGAGCCTTTTCAACATAGTTGATCAGATGGACCCTAATTTGCATCATTAACCACGTTTTATGAGCCATTTTTGTTTTCCAAGCTGCAGTTTTCCTATCATTAAGCCTACCTTTAGTTCATTCTTTTGAATTTTGATGTGAGAGTTCTGACTTCACACTCAGACCTGAAATATTTTTGTCATGTTGTCCTCAGCCTTCTTTGTCAGATGTAGCTTTTGTCTCTTAAATTGCTTATCTCCGCAGCTGTCCAAAAGAGGAATGTGTACATTTTTGAAAGATAATTGGCCAACGAGTGGTTTCAGACAGAGTCTTTTCAACATAGTTGATCAGACGGATGTCAGATGCATCATTAACCACATCTTATGAGCCATTTGTATTTTCAAAAGCTGCAGTTTTCCTATAATGTAACCTACCTTTAGTTCATTCTTTTGATTTTTGATGTGAGAGTTCTGACTTCACACTCAGACCTGAAATATTTTTGTCATGTTGCCCTCAGCATCATTTGTACGATATAACTTTTGCCTCTTAAATTACTCATCTCCACAGCTGTCCAAAAGAGGAATGTGTACATTTTTGGAAGATTAATGGCCAACATGTGGTTTCAGACAGAGGCTTTTCAACATAGTTGATCAGATTGGGGTTAATATGCATCATTAACCACATCTTATGAGCCATTTTTGTTTTCAAAAGCTGCAGTTTTCCTATCATTAAGCCTACCTTTAGTTCATTCTTTTGATTTTTGATGTGAGAGTTCTGACTTCACACTCAGACCTGAAATATTTTTGTCATGTTGTCCTCAGCCTTCTTTGTCGGATGTAACTTTTGTCTATTAAATTGCTTGTTTTCGGAGTTTGCCAAAAGAGGAAGGTGTAGATTTTTGGAAGATAATTGGCCATCGTGTGGTTTCAGACAGAGTCTTTTCAACATAGTTGATCAGATGGACAATAATATGCATCATTAACCACATCTTATGAGCCATTTGTATTTTCAAAAGCTGCAGTTTTCCTATCATTAAGCCTACCTTTAGTTCATCCATTCAAAAACGCTATTAAAGACATGTATGTTAGGCGCTTTCTCCTGTCAGTGACAATGACCTTCACTGGCAAAACAACTGGAGTTGGTCCCCGGGCGCTGCACTGCGGCTGTCCACTGCTCCTAATACTTAGGATGGGTTAAATGCAGAGAACAAATTTCACTGTACTGTACTGTATGTGTGATTAAATAAAGCACCTTTACCTTTACCTTTATCTGGAGGTCATAAACATAATTTGATTCAAAACTTCCAGAAATACTATCTAGAGACCAAAAACACGATCCATCCCCTAACACGATGCTAAAAACCCAATCTACAGGCCAAATACACGATCCATCCCCCAACACTACTCCAAAAACACTATCTAGTTGCCAAATACAAGATCCATCCCCCAACACTATTCTAAAAATCTATATCTAAAAACCAAAAACACAATCCATCTCCTAACACTATTCCAAAAACACTATCTAGAGGCCAAAAATACAAACTACTCCATAAAAGTATTCCAAAACCTTACCTAGTGACCAAAACTGTGATCTGACACAACACTTCGAAAAAGATTATGCAGAGATCATAATCATGATCTAATATAAAACTTCCAGAAACACTACTTGGAGAACAAAAGCACTATCCATCCCATAATCCTATTCCAAAAACACTATCTAGAGACCAAAGATACAACCTACTCCATAAAAGTATTTCAAAACCATTATATAGGGACCAAACGTGTGATCTGACACAACACTTCCAAAAACACTATCTGGAGACCAAAAACATGATCTGATTCAAAACTTCCAGAAACACTATCAATAGACAAAAGCTGCAATTCCCTAACATTATTCCAAAAACTCTAGAGATAAAACAAAAACAACTACCCAATAATCCTAATCCAAAAACACCACCTAGAGACCAAAACCACAATCCACGTCATAACACTATTGCAAAAACACTATCTGAAGACCATCAACATGATCTGAGTAAGCACTTCCAAAAATATAATGTAGAGACCAAAACATGAACTACCCCATAACATTATAATTAAAACACTATCTAGAGACCACAAACCTGATTTGATTCAGCAATTCCAAAAACAATATCAAAATTGCTTAATGATCAGGTAATTGATCTAATTATTAATTCAATTCATTCCCTGAAAATCAGACTCTGAAATTTTTTGTAGTCTCACAGAGGTCAAAAGGGATGGCCCTTCCAAAAAGAGGATTTAATTCTGCAATATGTTCCTCATAATGATTCTATATTTCTAACACATTCAAATATAGCATCCCAAGTTGTACATACCTTTTACTAAATCTAAATTACTAACCATGAGGCACAGAAAAGAACGGGCATAAATGATAACACAATGACATAGATTAAATTACCTTTCTTGCATCACACAACACTTAGAAGAAATCTGAACATCCACAACTCCCGCCTCCCTCCAAGGTCCCATTCCCTTCCCCCTGCAACTCCACCTCCCTCCAAAGGCCTACTCCCCCCTCCTCCATTATGTCCTCATTACGTCTATGATAGACGCAGGCATTGGCAAGGTAACCTTAGATACAAGGAAGAGGAGAACAAGTGTTAACACTCAACAGTACTTTTTCCCAAGCATGGAAAAAGCTAAAATCGTGTGAGAGATCTGGTCTTATGTACACGCAAAGATTAGCCAGCATTACCTAATTAGCTGGAGAGGTCCACTGGAAATATGCTAAACTACGTCTGGTTACTATCACATTAACGTTACAACCAAGACAATCAAACACAACCCCAGAGTTGAGTCAAATTCAACCAAAGTCAGTGATGACTAATGAGTTTTAGAATAAGGTTACAGTGCTAACATTAGATAGTAGCGTTAACGTTACTAGCAAGTGGAAACGCACAAGGAAGACACTGTTTATGTTTCAGAGGCTACGCTACAGTAGGCTAACGTTAGCCATTAGCAACTGGAGGCTGTGTTGTCATACAACGTTATATGTTATATTAGAAGCAAACCAAACATAATGTTACCTATCCTGCACAGTCAAACACAACTCCAGAGTTTTGAAACTTGTCCTGGGTCAGTGATGACTGATGAGTTTTATGATATAATGTAAATGCTAGTTAATAGAGCAAGTGTTACTTACTGCATGCCTGATCCATCCTGTACCTTGACAGTCGCACCAAATCAGATCCAGCAGACGAGGTGAGGATGTGATGAGTTCCTAATTTTTGAGAACATAAGGAAACATTAATAATCTAATATTTACAGCTGAAACCTTTGTGCTTACAGCTTGTTCTTTCCAGTAAGTTATTCAGAGGACAAAAAGGTTAAAGATAATTCAGTTGTTAATCCACTGTAAATATAAATAAAAAAATGAATTCAAATATTACAGAACTTATCATAAATATAAATAAATGTTTTTCATACTTCAGAGATCACTCTGCTGTTTCTACTGTATTCCATGCACTTTGCAAAGTTTACAAACAGAAATACTCCAACATCCAGCAGCTGACAGTGCTGTGTTCAGATAGTTAATGGTTGAAGGTGGTTTCTGTGGGTAGCTGTATAAACTGTGTAGCTGTTTTAAAGTTGTAAAAATACCTACATTCCCCATGCTTTCTGGAAAACCTGGAAATTTAAGATTTTTTTCAAGTTCAGGGTGACACCTTTTTTTGAGTAGGGCTGCTCTATTTTAATTGTGTGCTCTGGGTTCTGTCACATTATAAGCAGGCTTTGTATATTTTTTATAGCACAGGTCAAAATAAGGAAAAAAACATGACTATATAACATACTAAGATCAGAAGTTGATCTCCAAAATCTTGTTGTGAATTAGTCTATAACAAGTTAATGGAGCAAACGTTCCCTCCTGCATGCCTGATCCATCATGTAGCTTGTCAGTCACACCAAATCGAGTCCAGCAGATGAGACGAGGATATTAAGGGTTACTTTTTCAGAACATAATCTGGGTTTTGAGCTAGTGCACACCTGACACTATCAATCAACTATGTGAAGACTGAAATCAGTAGATAGTGTAGTCTGGCTTGCTCCTGATTGGCTGGAACAAAGCATTTGTTTAAGAATTTATTATTGTTGTATTTACATGCTCAGTTTCTACACTTACAACCCTCTGCAGTTAGGTGGGCTCTATACTAATGCAGAATAGAAATGGCACAAGAAGTCAAACATAAATTCACAGGAAATTAATATTGGGGGGCCAATGTGGCAACAGGTTTTCATTCCAACCAATCAGGAGCAAACCAGACTGGACTAGCAACTGATTTCAGTTTTCACACAGCTGATGAATCGTATCAGGTGTGCTCTTGCTGGACATCACATTTTTATGTTCTGAAAAATGTTATATCCTCGTCTCATCTGCTGGACTTGATTTGGTGTGACTGACAAGCTACATGATGGATCAGGCATGCAGGAGTAACATTTGCTCTATTAACTTATAATGGCCTAATTTACAACAACACTTTGGAGATCAACTTTTGATCTTAGTATGTGTTTTTCCTTCTTTTTCCCTGGTTGAGCACCAGACAAAACACACACTACAAAGACTTTTGTTCAGTTCCAGTAATAAAGCTTTTAAACATTATTTCTGTCATATTTTCATTTTGAAGCTGGTGTAATAACTGCATAATATTTTAATTACTTCTAAAGCGACTAAAAATCATATTTCCAGTTTCAGCAATCAAAAGCTGATGCCTGGGTGACAGCCTGGGAAACCAGTTTTAAAGGTTAGTGCTGAGCCCTGATTGATCTCTGAAGAAGCCTACAGAAACAATTCATTTATAAGTACTAGGATATCTAAATATATACAAAGACTGCTTATAACATGACAGAACCCAGAGCACACAGTTAAAATGGAGCAGCCCTGCTCCAAAAAGGTGTCACCCTGTAGGAAAAAACTTACATTTCCAGGTTTTCCAGAAAGCATGGGAAAACTAGGTATTTTTTACAACTTTAAAACAGCTACACAGTTTATACACCTAACAACAGAAACCACCTTCAACCATTAAAGGATAAGTCCGGTATTTTGCACTTTGAGCCCCATTCCTGGGTTGTTTATGATAAAATAGAGTGGTAAAGACCAAAATCTTGACGATTGCTCCTTCTCTGACAATTTGAGAGAATTTGGCTTTCCCCTGCCTGGCTTAACAATGCTGTCTATGGCCATGTGTAAATCTGTCCTAAAACCACCTTAAACGTTCATTTTCAAAGCCATGAAACTCACCGAGTGGTCAGTGGGCAAGGGCAAATATTTACTGCTGCTGTTAAAAATTGAGTACAATTAATTGGCTGACAATTAGCCACCTTCAGTAATAAATACACACCTGTAAACCAACTATTAATTGAACCAATAAATAACAGCACTCAATGTCAGAAAACCATGTCATACTTAAGCAGTTTGTGTTTCTGTAGTGGTTACAAAACGTTGAAAATACTCAAATAGCGGTTTAAATTAAACTAATGGTCCCTGCACTCTCAGGGGAAATATTACCCCAAACTCCCTTTAAGATATATTATATATTAAGACATATTAACAATTCCTTACGTGTCTGCAAAAACACATAACTCTAGAAACACAAGATAAAAGGTCTTATATGTCCAAAGTCGTCTTGTTAATTCGGCATCAATATTGTCTATTAAGATTAGCTGCATCTGCTTACAAACTGTACATTTTGGATTTTGTCAGCTCAACTCGCTAAACCAGCCTCCATGGGTTCGGTGCGCTATTTTAGTGGGAGAAGACCGTGGGGATGAGGCCAGTCTTTGTAAAATACAGATTTCTCACCAATGCTGGTTGGTGGATCATGTACGCCAAATTAAACACGTAACACTGTGAATTCACAGTCTGTTATGTGTGTAACTGCGTTTTTTTTCGGCCGTTAATTAGTATTTACTCATTTCCTGCTTTCTGTTTGGTGCTGGAAGAGAGCTATACACTCTTGATAATATTTAATATGTTTGATTTTATCCGGTTGTCAATATGAGAGTGACTTAAGCAATGGCGCCACCAGGCGGTGGCCAGGGGTGGCCACGGCCCCCCCTATAAATTTGCTGGCCACCCCACTGGCCAGTATAGATTGTAGTAACATCAGTTATGCATTTCATCCCAAATGCACAGCCAGCCAGGCAAGCCGCTCTTAACCTTCCATCACTCACAGTAGCCCCCCCCTCCACCCCGGCCGCTGTTGCGCGCTCCGACAGCAACGGCTCAGTGCATGCACGTGACCGCCGGTCAACGATCTCAAAAGGGGTTAAGAGAGAAGACGGAGAAGACTACCAGTAACTAAATAAGTCAAAATATTCTTTAGTAAAAGAAGAGGGGGAAGTATGCGTCGTGACATGTGCTTTTTAAGTGCTAAATGGTTACAGTATACTGTTACAGCAGCTTTTTCATGTGTTTTTGACATGTATAACTGAGTTACGTAGCTAATGTCGTTAGCTGCTGCTTGTATATGTTATGTCAATTTTCAGACAATGAAGAGAAAGTCCACAGACATCTCTTCTTATTTTAAGAAGAAAATTAGAGCAGGAGGAGAGAAAGAGATGACAGGGGAGCAATAGAGGCTTAGTGAGGAGGAGGAGGAGGAGGAGGAGGAAGAGGAGGAGGAAAAGGAGGAGGATGGAGGAGAGGAACAGACAGAGCAGCATGACAAGGATACACAGCCAGCATCAGTAACAGAGTACAGTGACGAGGAAGAACATCAGACAGCCGCAGACCAGGGACAGTCAGCACCAACAGTGGTCACAGAAGTGAGGCAGGACTCAGCAAAAGCAGGTGTTCGACCTGTTCCTGGACCAACAGGTGAAGTTACGACTGTGTGGCCCTAATAATGAAAGTGATGGCTAGCCTAGATAGTAACGTCATCTAGAGAAATGTATGTTTTGTTTAGTGTGTTTCCATTAAATTACAAATCATGACATAATCACTTAAAGCTTTTTGATTCATGTTTATTGGTAGTTGAGTTTTACTAGTCTGAATAGAAATGCCTACAGGTCATTATTACAGCTATAATTGATAATTACTATGGAGAGGGGCTAAATATTATTATTATTACCACTATTATTATTATTTTAATGTCAGAATAACTGATTTTGCCTCTTGTTTCATCATAGATATCTCCCAGTCAAGCGCAGAGCAGCCCAAGCAGCCACAACTGAAAATCTTCCCTCGTACCTATCAAGGGGACAGAAGACAATGCTTCTCTAAAGACTGGAACAACACACATAAATGGCTGGAATACTCTCAGAGTAAAGACTCTGCCTACTGTTATGCCTGCCGGCACTTCAGTCTTCCCTCCTCAGGTGATTCAGTATTTACATCTGAAGAGGGGTTCAAAAATTGGAAAAAGGCAACCTTCAAAGATGGGGGACTTTCAGGCCATGCCAAATCTGAAGCACATACTAATGCAATGTTAGCATTGGCAGAGTATGAAAAGTCCACTGCAAGCACATCCTCTCTCTCAGCCTCCTTAAATGCAGAATATAATAAATTAGTGAAGGAAAATAGAGAGTACATTAAAATTGTTGGAGAAACCCTGCTCCTCACAGCTACACAGAACATAGCACAGAGAGCACATAAAGAATCAGAAGGTGAGAATAAAGGAAATTTTCTCTCTAATATGGAACTGCTAGCCAAACACAATCCCACAGTCAAAAGAAAAATGACAAGTCAAAGAAATGCAACATATCTTGGGCATGACACACAAAATGAAATAATTGATTGTCTAGCTGAAATGGTCTGCACTTCAATAACTAGTGAAGTTGGCCAAAGTGAGGCTTTCAGCATTTTGGTTGATGAGACTAAAGACCTGAGTAAAAAAGAACAGATGTCCTTTGTAATAACATACTATTATAATGGGTCAGTATGTGAGAGCTTCCTTGCCTTTGAGGCAGCACAGCACCTGGATGCTGCAGCACTTTCACAGAAAATAATTCAAATTTTGCAGAAGCATGGTCTTGACTACAAAAACCACCTTGTAGGACAAGCATATGACGGAGCCTCAGTCATGAGCGGAAAAAACACAGGTGTGCAAGCACGCATGAAATCAGAGGCCCCATTAGCTTTTTATGTGCACTGCAATGCGCATTGTTTAAATTTAGTATTAGTTGACAGTTTGAAATGCATCCCTGAAGCTAATTGCTTCTTTTCTCTTTTGCAGAAACTGTATGTCTTTGTGTCAGGGTCATATGTGCACCAAAGATGGCTTGAGGTACAGAGGGAGATGTTTCAGGGGGCCCCAAGAGAGTTACAAAGACTGATAGTGACACGGAGGGCATGTAGGTATAATGCTTGCAAGACTGCCAGCCATCATATGTCTACTAAAAGAAATATCAGAAGAGCAACATGGTGACAGAGCTATAGAGGCAAGAGGTTTATTAGCCCAAATAGATCTCAAGTTTGTTAGCCTCCTTGTAACATTCACCAGTGTTCTTGGTGAGATAAAATATCTGTCAGATATTTTACAGTCCCCACAACTTGATTTGGGCACAGCTGTCACACTTGTTGACTCTCTTGTTGACACATTGGAGAGTTACAGAGAGGGCTCTCTCTTTAATGACATCTGGGACAATACTCTAATTCTTACCGAGCAATGCAACATCAGTGCCACACCTCCAGGCCGTCGGGTCAGACCAAGCTTTAGCCTTGAAGGGCATTACCTGTTCACTCCAATAGTTCAAAGACAAGTCGGCACAGAGAAGGAGTCATTTCGGACAGGTTCATTCATTCCAGTTATTGATGTGCTTCTCTCTGAGGTGAAGAGAAGATTTTCTAAAGAAAATTGTGTCATAATGAAAGGGATACAGGCCTTGAATCCGTGCAGCGCCACATTTTGTGAGAAAGATGTAGTGTTTCCATCTGCCTCACAATACAACTGCAGTACTGAGGATCTCCAATATGAGATCCCCCAGCTTAAGCGCATTCTTGAGAGGAAGCAAAGTAGTGGTCAGGAAACACCAAAGGCATTAATAGAGCTCACCGTCTTTCTGGAGCCATATAAGGAGGTCTTCCACCAGATGTTTAAACTGTGCAAAATTGCACTTGCGTTACCTATGAGCATGCATCCTGTGAGCGCAGTTTTTCTATGCTAAAGTTAATCAAAACTGCCTTGAGAAGTACCATGACTGATGAGCGTTTAAGCAATTTGGGTGTGCTAAGTGTAGAATCAAGAAGGGCTAGGGCCATAAATCCTGATGACTTTGTGGATGTGTTTGCCAAAAAACACAGCAAAAGGCGAATAAAACTGTTCTGAAGCATACTGTATAGCCTGATAATCAGAATCAGAGACTATTGATCCCTGTTAGGAAGTTCTTTTTGTAATAGTAATAATTATTTTTGTATTACATTAAGCAAAGATATTAATGTTTCTTACACATACTGTATAGCCTGGTAATCAGAATCAGACTATTGATCCCTGGTGGGGAATTCTTCTTGTAACTGCGATAATTATTTGTGTTATGCTTAGCAAAGATATGAGTGTTTGTTACAAACACTGTATAGCCTGGTAATCAGAATCAGACTATTGATCCCTGTTGGGAAATTCCTGTTACATAAAGCAAAGATATGATTGTTCTGTACTTGCTTTTATTTGTATCTGCCAGTACCTGCTTTTCCACAGTAATTGTTTTGTTTACAATAAATGTACACCTTATGCCTAATATATTCATTACACAATAAAACAGAATTGTTGTGGAACTCAAAATGTTAACTGTGCTGTGATGCACATTAGATCATTAGTAACATTAAATATAACACAATAAACCAAAGTATATCAGCAGGTGTTTCCTTAAGTCTGTCTGATAGTTTTCTACTGGCCTGTTTACTACAACAGTATAATAAAATCCTGAAATTATGGCTTTTAGTTTTGGTGTGCCAGCCCAAGATTTTAAGTGGCCCCATCTGGCCACCCCTGTGAAAGATTTCTGGAGGCGCCACTGGACTTAAGAAAAGTTGGACTGAGTTTTATGACCACATTATTCAGCGAGTCAGATGGCGGAGCATACAACTCTATAGCAACATAAGAGCCGCTGCATAACTTAACTGTAAACACCTAATATTACATTGTGAACACAAACAAATAAATAACCTAAAGATTTACAGAGGTTTTGTGTTTCAGCCTTTATGTACACTGCCTTGGGGTCTGGACTGGGCTGTATGAAGACCTGTGTAATAACATGATAACTAGGTTGATTTATAATAGCCAAAGTTAGCTAAAACACTCACTACAACACTAACGTTAGCTTAAATCAAATTAGCAAGTTGGCCCCCGTGATTCCCCAGTGTCTTAACGTCTTTGTGAAAGAAACAATATTTTGATATTTTATGTGTCAGGCATTTTATTAACATAACTTCACATGATAGATATTATCGATAAGTTAATCAAATTTACTGATGTACTCACCAAGAAGCTCGTTTGCTAGCTCCCTCCGTCGTCGGCTAAAGAAATGTGTAAAAATCCGCCAGGCGTGCTAGCTAGGTCACAGAGGGTAAAGATGCAATAAAGAAGGGGGCGCCATTTTACGTACGACGCTGTGTTCAGTAGCAGGCACATCCATAGACAGTAGACGAGAGAGTAGAGAGTAGACGCCGCGTCGACCGCTACTGCTTATGGCACTGACAAGCCGTGGGGCCGCCAGCTTGGACCGGTCACCCGCTCCACTCTGGTTAGCAGGTGCAATGAAGTATCAGCGCATTTAATCCATCGTAACTCTCTGAATACTAAACTGATTTTCTCGCTTTTTTTTTTTTTTGCTGCAAACGTCATAAGATACAGGACAAATGGTTCGGCGTATTTAGTGGGATTAACAGTCATAGAATATTCTGATATAGCCTAGACTGTAGACAGGTATTTTGCAAACACTATAAATACACACATTATACATACATATATATATTATATATATATATATACCATAGCTGTCAAGTCTCCCGTTTTGGCCGGGAATCTACCGTATTTTACCCCTCTTTCCCACCGTCCTCCCGTATTAGTATTTTCCGGTAAATCTCCCGTATAATAATAATAAAAAAAAAAACATTCCCCTGCCTCTCCAAACTGAACTGTCACTAGCCTCGCGAGAACTGCCACCTGCTGTAGCCTGGGTGGCAGTTGTCGCGAGGTTAGTGCCGACAGCGGGAACAAACCCGGAACAACAAAAGAGAGATGGATGGATGTGACGAAGGAGAAGGCATTCCCGCCAAAAAAACAAAGAAGTCCTGTAAATATCTCGAAAAATGGGACAGCGAATTTACTTTCCTAAAGAGGAGCAGGATGAGGTACATTATGAACTGAAAATATGTTTAAGCAATAAGCCCCGAGAAGCCGTGAGTTACAGTGATTTTATACCGGCTGAGGGGCGTTCAGTGCCCCTCAGCCGGTATAAAATCACATTTTCTAATAATAATAAATAAAAACTAAAAGGAAAAAAAAATTAACAGGTCCACTGGACATGAAGTCAGTCAATTGTAGGAAGACCTATAATAATAGTGAAAATAATGATGAAATACATAAATAATAAAAAGAGTATTTAAAGAGCGAAAGGTTTAAAATTCAATCCTCTCAGTCTTTTGAAAAAAGATAGATAACTAAAGAAAAATCTTTTTACGCCATGGAAAATATTGATATTTGACTTTTAAAATTGATAAAAAAAAACCAATAAATATAAAAATATAATAAAATAGCAATAAATGTATTTATTTATTTTTTGTAGTACATGTTTTATGGAATAAGGTACAATTATCACAGGAAAAGTCTCAAATTCCCACAACAACACAACAGTTATCCAGTATAACACTATTTTGTTGTTGTAGTCTGTTATCCTCAATATTTGATGTGTTTTGTGCTCTCAGATGCTTTTGTGCACGTCACTGTGTGTGGCTGTTTGAGTTGTTGTGACCTTCCTGTCAGCTTGAACCAGCGTGGCCGCTGTTCTCTTACCTCTCATGCTTCTGCCCCACAGATCTGCTGCTTTTTCACAATATTCATAGGCCACACTCCGCCATTGTCCACTCTGCCACTGAAAAGAAAAGTCTGTAAAAAATAAAACTAAACACAAAACAGAATTAAATGAATACAATCACATTTTTCTCTACTCATACAATTATGTACAGTTTCCACAGCCTGCAGTAACTTAACAGGGGGAGTCTTTCCGAGGGCTTCATAATGAGGCAATCATCTGATATCTTTTATTTATCTCATGATAGTTTTAACCTTCTGTATCCGATTTTTGAAGCCTTTGCATTACTTTTGTCTTTATTTTGGATTTTTAATTTCTATTCCATCTTTCTTCATCATCTTTAAGCCTGAACTGATCTGCTGATCTGTGTGACAAGGCAAGCAGCTAGAACTGAGACTGTTATATTTATAGTAGTATTGTGTTATTTACAATCTAATATTGTTGACAATGCCATCTGAGGGAATTTCAATCCCACAAATTATGAGGCTTCCTTACAACTTGGAGACTCAAAAGGTCACACTGTTTTGAAAGCACTCTAACAGAGTAATAATTCCAATAGTACATACATTTTAATACGTTTTTCTCTTTACTTTAAAATAGCAGACAAGGTCATACTGTCTCTTTAAAACATGGTCATCTACACCCACCCACACAAAATCATTTAAACAGAATAAACCAGAACAAAAGCATCACAAACTGAATCAAAATATATTAATGATGCAAATAAACAAGCCAACAAACCAAAAAGAAACTCATGTAGCAATCGGTTTTATGTTTATCCATCATAATTTATTTGTTCATTGTATTTTGTAATATTAGTGTGAATCTGCAGTTTAACTAGTATTTAAATGTAGAAAATAAATATCCATTTTTATTTCACACACTTGACATAAAACCAAATATGTGCTCATGGGTACAGGCATAAATTCCACATGCTCTCTGGAAACAAACTAACAGCAGCTGACTTCTGTTCCTGTGTCCAGTTGTTGTTATTGATCAGGATGTGAATGCTAGATAGGCTCTTTGTGTTTGACTACTTGGTACAGTTGTCTCATATGAGAGAACGTCGCCACCTGCTGATGTGGCGAGTAACTGCACCTCACACAGGTATTTTTTTTTTACAGATTTGCTACAGTAGGAAATTACACAAACAAATAGAGAGAAAGTAACAAAAATCACGACACACAAACTTAGACGAAGCAATCCACAAATGTGCAAAACCAGTTTCCCGCTTAAAAATGGATCCACAAATGCGTAAATATGACTTCATGTGTATTTGCTGTGGTGAAACTGTCTACATTTGTAAAACCTGTAACATTTTCCTGTGAAATCAAAGTAGGTGTTAACAGAGTAAGTTATGCTCATTTGCAAATCAGTCTGTATTTTTGTGGATATGACTTTACACAACACAAATGTAAAAAGACATGTTTGTTGATAGTGAAATATTTGTGGATCATGGTAGACATTTGTACATTTTCATGTGTGGGTTAGAAATAATAAAGTAAAAACAGTAAAACCTTCCATACCTCTGGGGGCTGAGAAATGAAGTTAACACAGAAGTACGGTGGCCCTGAAGTGCAAATCACCACAACAAATCACAAAACATAACAACAAATCATAAAACACAACAAATCACAAAACACAACGACAAATCACAAAACAAAACAACAAATTACAAAACACAACAACAAATTGCAAATCAAATCAACAAAAGAGAAAACATGACAACAAATCCGAAAACACAACCACAAAGCAGAAAACACAACGACATTAACTTCTACCAGAAAAGGTAGGTACCTGCTATCAACAAGGATCGGCGCTGATTGGACGAATGCACTGTCCGTCTTTTTAACAGGAAGGAAATCTGCTAGATGCCTTCATTCGGCGCCGGTGTGCAAGATTAATTAGTGGCTGAATTCACTGGAGATAGAGACAGACGTGTGGTAGGCGTGGCCTACCAGGAAATAAACATTGCAATCACTTCTCGTCTCTTCTACATTTGGAGTTTGCTGGGCATCAATCACATGAATCAATCAACCTTTCCACCGATATCCTCCAAAGTAACGTTGAGCTACAGAGATATCAGGACGAGAGCCAGGAGAGCACGATTCCCTGTGACATTCAGTTTTATTAACTGGTTGAGAGATGTTTGTGTGAGGCTGTGGTTGTGATGCAGATCTCAGGACACTTACAGAGAGGACTATGATGATGAAGTACGTATTGATTACTGTTTAAAACACGGCGAGCGTCAGCAAATCCTTTAGGTTATATAATGTTCTGTGGTCAGTCTAATATTTGTAACATTACTAATATGGTGTATCAAGTGCATTAAGTATGATAAATAAATACATGCAGGTTATATTTCTGCTTCTGTCATATAAAATGTATCATTTGATACAAACTTATTTCAAAATTTTTGCAAAAGTTTTACTGAATAGGCTCATCTGGGCTCCTATTGTTCCCCGAACACACTGATTCACCTGATGGAACTCGAACTGCTCTCACAGCCAGAACCAGAAACCACCTCGCCTCGTGTTTTTCTGCTGCCCTCATTACACAGTAGCTGTTCATCACTGCTGAAAGAGATGATTGGAAATGATAGTGACATAATTCAGCATCGTGTTTTTCTCTAAAGATCACACAGAGAGGTCTCCCTACCTCTAAACTTTAGGGAGACAAAGGTACCGTTACTTCTATGTAACTAAATATTTCACGGTGATAAGATTAAATGTGATTTCTGGAGCTAAAATAACATAAAAAAATATGGCTGTTTTTGTCTGGTTTTATGTCAGAAATAGGTAACATGTATTATAGTATTAAAGAAGCATGTATGTATTACATAAGACTATGTATTACCTTCCTGTGACCAGGATGCCTTCACCTGAGAGCCAGACGAATCTGCAGACTCATCATATATTTGCTCTGGCACGCCTTGGTTTAGATCGTTTATCTATTGTGAGGTGTGTTTCAGATGATGACTGATAACTTGGTGAGCCTTCATGCTTTCTGCAAAATGCGTGATGATGTCATGTTTTGCTTGTGCATCCTTTGAGTATGTTATTTTCTTTCGCCAGCCCTAACCTAAGGCTGGGCAGTATATTGATATTTAATCAGCATCATGATATAGAAAAAGGTGTCTTTTTCAATTTTGAATATTGCGATGCTGTAGTAAACTTTTCCTTGTTTTAAAGGCTGCATTAAAGTGATGTAATTTTCTGAACTGACCAGACTGATATTTGGTAAAAAAAAAAATTGCGACATTTGATTTCTTCCATGTCGTTCAGCTCGACCCTTACCAATGTCACTCCTCATTCTAAAACTCGCCAGTCCAACCAATGAAGGGAAAGAGCACTAGCCAATCAGAGGGAGAGTAAACCAGGTCATGCCTCCGCCATCCTACGAAAACATGTTTTGCCATCAGGGGCAATATTTGTATGCCTCCACAGCAGTGATAGCCGTGGTCGGAGGTATTATGTTTTTGGGTTGTCCATCCATCCGTCCATCGTTCTATTCCTGTGAACAGGATGTTTCAAGACCTTCAAGATTTTTTTTTCTTTTGGCACAACTGTCCACAGGACTCAGGGATGGACTGAAAAGATTTTGGTGGTTGAAGGTCAAAGGTCAAGGTCACTGTGACTTCACAAGACATGTTTTTGGCCAAAACTCATACATTAACGATGACAAAATTTCACACAAATGTCTAATAGGATATATGTTGATGAAATGATTCGAAAAGTCAAAGGTCAACTTCACTGTGACATCATAATGTTCTACAAAAACACTTTCCTGGCCTTTACTCAACACCATATCTCAGGAACAGAAGGGGAGACATTTGGTCAGATATTGAATTGGTGACACAAATCTTGGGTGTCCACCTTGAAACTGTGCTGATTGTATAGATCATCTGTGCTGCTGGGAGGAAGATGTGTGAAGCATCCATGTTTTTACAGACATGGATGTAACTGCCTGCATGGAGGCATACAACTGCAAGGCGGTAATTCTAGTTACAGTGTGATTGATCAAAACTTAATAGCTACTGAGCTTGCATGTCTACAGATCAATCTCTATGACAACTGAGTAAAGTCAGTCCAGTCATTGTCATTATGCTTTTGTGTTTTGACATGAATTGTAAAGTAAAACTATTTATCCTTGTTGCAGTGAGAAAAGCAACATCGTTCCACTAAGTAAGAAGATAATAAATGGTATGTCCAGGTACCAAACAATAACAAGTTTTAATTGCCTCTTTTTTGGAGCAAAGTAAACAATAGGGGACTTAACAAAGCATGAGTGTGTGTGTGCATGTGTGTGTGTGTGTGTGCGTGTGTGTGTGTGTGTGTGTGTGTGTGTGTGTGTGTGTGTGTGTGTGTGTGTGTGTGTGTGTGTGTGTGTGTGTGTGTGTGCGTAGCCTGTCATATTGATATATTAACCAGGAATTTAACTCAGTCATGATCTTATGCCATAGTTATTATTGTCACATTGATGATATAGTCTTGTCCAAAGGTTCCCTGACCACCAGCACAGGCAGGGATTTTAGGCTTCATAAAGAAAATCTGCTTTACCTTTTAATTAAGCAAATTCACATGAGAGGGGTGCTGTTGTACTGAATATTCGCATGGCTGGGATTCAGTTGTAGACTTTTTTGGACTACTGCAAAGCAACACATAAACATTCCTACACACTATCTTGTTGCTTTGTGTTGGTCTACACGTTACACCAGCCGCTGCATGGTGTACATTTATCTGTATGTTTCCATTTACTGTGCAGCCAGTGAAGTAAGAGTCCATTGACAGTCACTTTGGCGGCATACGTGTGATGCTAATGAGTTAAGATCTTGAGCAGAGAGTACGTGGCACCATCTTATGATGTCATATGAGCATACCTGGAGAGTTACAGTGAAGTATTCAAGCTTCTTTCCTTCCCTTTGTCTTTTTCTGATGACCATTCATTAATTAGCCTAACTGTTGTTTGTGGAAATATGTTCCTCTTTTCTGTGCAATGTTTGTTGCGACAGCACTTAATGTAGGCTAATTATGTACAGTGGAGTGATACATGCATAGTTAAAAGTCCCAGTGCAGTTATGCTCTGTATCAGCACTCATGGGCTCATTGAAAGCCCCTTGTCTAATCAAATGTCTTGGTCAAAACTAACTATTGTGAAAATATTGTGAGTGAAAGTGCTTTAAAAATGTATCTGACTGTAACAAGATGAAACATCTGACTAGTTTGTGCACAATAAAGTAGTGCAGCTGAGAGGACTATAATCATACTTGTTGGTTTGTCACTTCAGTTGCTGTGGATTAACCTGTGCTTGTTTCAGACAGTCCACCTGCAGTGATTGTTCAGGGCTGTTTGAGGCCAGAGCAGCAATGACCACAGTCTTGGTGCAGAGGAGGACAGGTTTAATGTGGAGGAGGCAACAGATTAGTCATCTGTGGTACAGGTGGAAAATGTGTGAGCGATACCTAAGTCAAAGTGTGGTCAATAAGAGCTGAAGCCTGCTGTGTTTTTATGACTGCAAGAGTTCATTTGCAAACAGCTGACCAGGTACCTTCGGGTTTAAAAATCAGACAATAGTTCGGTATCTCCAAGATTCAGGGGTATCCAGGTTAGTTGTGTTTTCATGCAACCAGTGCTGGCCAGTAGAGACTCTAATAATGGGATTGGGTGATGAAACATCTTGCTAGTTCCTAGTTTTTAATGGAAAAAACAGTGTTATGCGTTTTGTTCCTGCCATATTTCCCTAATCAGTTTAGAGGGAGAAACCAATAACCCTGTCTTCTTAAACACAACAAAGCTGCATAAAAAAATCTCTATATTTAAAGTGTTCAGATGTAAGTGCGATATTTATAGCCTTGAACTACAAACAGCATTATTTCTTTTATCGGTTCAAATAACTTTCAAAAGCTACTTTAAGGCCTGTGCTTCCCCACAACAAAATAAAACTAGAAAATGCATTTCCTGCAGAAAATGAATGTAAATGTTGACAGCTGAAATTGCAAAGCATGGCAAAAATACAGAAAGGTTAGGTGTGTATTGTACACTGATGGAAAATCTAAAAGCTGAATTGTAAAGCAGGCAGAGGTAGAAGCTGAACTGCACTACTTAAAGAAGCTAGGACAGTGAGTCTGTAACAGTCTGCAGTTACACCTCCGAAACAGTATTGCCAGATTGGGCGGTTTTGGGTTGCATTGTGCAGGGTTGCATGGGCGGGTGGAGAGAATTTAGGCAGGTTTTTAATTAAAATACAAATTACAAGAGTAACTTATATCACAAAAGGTTTTCAACTAAGTAATTTTCTTTGCACTCAGTCACTCAGCACTAATCTGATTAATTTGTAATTCATTCTGGAGAGAGGTAACAATTGTGACGTGACCTCTGACCTCACAGCATCAGCATTGTTGAGACGCAGTGAACAATTTAGGTCAGATTTTGGTGTTAGCAAGCTAGCTAGTTTGTCAATTGCGTGTATTTTACACTGCCAAATTGGGAAAATACAACAAAACCTACCAAAAAGAATGGGAAAAGGACCCCGACCTCAAAACATGGATAATGCCAGCTACAGATGAGTCCAAGGCGCATTGCAAATATGGCAATACTGACATCAGGGCCTGTTACAAAGACTTGAAGGATGAAGGAGCACCTATTAACACAAGTCTCGTTGAACTGAGGATAGCAACGTATGTCGCTTGCCACACATAAATAAATGCTGTGAACAAGTTATTGGATATACTGCTGGATGAAACCGGAGCATTTAAAATGCACAGAACCAAGTGCACTGCTGCAATTAAATCAATTTGGCACCACATTTCAGGCAGGAGCTCAGAGAGGACATCAGTGAGTCCCCTTACTCACTTTGGTGCATTTGCCTAAGATATAGCTCCAAGAAACACAGCAAGTTCGTCAGCAATTACCTCGGCATGGTTGAACTCTCACATGCGAATGCCAATGGCATTGTGGACGCTATCATGAGCTTTCTGAAAGCTTGCAGGCTAAAAATCAAGAATATGGTGGGAATTGCAACCAACAGAGAGCACCATGGTTAGTAAACAACATTCAGTTTACGTTCTACTCAAACAGTGGCAACCCAGTTTACAGCTAATTCGCTGTGTCTGCCATTCTCTTGAAATCGTTGCTCACAAGGCGATGCAGCATTTGCCCAGCAAACTTGATTTCATGATAAGAGAGACACACAACTGGTTTGCTCATTCAGCCAAGCGCCAAAGCAACTAAGTGCCACCCGTTGGTTAGCGAAAGCTGACTGCATTGACAGAATACTTGACCAAGGAAAATGCGCTGTTACACTTCAGTCTAGCAGCACGTACTGGGCACTGCTACTCTGCACGACTCCTGAGTGAGATGTACAGTGACAAGACTTCCGTCCATCCATTTTCTAACCGCTTATCCTCTTGAGGGTCGTGGGGGGGCTGGAGCCTATCCCAGCTGACATTGGGCAAGAGGCAGGGTACACCCTTGACAGGTCGCCAGACTATCACAGGGCTGACATGTAGAGACAGACAACCATTCACGCTCACATTCACACCTACGGGCAATTTAGAGTAATCAATTAACCTATCCCCAACCTGCATGTCTTTGGACTGTGGGAGGAAGCCGGAGTACCCGGAGAGAACCCACACTGAAACAGGGAGAACATGCAAACTCCGCACAGATGGGCTCCCACACCCGTTATCGAACCAGCACACTTTGCATGAACACCGATCAGCAGCTTAGGGAACTGGACCTAAATCCCCTAACATATTCATCTCACCTCTTGATGCAGATCGTGGACCTCTTTCAGTATGAAATTGGAATGAAGTTCCCTGCCACTTGAAAAAAAGCAGATCTTTTCAACACACTGCATGGAGTTTCTCTAAGAAGTCCTGGTGCAGTATCAGGTGTGTTTACCAGCCTCCTTGGAGATGCTGTACCCGACCTCCGTGATGTCCACCATTAACAGGCCACAGCTCTAGGATTTGCCGATTTTTTTCTCATGCCCACTTGACGCATTTGAAACACAGTGGAGAAATGTGGCATCAGCAGGTTTCTCCCATGAGCAGCCCAGTGCAGCATTTTGTCTGAAGGGGGAGGCCTTTAAAGATGCCGGGGGAAATCAGTGCTCCCAGGATTTAGCACTTCGTGCAATCAGACTCCTCATTCTGCCTGCATCTAATGCTTATGTGGAGAGAGCATTTTCCAAAGTTACATTACTCAAACACAATCCAAGAAATCGCGTGGGATTACTGCTGCTTTCTGCGCTCATGGATGTGCGCACAGGTCTAATCCAGAATGGATGGACGTCGGCCACGCTCCAGCCTCCCCAACAGCTGTTGAAAAGGTTTGGCTGATCCAGGTACTAGGCAGTTCAGCCAGGGTGTACATAGTTCTACAAAGTTATGTTCAGATGTTCAGTTGTGTTCTTCGGCAGCATCTTCAAGTTGCAACCGACAGCCTGTTCTGCAGTTAAAGGTAAGATCTCACAGCACACACCAGTCTGTCTGGTTTAAAATCTAGTAAGTATAATATTAATCACTGTGCATATCAATAACTATCTGAAATCTTAAAAAAAATTACATCTCCAGCCCCCCCCCACGACCCTCAAGAGGATAAGCGGTTAGAAAATGGATGGATGGATGGATGGAGTTGCAAAAAGACAGCTGCCTTAAAAGCGAGTGTGTGGAGGATATTGTCATTTTACCATTGTTATATTTAAGGCACTGCTTCAGTCCAGAGGGTGGCAGTAATGCACTTTAAAAAGCTGTCATGCTGTTGTAGTTGGCTGCTGCTGTTGTTTATTGCTATATGATTATTTATATAGTAAGTTATACTTAGGGCAGTTAAAATGATGCTACTTAACTAAATATTGATCAGATATTTTGGGCAGGTTTTTTTTGTGCTGTGGGGAGGTTTTTGGGCTGGAAACCATCAGCTGTACCTGGCAACGCTGCCCTGAAACACTAGTCGGTGGTTGGATTTCTATGAAGTGCTTTTAAGTTTCGTTGATTCAAAACACACATTAAATGTGACCTAACAGACACAATTTCAAACACAAGTGCACACATCGGTTTCACTGTAACTCACAGCATTCACAGACACAGCAATTATCTTTTGCTGGACACACTGTCCCCACAAAAACAATATGCTAATATTTGTAGCACAAGCCTATGGGAATGTTATAGCAATAATAGCATTAGTTGTACTACCTGCAGTATGCGTATGCATTACATCATATATTTAGATTGTGACTGGGAGAGGCTGCAGCATTAAGGTGGACTTATACATGTGCCTAGAATAGAATAGAATAGAATAGTCACTTATTGTCATTGTAACACGAAACATGTACAACGAAATTAAAAAGTGCCAGACAGTCAGTGCATCATATATTAAAAACGCTAACACTACAGTAATAAATCTATAAATCAACACAAACCCTCCAGTAATAAATACAGGAAAACACACTCAGACATTCATTCTGTCAGTGTCATTTCACGATCCCGTCACTGTATACACGTATTGTGTTAGGAATTGTTTTTTATGGCATTGAGGGTGGTTATTGCTGTGGGATAGAAACTGTTTTTGAGTCTGTTTGTTCTTGATTTGATTGTCCTGTATCGTTTGCCTGATTGCAACAGTTCAAACATGGAGTGTCCGGGGTGGGAAGTGTCCTTTACAATGTTCTGTGCAATGTTCTGCTCTATGCAGAGCCTACACCATAGCCTACACATGTGGCCTACACCGTTGTGAGCATTTACACTTGTGCGGTGGTGTGTCTGTGTCACTCTGCAGTTACACCTCCAAAACATATTTTCCCCACAAATACCACATGCTAATGTTTTTTGTCATCGACAAAAGAACTGTCTTGTACTAAACACGTTTTCCAAACCAACAAAACATGCCAATGTCACTAGCACAAGCCTATGGCACTTTACATTGTATAAATTAGCCTAGCGACTAGCAGAGGTTGTCTCTTCTCATAAGAAGCCAGGATAAATCACTCACAAGTCCTAAAATGCTATTTTGTGGAGGCTTTATTGTCTTAACATTTTATTGTTTTCTTCTTGTGAAATAAAAGTAAGTAAAAGCTTTGTTTCCAACTTATAACTTACCAACTTATAGATAGGACGTCTGTGTCGCAGCAATGTGTCATTACATTTCTGGGGAGATGCACAAGGCTCTGTGTTGACCCCGCCCCCCAAGCTTTGATTTTTTTTTTTTTTTTATTTAACCTTTATTTAACCAGGAAGTCCCATTGAGATTCAAAATCTCTTTTACAAGAGAGACCTGGCCAAGGTAGCAGCCAATCACAACATATTAAGATGTCACCCACTCTAGCTCTGACAAATTCTGAGATGGAACTCAGAATTCTGACATCACAAAACAAAGACAGAAATATGTCCTAATATTACCTTTTCCCTGTGTCACACAGACTGAAGGATATGTGACTACTTCAGTCACACTGACCCTGAAACACGTTCTGGAGTGGAGGCATACTCAGACTTTAAGACCGCTTCAGAGGTAGGGAGTTGCCGTTTTTTTCCATTTCGCTTGTTGATCATGCTGATAAATGTTGACAGCTGAAATTGCAAAGTGTTGCAGAAAATACAGAAACCTGAAGTGCAGGTAAAGCTAGAAGAGAAAAGCTTAAAGCTAAACTGTGTAGGAATTTTTGCACTTAAACAGTCTTGATTATCAGGGAGAATTTTCAATTGTTATTGTGGACGACTCATATGCCTTTAAATAGGAATTAATTATACTTTTGTGTGTGAGGTTTCTCTAAAATGAACTGAAAAATTGAATTGTGGGGAACCCAAGTGAGCTAACAATGTGTTGCAAATAGCAGTTTAGACATTAGTGTAATATTTTCATGTGTGATGCTAAACTGCATGGAACTATAGTAGCTCAGGTGCATTGATGGAAACCAGATGCGTTTTGAGGGATTTATTGTAAGTATTCTGAAAGCTGAGACTTAAGTTTTTGACAGTTGACCAGTGCGTGCTGCTAGCCTGCCATCATGCCTTTTAAAACTTAAAAAATGTATTTATCTATGATGTTAATTTCTGAAGTCAGAATTCTGAATTTAGTAATTAGTGATTTTTTAGAATTACAAATAATTTTTACACATACTTAAAGCCCCGTCTGTATAATGTAATTTTTTACCATTGCTTTACTTCTACTTGCTTTTTGGAAGAATAATGGCCAAATTGTGGTTTCAGACAAAGCCGTTTCAACATAGTTGATCAGAGGTCTGAAAATATGTATCATTAACCACATCTTATGAGCCATTTGTATTTCAAAATCTGCAGTTCCCATGTAATTTAATCTACCTTTAGTTCATTATGTTGAATTTTTGATGTCAGATTTCTGCCTTCACACTCAGACCTGAAAGATTTTTGTCATGTTGCACTAAGCCTCATTCTTAGGATGTAACTTTTGCCTCTTAAATTACTTGTTTTCTGAGTTTGCCAAAAGAAGAAAGTGTAGATTTTTGGAAAATTAATGGCAAACATATGGTTTCAGACAAAGTCTTTTCAACATAGTTGATCAGATAGATGGTCATATGCATCATTAACCACATCTTGTGAGCCATTTGTATTTTCAAAAGCTGCAGTTTTCTTATAATTTAACCTACCTTTACTTCATTCTTTTGACTTTTGATGTGAGAGTTCTGACTTCAGGGCGGCAAGGCAGTGTGCTGGTTAGCACTGTCGCCTCACAGCGAGAGGGTTCCTGTTCCATCCCAGGTGTGGTAGCCCTTCTGTGCGGAGGTTGCATGTTCTCCCCGTGTCAGCATGGGTTGTCTCCGGGTACTCCTGCTTCCTCCAACAGTCCAAAGACATGCAGATTGGGTAAAGGTTAATTGGTGTGAATGTGAGTGTGAATGGTTATCTGTCTCGATGTGGCAGCGCTGCGATAGTCTGGCCCAATGTCAGCTGGGATAAGCGGTTAGAAAATGGATGGATAGAGTTCTGACTTCACAGTCAGACCTGAACTATTGTTGTCATGTTGCCCTCAGCCTCATTTGTAGGATGTAATTTTTCCCTCTTAAATTAATTATCCCCAGAGCTGTCTAAAAGAGGAATGTGTAGCTTTCTGGAAGATTAATGGCCAACATGTGGTTTCAGACTAAGGCTTTTCAACACAGTTGATCAGATAAAGAAACATATGCATCATTAACCACATCTTATGAGCCATTTGAAATTTCAAAAACTGCAGTTTTCTTATAATTCAACCTACCTTTAGTTCATTCTTTTGACATTTGATGTGAGAGTTCTGACTTCAGGGCGGCATGGAGGTGTGGTGGTTAGCACTGTCGCCTCACAGCGAGAGGGTTCTTAGTTCAATCCCAGGTGTGGGAGCCCTTCTGTGCAGAGTTTGCATGTTCTCCCTGTGTCAGCATGGGTTTTCTCCGGGTACTCCAGCTTCCTCCCACAGTCCAAACACATGCAGATTGGGGAAAGGTTAATTGGTGTGAATGTTAGTGTGAATGGTTACCTGTCTCTATGTGGCAGCGCTGCGATAGTCTGGCCCAATGTCAGCTGGGATAGGCTCCACCCCCCCACGCGACACCACAGAGGATAAGCGGTTAGAAAATGGATGGATGGAGTTCTGACTTCACAGTCAGACCTGAAATATTTTTGTCATGTTGCCCTCAGCCTCATTTGTAGGATATAACTTTTGCCTCTTAAATTCCTCATCTCCGGAGCTGTCTAACACAGGAATGTGTAGATTTTTGGAAAATGAATGGCCAACATGTGGTTTCAGACAGAGGCTTTTCAACATAGTTGATCAGATGAAGGCTAATATGCATCATTAACCACATCCTATGAGTCATTTGTATTTTCAGAAATTGCAGTTTTCTTATCATTTAACCTACCGTTAGTTCATTCTTTTGGTGTGTGATGTGAAAGGTCTGACTTCAGGGCGGCATGGAACTGTAGTGGTTAGCACTGTTGCCTCAACGAAAAGGGTTCCTGGTTCAATCCCAGGTGTGGGAGCCCTTCTGTGTGGAGTTTGCATGTTCTCCCTGTGTCAGCATGGGTTTTCCCCGGATACTCCTGCTTCCTCCAACAGTCCAAAGACATGCAGATTGGGGAAAGGTTAATTGGTGTGAATGTGAGTGTGAATGGTTATCTGTCTCTTTGTGGCAGCGCTGCGATAGTTTGGCCCAATGTCAGCTGGGATGGGCTCCGGCCCCCCGTGACACCAGAGAGGATAAGCGGTTAGATAATGGATGGATGGAGATCTGACTTCACAGTCAGACCTCAACTATTTTTGTCATGTTGCCCTCAGCCTCATTTGTAGGATATAACTTTTGCCTCTTAAATTCCTCATCTCCAGAGCTGTCCAACACAGGAATATGTAGATTTTTGGAAAATGAATGGCCAACATGTGGTTTCAGACAGAGGCTTTTCAACATAGTTGATCAGAGGGAGGCTAATATGCATCATTAACCACATCCTATGAGCCATTTGTATTTTCAAAAGCTGCAGTTTTCTTATCATTTAACCTACCGTTAGTTCATTCTTTTGATCTTTGATGTGAAAGGTCTGACTTCAGGGCGGCATGGAGGTGTGGTGGTTAGCACTGTCGCCTCAAAGCAAGAGGGTTCCTGGTTCAATCCCAGGTGTGGGAGCCCTTCTGTGTGGAGTTTGCATGTTCTCCCCGTGTCAGCGTGGGTCTTCTCCTTCCTCCAACAGTCCAAAGACATGCAGATTAGGGATAGGTTAATTGGTGTGAATGGTCATCTTTCTCTCTGTGTAAGCCCTGCAATAGTCTGGCCCAATGTCAGCTGGGATAGGCTCCAGCCCCTCTGTGACCCCCAAGAGGATAAGTGGTTAGAAATTGGATGGATGGAGTTCTGACTTCAAAGTCAGACCTCAACTATTTTTGTCATGTTGCCCTCAGCCTCATTTGTAGGATGTCATTTTTCCCTCTTAAATTAATTATCCCCAGAGCTGTCTAAAACAGGAATGTGTAGCTTTTTGGAAGATTAATGGCCAACATGTGGTTTCAGACAGAGTCTTTTCAACATCAGATCAGATCGAGAAACATGCATCATTAACCACATCTCATGAGCCAATTTGTATTTTCAAAAGCTGCAGTTTTCTCATAATTCAACCTACCTTTACTTCCTTCTTTTGACGTTTGATATAAGAGTTCTGATTTCAGGGCAGCATGGAGGTGTGGTGGTTAGCACTCTCGCCTCACAGCGAGAGGGTTCTTAGTTTGATCCCAGGTGTGGGAGCCCTTCTGTGCGGAGTTTGCATGTTCTCCCCTTGTCAGCATGGGCTTTCTCTGGGTACTCCAGCTTCCTCCTGCAGTACAAAGACATGCAGATTGGGAAAAGGTTAATTGGTGTGAATGTGAGTGTGAATGGTTATCTGTCTCTATGTGGCAGCGCTGCGATAGTCTGGCCCGGTGTCAGCTGGGATGGGCTCCGGCCCCCCCGTGACACCAAAGAGGATAAGCGGTTACAAAATGGATGGATTGAGTTCTGACTTCACAGTCAGACCTGAAATATTTTTGTCATGTTGCCCTCAGCCTCATTTGTAGGATATAACTTTTGCCTCTTAAATTCCTCATCTCCGGAGCTGTCCAACACAGGAAAATGTAGAATTTTGGAAAATGAATGGCCGACATGTGGTTTCAGACAGAGGCTTTTCAACATAGTTGATCAAAGGGAGAACCATATGCATCATTAACCACATCCTATGAGCCATTTGTATTTTCAAAAGCTGCAGTTTTCTTATCATTTAACCTACCGTTAGTTCATTCTTTTGATCTTTGATGTGAAAGGTATGACTTCAGGGCGGCATGGCTGTGTGGTGGTTAGCACTGTTGCCTCAACGAAGAGGGTTCCTGGTTCAATCCCAGGTGTGGGAGCCCTTCTGTGTGGAGTTTGCATGTTCTCCCCGTGTCAGCGTGGGTTTTCTCAGGGTACTCCTGCTTCCTCCAACAGTCCAAAGACATGCAGATTAGGGATAGGTTAATTGGTGTGAATGTGAGTGTGAATGGTCATCTTTCTCTCTGTGTAAGCCCTGTGATAGTCTGGCCCAATGTCAGCTGGGATAGGCTCCAGCCCCTCTGTGACCCCCAAGAGGATAAGCGGTTAGAAAATGGATGGATGGAGTTCTGACTTCACAGTCAGACCTGAAATATTTTTGTCATGTTGCCCTCAGCCTCATTTGTAGGATATAACTTTTCCCTCTTAAATTACTCATCTCCGGAGCTGTCCAACACAGGAATGTGTAGATTTTTGGAAAATGAATGGCCAACATGTGGTTTCAGACAGAGGCTTTTCAACATAGTTTATCAGTTGGAGGCTAATATGCATCATTAACCACATCTCATGAGCCAATTTTTATTTTCAAAAGCTGCAGTTTTCTTTTAATTCAACCTACCTTTACTTCATTCTTTTGACATTTGATGTGAGAGTTCTGACTTCAGGGCGGCATGGAGGTGTGGTGGTTAGCACTGTCGCCTCACAGTGAGAGGGTTCTTAGTTCGATCCCAGGTGTGGGAGCCCTTCTGCGCGGAGTTTGCATGTTCTTCCTGTGTCAGCATGGGTTTTCCCCGGGTACTCCTGCTTCCTCCAACAGTCCAAAGACATGCAGATTGGGGAAAGGTTAATTGGTGTGAATGTGAGTGTGAATGATTATCTGTCTCTATGTGGCAGCGCTGCGATAGTCTGGCCTGGTGTCAGCTGGGATAGGCTCCGGCCCCCCCGCGACACCAGAGAGGATAAGCGGTTAGAAAATGGATGGATGGAGTTCTGACTTCACAGTCAGACCTGAAAAATTTTTGTCATGTTGCCCTCAGCCTCATTTGTAGGATATAACTTTTGCCTCTTAAAAGACATATCTCCGGAGTTGTCCAACACAGGAATGTGTACATTTTTGGAAAATGAATAGCCAACATGTGGTTTCAGACAGAGGCTTTTCAACATAGTTGATCAGATTGAGGTCAATATGCATCATTAACCACATTTTATGAGCCATTTTTATTTTCAAAAATTGCAGTTTTCTTATCATTTAACCTACCATTAGTTCATTCTTTTGATCTTTGATGTGAAAGGTCTGACTTCAGGGCGGCATGGCGGTGTGGTGGTTAGCACTGTCGCCTCAAAGCAAGAGGGTTCCTGGTTCAATCCCAGGTGTGGGAGCCCTTCTGTGTGGAGTTTGCATGTTCTCCCCGTGTCAGCGTGGGTCCTCTCAGGGTACTCCTGCTTCCTCCAACAGTCCAAAGACATGCAGATTAGGGTTAAGATAATTGGTGTGAATGGTTATATTTCTCTCTGTGTAAGCCCTGCAATAGTCTGGCCCAATGTCAGCTGGGATAGGCACCAGCCCCTCTGTGACCCCCAAGAGTATAAGCGCTTAGAAAATGGATGGATGGAGTTCTGACTTCACAGTCAGACCTCAACTATTTTTGTCATGTTGCCCTCAGCCTCATTTGTAGGATGTAATTTTTCCCTCTTAAATTAATTATCCCCAGAGATCTCTAAAAGAGGAATGTGTAGCTTTTTGGAAGATTAATGGCCAACATGTGGTTTCAGACAGAGTCTTTTCAACATAGTTGGTCAGAACGCGAAAAATATGCATCATTAACCACATCTCATGAGCCAATTTGTATTTTCAAAAAATGCAATTTTGTTATAATTCAACCTACCTTTACTTCATTCTTTCGACGTTTGATGTGAGAGTTCTGACTTCAGGGCGGCATGGAGGTGTGGTGGTTAGCCCTGCTGCCTCACAGCGAGAGGGTTCTTGGTTCAATCCCAGGTGTGGTAGCCCTTCTGTGCGGAGTTTGCATGTTCTCCCCGTGTCAGCATGGGCTTTCTCTGGGTACTCCAACTTCCTCCTGCAGTCCAAAGACATGCAGATTGGGAAAAGGTTAATTGGTGTGAATGTGAGTGTGAATGGTTATCATTCTCTCTGTGTAAGCCCTGCGATAATCTGGCCCAATGTCAGCTGGGATAGGCTTCAGCCCCCCTGTGACCCTCAAGAGGATAAGCGGTTAGAAAATGGATGGATGGAGTTCTGACTTCACAGTCAGACCTCAACTATTTTTGTCATGTTGCCCTCAGCCTCATTTGTAGGATGTCATTTTCCCCTCTTAAATTAATTATCCCCAAAGCTGTCTAAAAGAGGAATGTGTAGCTTTTTGGAAGATTAATGGCCAACATGTGGTTTCAGACAGAGGCAGATAGGCTCCGGCCCCCCCGCGACACCACAGAGGATAAGCGGTTAGAAAACTGATGGATGGAGTTCTGACTTCACAGTCAGACCTGAAATATTTTTGTCATGTTGCCCTCAGCCTCATTTGTAGGATATAACTTTTGCCTCTTAAATTCCTCATCTCCGGAGCTGTCCAACACAGGAATGTGTAGATTTTTGGAAAATGAATGGCCAACATGTGGTTCAGACAGAGGCTTTTCAACATAGTTGATCAGATGAAGGCTAATATGCATCATTAACCACATCCTATGAGCCATTTGTATTTTCAAAAATTGCAGTTTTCTTATCATTTAACCTACCGTTAGTTCATTCTTTTGATCTTTGATGTGAAAGGTCTGACTTCAGGGCGGCATGGCGGTGTGGTGGTTAGCACTGTCGCCTCAAAGTAAGAGGGTTCCCGGTGTTGGGATTTGCTAAAGGCAGATTGGTTATTGATTATTAATTACAAATGTAATTAATCAAGAAATTAAATTATTAATGTAAATCAATAATTCCGGGGCACCACCCTGGATACAGGGATCAATGACCAACCGGTATTTAGCCAAATAAGGAAAAAAGGGGAGAAAATCCTCGTCTCAGCCTGTTAATATATGTGAATATTAACAATCAAATAATCTAGAAGGCGTGAACCCGAGCACTGACCATCACAACCAGCTGTTGACACAATAAACGATGCACAATAACTACAGACAACTGCTCAGGTAAAGTCAAAAATGTTTATTAAACAATCAACTGTTGAACAATTGAGCTTTGATAATAAACACTATACTACGAACTAATTACCTATGCAGTAACTCAAGCATGCAAATTGATCTCTGCGTGTGTGTGTGTGTGCATGTGGGGGTTGAGGGGCGAGAGAGAAAGAGGGAAAATGGCGGACGTGGCCCACTGGGGGGTCGCGTTGAGACAGACCTAAGATGGCGGACGCGAGACACGTCACGCCAGGTACTAGTAGAAGTGAGGCGGGAGATTTGAAAGAGAAAATGGTGGTCGTGGTGTGAAACACATCACCAGATGTCGGTTAGAGCGAGACAAAGGGTCATAAAACCGCTGGCCTGATGTGCTCCTTTAAAGTACGCACAAGCTGGCGTTCAACGGGATCAAACCCACTGCGTGCTCTAACAAAGCTGTGCTTGCACAGATGTGTAAAGACTGTGGTGATGGCGAGCTTCTCTGGAGGAGCTGCTCACAAGGCAATGTGTGTTTCCACCACAGGTATAAAGTGTGTGTGCGTGCGAGCGTGTGTGGGTTAGTAGGAGAGAGAGAACGGACGGCCGGCAGCAACTAACGGCGGGTTATCCACCGAATAGGACACAATCAGTGTGCTCGGGCGAGCACAACAACAAACAGCAATCAAAGAACAACGTAAAATAGGACACGGCGGTCCTTGCAGTTCAAACAGTCACAGTTTAACACGCTAACTATAAAATCTCTGCCCAGACTAAAGCTCTTACTTGGAATCGCTTGGCGCGATTAGCGTGTGTCCCGTCCTTTCGCTCCGTAGCTCTGGGATGAAAGCGCGGGGCCGCTGTAGCGTCCTACAGCGGGATGAAAGATGCTGTCCTCGGTGTGGCAGAAGAGGGATCAGCGGAGTCGACTCAGTGAAGAAGCGGGGCCTCGGGGGTTCCGTTTCTTCAGGAGAAAGAGGTGTTTCTCCTAACTCTGCAGATGTGTGGGAACGGCGGGGTTGCGCGGCGTTCCTCTGGGTCTCCGTGGAGTGTTAAAAACAAAAAGAAAAAGGTATCTTTCCTCGTCCAGCGAGTGAAGAAAAAGGGCGGCCTAGGTCGGTAAATTCAAACGTTTGAATCGCTCCCTATCAGCAACTTGCGCTCACAAGCTTTTGGCTTCCTTCCAGCAATGAGTCACACGGGGATTGCGAGGGGCGTCGGCGCGCAGCGGCAATTAAAGTTTCGGTGACGTCAGAGGGAATTCCGCCTGACTGTACCTGGATCCGGCCGCTGTCGCCCAATAGGGAGCGAGAGTTTGAACTTTAAAAATGATTTACATTTCTAACAGTTACCGGACGACAGAAACCTGGCGTGGCTCCTTTGTTCTCAGGCTCACTGGTTTCGTAAAGGCCTCTCTATTGTTTGAAACACATGGTTGTGGTCCCAACATCCCCCCTTTGGTCCGAAGGGTGGGGTGCCGAACCCAACCTTTGGGACAACTTTAGGGCCGAACAGTCCATGTGTCCGAAAGAGGGGTAGTCACACAGTTCAAGTGTTCTTCCGAGAACACGGGTCGAGTAATCCACATGTCCCTTCTAACGGAAAGTCCATAATAGTCCAAACAGTTCGTAACAGTTCATGTTCAGAGCTTTGTCTGGGCAGGACATAGAGCTAGTCTGGGCAGAACATAGAGCTAGTCTGGGCAGAACATAGAGCTAGTCTGGGTAGGATATAGATTTCTAAGCCATGGTTGCATCACAGGTGAACAGGGTACATTTGACTTATTGTAGCCACCAATACTTCCAAGGCATCATAGGAAGTACACAAGAGGAAAGAAGGAAAAAAGGGGGGGGGGGGTAGGTGGTTAGAACAAGGTTAGTAGGCTCTCCCTTCTCCTCTTGGAGGATTAGGGTTAACCATATGTACGGCTGCAGACTGGTGCGAGAATCGTGGTGAAACCAGGAGGATGGAGTCCAGTCTGGCCTGCAGTCTCTGGATGTACTTGTACATGGCGTGTGCAATTATTGCCGTGATGATCCATCCACTAAGCAAGAGCCCAAGAGCGGCAATGCTAACAGAGTGGTTTTCGTAAGCTGACCTGGCTACTCGACCAGAGAATGTGGCGGTAAGCCCAGTTGGTTTTAGACTGAACTTAACCAATTTGGTTCCTTCAGCTAGGAGCTGATTCTGAGTGGTGTCATCAATTGTAAGGTTGTGACCAATAAAGGCATCCATAATCTCAATCTCAACGTTGTGCCTGTCTGGATTGAGATGATGGAGGACAACGTCATCAATATGCACCGTGGCACCTTTGGGAACTGTTAAAAACACTGTCTGGTTTGGCAGGGTCAGCTTAGTGGCTGTATCATGGCGGTCGTATGACATAAGGACTTCATTAGCAGGTGTGCTAATGAGCCATCGGCTACCAGCTCGCTCTACCCTTGTCTCTGCACCTTCATCCTTGATGGACGAACTACCTTGACACTTCTGTTCCGGAGCGTCTGTTCTCAAACCACAAAGGTAGTCAGTCACTTCTCGGATAAAAGGGTTGCTTGGACAAACCCAATGGATGTCTTTTGTCTTAGTGCACATGCTAAGATTGGGTATGAGGTAGAGTGAGGGGTTGTCGTCATGGTAGGCAAGTGTTGGTGGTGTTCTGAGGTGCACGTGTGTGTTACCCTTCCAAAACCCAACGTTTAACACTGACTTCAAGCGGTAGACATTTGGCATCTCAATAATTGGCAGATTAAGGATAAATCCTAACTCTAGGTTCTGTGGGTCTACAGAAATAGGAATTGCACTGCCAAGATTGTAAGCCAGGTGTACCTGTGAAGGCTGCACTACCGTGGTCGTAGCTGTTTTGAGAGTCTGCTCCACAAGAGCTAGGGGTACCAGATAGGATGGGATCCTACCGGCGCTAAGGCTGTTAACTGAGGAGCTGATTTCTCTGACGAGATCCTGCATGAGATCTCTGACTACACGGACATACGTTATGTCATCCTTGACAACATCTGATAATGTCTCTAAGGCATGCACAGTGTTGTTAAGTAAAGCCGAATGTAGGTTTACAGTAACTACGGTACCCTGAAGGGTTTTACCCAAGTTCTGCAATTGTCCTTGTTGCAAAAGGAGTCTCTGTTGGATTTCTGGCATCTCCTCCTCGAGTTGAGTCATATGCCTTTGGAGTGCTCCAATGCTGACAGAGTTGGCGGGTGAAAGACCGTTGGAGAACAGGGAACCAACGCCAGCTGCAGCAGCAAGCAGAGCACCAAGGAACCGCTTAGGTTGTTTCTTGTCACTGAGGTCTTTCTCTGTGACCAAGAACTTTTCTAGTTGCTCCAGAATGTGGGCCGTTGCCTGTTTGGCATGCTCAATGGTGTCTTGCGTTTGGATTCCACTTAGCCTTCCTTCTGTCAGCTTTGGAGGCAGGCGGATGTGGTTTCGGTACACATCCCAGGGATCCAGGCGCACATAGATCCTCTGGGTGTAGAGGCCACAGTGGGTGATGAGGAGTCCGGGTGTCCCCTGCAGGACAATGCCAGTTGGAGGACCAGGTTCAACCACTTCACTTGGTGAGACGACTCGTAGGATGAAGAGGATGCCAAAAATCCAAGGGAGATTCATCCTAGAACAGATCAGAAGTCGATTACACTGGGGAAGGGAGATGGTGTTGGGGTTAGTGCATGCTGGCAGGGTGAGTCAAACATGCACCTACTCTAGCCGTGTTATTGGCGTGCTTCTCCTTCCCCTTGGAGTAGAGACTGCCCCCCTTCGTTAGGTGCAGGGTCTGTCTCTCGCTCCGGGAGTGCAAAAGGTCTGTATCGTTTGATCTGGTTTGCGTGGACCCATTTGTACGCTGGTGCCTGTTTTGGCTTGGAGACCCTGATCCGGTAAGCTACCGGTGAGTTTCCCCACGATTTCAAAAGGGCCAGACCAGCTGGGGAGGAACTTTTTGGAGGTTCCTACTGGCTGTGCAAACTTGAAATAGAAGACCTTGTCGCCTATTTGGTACTCACGTTGGGACGCAGTCTTATCGTAATAGGCTTTGGCGCCTTTCGCGCTGACTTCCAGGTTCTTTTGGGCAAACGCAAACGTGGCCCGAAGATGTTCTCTCAAGTCAGTCACATACTGGTGACATCCACACTGACATCCTCAGGATGGTACAGGAGATGCAGTGGCAAAGTCATCTCTCTTCCAGTCATCATTTCAAAGGGGGTGACCCCTGTGGAGCGGTGCGGCGTGGACCTGATGGCCGTTAGCACCAAGGGAAGCTTCACATCCCAATCCTTACCATTACTGCTGACATACTTCTTGAGCATGTGTGTGATGGTACGGTTGGCACGCTCAACTTGGCCTGACGACTGGGGATGGTATGACAGATGGAACTTGACTTCCACGCCCAAGATGTCTCCACAGCCCAGACCGTGGCAAGAAGGGCTTTCTCGCAGTCGGAAAACTTCATCTCCACACTGCTCAGCGGCCGGCTCGCGTATGCGACCACCCGCTTGTCAGTGTCATATCTCTGCGCCAGGGCGGCGCTAAGACAGTGGGATGAAAAACTTGCTTCAAGTTGAAACTCTTTGTCCTTGTCCGGGTAGGCCAGACAAGGTGCCGAGCAGAGTTTCTCCTTCATAAGGCGGAAGGATTGTTCTTGGGGTTCTCCCCAGGTGTAGGGCTTGTCTTTCCGAAGGAGCTCTGTGAGGGGTCTTGCTATCTCTGCGTAGTCCTCAATGAACTGGCGAGAATAGTTAGAGACTCCAAGAAAACTCCTGAGCTCCGACACATTGGTCAGGGCCTTGATGTCCTGGATGGCACGAATCCTACCAGCCTGTGGTTCAATGCCATCTGCACCTACTGTCAGCCCAACGTACTCAACCTTGGTGCGGCACCACTGGCCCTTGGCGAGAGCAAGTTTGGCACCTGCCACGGAGAGCTGGTTAAGCACGTGTCGGATCTCCTCCAGGTGTCCGTCAAAGGTCTGACTCCTCATGAGGATGTCATCCACGTAGATGAGGTTACCGCGGGCGGCGGCGTCACTCATTGCCTTGTGGAGAAAAATATTGAATTCCGCGGGGGAATTCGAGTAGCCAAATGGGCAGCGGTTCCAGGTGTACTGGCGGTTGCCGAAGGAAAAGGCTAGCTTGTACTGGTCAGCTGGGTCCACCTTCATGGTCCAGAAACCATTTGCCACATCCACCGTCGAAAAGAAACGGGCATCTTTCACCTTAGGCAGTTCCTGATCCAAGTGGATCATGGGCCAGCGGGAGAGTGGGACCTGTTTGTTCAGTGGGCGATAGTCAATGGTGAGACGCCACTTACCAGTTGGCTTCAAGACTGGCCAAATTGGGGAGTTGTAAGTCGAGTTACACTCCCGGATGATTTGCTTCTCCAGCAATTTGTCTAAGATCTCCTGGATAGACTCATAAGCAGCCAAAGGAATTTTGTACTGGCGTACAAAGGTTGGCGGAGCGTTTGGGTCTGTGGGGATGCGCACTGTGTGGAGGTTGGTGACCCCACAGTCATGCGAGTCCCGTGAAAAGATGGATTGGAAATCGTAAAACAAATTTCGGAGTGCATCTCTCTGCTCTTGCGTGGTAAGAGCGTCAGCTTTTGCAAGCTGTTGGTCGATTTCGGACTCAAAGCCAGGGTAAGGTTCCTGTGGTGAGGACTGAACCTCATCACTGTTGGAGTCTAGGTCTCCCTGCTGAGTCACAAGAGCATATACGACCATATCACCTTCAGCGCCCAGAGTTGCGCCACAGATCGCTTCGTGCTCAAGAGTCACGTGGCGGGCGATGGTGATCATTTTGGTCGGGAAGGTAAAAAGGACGTCGTTAAGATCGTCACCGCTTGTTAGGGACGATGGTAGCTCACCAATGACAGGCACTGTCAGCTCAAAGTCGTGGAACGAGCTATCAACCAACATCCCTAAAGGTTGCCATGCGGTTATTTGAATCAGAACGTGAGTCAGATTCTGAACCAGCAGGTAAGTTGAGCGATTGTTCAACTCCAGCAGGGGCGTGCCGCAAACTGTCAGGTTGAGTCCATGAAAGCGAGGCAAGGGTTGGAAAAACGCCTGCGAGCCGGGCATTTTCTGTCCCTTCAGGAGTGCAAGGCGGATGGGGAAGCCCACCGTCCTTGCAGGGACTGTGATGCCTATTTCACTGGCAACCTGACATGCTTGGGGAATGACCTGGCCTGATGCCATGTGCTCTGGATCAGTTGTCAAGGGTTGACTGTCGGTGCCTGCAAGGGACCACAAGACTTGATTGACTGTGTCTAGCTGGGCACCGAGCCTGACCAGTAGGTCTGCCCCGACGGTGAAAGGAGGCTGGAGCTGAGGAACTACACTGATGTAGTGCATGATCTGTTTCTTGCCAATCCGAATGGTAAGGGCGCACACCCCAGTCGCCTTAAGGAGGGTCTGTGGTGACCCTGCAGAGAGAAGGCGGTGGCTACGCTGTACGTAAACCAAGGAGGGGTTGTGCTGGCACAGAGTTTTGAACAGGTCTTGGTCGACGGCAGACTTCTCAGACCAGAGCGTTAGAAGCGCTTCAGGAACCAAGGTGCCGTTAAGGTGTACACCTCCAACGATGTGGGGGCTGTACAATGATGAGCTCACGTTTTTCAGTGAGCAAAGGAAAGACCTGTGTTCCTGGAAGGAGGCTTGACTTTCAGTACGCAGCGGCGGTGGGCACGCCGGCGGTGTGGAAGGACCACAGCTGGAGCTGGGTTCCACAGGAGGCATAAGCATCGGCAGGGGTGCTCTGGACTCAATAACAGCGACGTTGCTGTCAGAAACTGGCGCCTTAAATGCCGGGTTGAGCGGTCGAGGTGTGTCAACCTGAGCCCAAATGTGCCCACGGTGGCAGTCGATGAGTGGGGCCAGTCTGTCCAGTAGGTCCTGTCCGATGAGCAATGGGTCTGTGTCTAGGACGCAGATGTAAATGGGATGAACGAGTGTCATCTCCTGAAAGGTTATATCAACCCAGGCACGTCTGGTGATGGGTGACGTATCCTGCGTGTAGCTGGTGATGCTAACGTCGCAGGCTTCAAGTTGGAGGGGTTTGCCGAGGGAGAGCATTGCTCTAGCAACCTCTTCAAACATGTCAGAATTCATCAAACTTATCTCCGACCCGGAATCAAGCAAGGCGAGGGTGCTAACACACCCCCCTACCACCACGGAGGTATATATGCGTCGGGCGTTGCCCTTGCGGACAAGGTCGCCCAAGAAAGCCAAGAAAGGGGAGTTGGTGGGGCTTGGATTGTCCACTTCGAAGACTCCTTTGAACTCCCCTGGTCGCCTTCCCCAACCGACAAAGTAAACTTTGGCAGTGGAGGGGGAAGGTACCTGGTCTAGTCACGCTGACGGGGGCTTGGTGTCTGACCCCTTGGGGGGGTCATGCCGTGAGGTGGAACGGCTGGGCAGGTCCAGTTGACGAACTGCTTCTGCCAGGCACACTCGGATCAGTTCCTTTATTTCCAACCTCATGCCACCTCCGTCAGGGCGATTTTGGGCTTTCCCACCATACTTAGCTCCTTGCTTTGGATGCTGATCAGTTCTCTGTTTTTGTCGGAAGGAGTTCTGTTGTTTTTGTCTTCCCTGCTTCCCACCCCCTTGTTTCTGCTGCCCACCCTGTTGGTTTGGTTTTTGGCGTCTCTGGGGTCCTGCTTGGGTAGCAGTCTTAGCACGAGGCATCTCATTGCCTTCAAGCGGCAAGTCTGCATCTTCCGCTGCTTGGATCCCCAGGACTCTGGCGTCGCTCTCAGGCTTCCTAGCCGGGCGCACGCGGATCTCCCATACCATCTGTGCATACCTTCGTATCTCCTGCATAGGGAGGTTCCTGGTCCTGCAATGCACGGCGACGTCATATCGCACTGTCTCATGGAGGTTGTGTAGGAACAGGGACTTAAAGCCGTGTTCCTCCTCCAGCCCTGGTGCATTGCGGCCTTGGAAGTATGCGACTCTAAGGCGCCGGTAGTACTCCTTTGGAGGCTCCTGCTTCCTTTGAGTGATGGCAAAGGCGCCGAGGGTGGCAGAGGCGGGGTCAGTATACAGGGAATACTCCTCTCTCAGGGCTTGACAGAGAGCTGAGTAGCTGTCTCGAGTCCCCCGGTGGGAGTGACTCCATGAACACATGGACACTCCTGGTCGTGGTTTTCCATAAAGGTTTGAGTTTTTCACGTGATGAGGGACGAGGCAAGTCAAGAAGACAGCGCTCAACCTCTCGAAGATAATCCTCAACATTTGTCTCTTTGTTGCTCGGATCGAACCGTTCAATGTCCCTAGCTAGGGATTCAACTTGCCGGGTTCGCAGGCCATGTTCCCCAAGTGGGCATGGGCCATCCGAGTCATCCGAGGAAATGTCCCTGGTGTTCCTGTAGCGATGAGGGCGCGACGTGTGTGAGGGTTGGAACTTGCCTGTGAACATCGGCCCATAGCTACTTGCGCCGCGCGGGGCTTGAGGAAACCTCTCATCACCCTGGAATGGTGTCATTGTGTCGTCAAAGTGCAGCGTGGTGCGACTAAAAACAGACTGTGGTGCACTCTCCACAACTGGGACCCTTGGGTTCACAAAGCGGGAGGCATAGGGTGCGGGATAGCTATCAAGCACGTGGAGATCAGCTGCCGTGCTGCTAGGAGCTGTTCGGCTTCTAGATGCAGCTGCTGGCTGGTCTGCTGTAGCATGCCCAACTGACTGGGCTGCTTCAAGTCGGTGATG
Organism: Cephalopholis sonnerati; assembly: GCA_019142605.1. Lineage (NCBI taxonomy): Eukaryota > Metazoa > Chordata > Actinopteri > Perciformes > Serranidae > Cephalopholis > Cephalopholis sonnerati. The sequence goes on from JAGQAX010000024.1 coordinate 20,750,645, forward strand.
GGACCTGACCGTAGTCATTGTAGGATTTGGTGTTGGCTGCCCAACTGACTGGGCAGCTTCAAGCCTCAGAAGAAGTTCTGCTTCTCGCTTGCGGGAAGCTTCAAGTTCCACTCGCAGCTGGGTGGTTTCAGCGTCATCAGCAGGGGGCTCTGACTCATACTCAGAAGCATCATCTGATGACTCTTGTGTGGCTGCTTCGAATCGCGAGCGCAAAGGCTCTTCAACCTGTTGGGGTTGTACAGACTCATCTTGTGAGTCTAGAGCTCTGTCATCCCTGGCCTGGACCTCCTGTCGCAGGCGGGAATTATCACGTTGCAGCTGAGCGAGCTGTTCTCTGTCCTCTAAAGCCTGCAACTCGGCCTTACGCTGGTAGAGCAGCGCAATCTGGCCCAAAACGTCCGGAATGGTGCGCTGAGGCTTTCCAAGCGGATCGTTTACGTAGCTAATCAGCTCCCTGAGTTTCTCTTCACAGGTTCTGATGTTGTAGCTATTAAGGCTGTCTCTTTCCTCTATGGAGAGACAGATGAGTCCAGCGACCGCATCCTGCAGGGCTAGGTCGTCTGACTCATAAGGAGCCTCAGCTCCTGTCGCACGGGGGCTCTGGCTACTCATTTCTTTGACGTAGATCTGCACCCGTGGGTTCAAAGACTTACTGTGCTGTGAAAATGATGCTGAATTACAGTTGTTAATGCACAGGTGAGAGCAGTACCTGTGACTTACGCTCCTACAGGATGTAGGTGCTAGGCTAATTGCTCTGCAATGCAACCTATCTTATTCAGATGTTAATGAGGTGGTTTTAGCACCTCTTAAGAGCAATAGCTGTGTTAAAGCGTTAGTAACCTCTAAACAAAATATAGATGCTTAAGAACAAGCACAAAAGGTAGTAGAAAACTAACCACAATTTACACTGCAGCAATTCACAAAGCACGACTGGCTACGCTTGGCAGCAACTTAAAAATCTGCAATCTCTATGAAAATGAATTTTAAAGAAAAGGGTGATTTTCTCCAAAACTTCAAAATCAATGAATGCAGTTATTGTACACAATTACTGTATCAAAGCTGGTTTAAGATGGCCTCACACGGGGCACCATTAATGTTGGGATTTGCTAAAGGCAGATTGGTTATTGATGATTAATTACAAATGTAATTAATCAAGAAATTAAATTATTAATGTAAATCAATAATTCCGGGGCACCACCCTGGATACAGGGATCAATGACCAACCGGTATTTAGCCAAATAAGGAAAAAAGGGGAGAAAATCCTCGTCTCAGCCTGTTAATATATGTGAATATTAACAATCAAATAATCTAGAAGGCGTGAACCCGAGCACTGACCATCACAACCAGCTGTTGACACAATAAACGATGCACAATAACTACAGACAACTGCTCAGGTAAAGTCAAAAATGTTTATTAAACAATCAACTGTTGAACAATTGAGCTTTGATAATAAACACTATACTACGAACTAATTACCTATGCAGTAACTCAAGCATGCAAATTGATCTGTGTGTGTGTGTGTATGTGTGTGTGTGTGTGTGTGTGTGTGTGTGCGTGTGGGGGTTGAGGGGCGAGAGAGAAAGAGGGAAAATGGCAGACGTGGCCCACTGGGGGGTCGCGTTGAGACAGACCTAAGATGGCGGACGCGAGACACGTCACGCCAGGTACTAGTAGAAGTGAGGCGGGAGATTTGAAAGAGAAAATGGTGGTCGTGGTGTGAAACACATCACCAGATGTCGGTTAGAGCGAGACAAAGGGTCATAAAACCGCTGGCCTGATGTGCTCCTTTAAAGTACGCACAAGCTGGCGTTCAACGGGATCAAACCCACTGCGTGCTCTAACAAAGCTGTGCTTGCACAGATGTGTAAAGACTGTGGTGATGGCGAGCTTCTCTGGAGGAGCTGCTCACAAGGCAATGTGTGTTTCCACCACAGGTATAAAGTGTGTGTGCGTGCGAGCGTGTGTGGGTTAGTAGGAGAGAGAGAGAGAGAGAGAGAGAGAGAGAGGGAAAGCGAGCGAGCGCTCGGAATTTGTAAGAGGTAACGGCGGGTGCGGGGGAACACAATGGTCACCTTCCTATCCCTCAGAGGCCGGTAGGCTAACGGGAGTCAGTCTACCGTCCGCTGGTCTTTGTTCCAGATAGGAAAGCGGCGTATTGTGAGCGCACGGCCGGCAGCAACTAACGGCGGGTTATCCACCGAATAGGACACAATCAGTGTGCTCGGGCGAGCACAACAACAAACAGCAATCAAAGAACAACGTAAAATAGGACACGGCGGTCCTTGCAGTTCAAACAGTCACAGTTTAACACGCTAACTATAAAATCTCTGCCCAGACTAAAGCTCTTACTTGGAATCGCTTGGCGCGATTAGCGTGTGTCCCGTCCTTTCGCTCCGTAGCTCTAGGATGAAAGCGCGGGGCCGCTGTAGCGTCCTACAGCGGGATGAAAGATGCTGTCCTCGGTGTGGCAGAAGAGGGATCAGCGGAGTCGACTCAGTGAAGAAGCGGGGCCTCGGGGGTTCCGTTTCTTCAGGAGAAAGGGGTGTTTCTCATAACTCTGCAGATGTGTGGGAACGGCGGGGTTGCGCGGCGTTCCTCTGGGTCTCCGTGGAGTGTTAAAAACAAAAAGAAAAAGGTATCTTTCCTCGTCCAGCGAGTGAAGAAAAAGGGCGGCCTAGGTCGGTAAATTCAAACGTTTGAATCGCTCCCTATCAGCAACTTGCGCTCACAAGCTTTTGGCTTCCTTCCAGCAATGAGTCACACGGGGATTGCGAGGGGCGTCGGCGTTTCGGTGACGTCAGAGGGAATTCCGCCTGACTGTACCTGGATCCGGCCGCTGTCGCCCAATAGGGAGCGAGAGTTTGAACTTTAAAAATGATTTACATTTCTAACAGTTACCGGACGACAGAAACCTGGCGTGGCTCCTTTGTTCTCAGGCTCACTGGTTTCGTAAAGGCCTCACTATTGTTTGAAACACATGGTTGTGGTCCCAACACTGGGTTGATCCCAGGTGTGGGAGCCCTTCTGTGTGGAGTTTGTATGTTCTCCCCGAGTCAGCATGGGTCTTCTCAGGGTACTCCTGCTTCCTACAACAGTCCAAAGACATGCAGATTAGGGATAGGTTAATTGGTGTGAATGGTTATCTTTCTCTCTGTGTAAGCCCTGCAATAGTCTGGCCCAATGTCAGCTGGGATAGGCTCCAGCCCCCCTGTGACCCCCAAGAGGATAAGCGGTTAGAAAATGGATGGATGGAGTTCTGACTTCACAGTCAGACCTCAACTATTTTTGTCATGTTGCCCTCAGCCTCATTTGTAGGATGTAATTTTTCCCTCTTAAATTAATTATCCCCAGAGCTGTCTAAAAGAGGAATGTGTAGCTTTTTGGAAGATTAATGGCCAACATGTGGTTTCAGACAGAGGCTTTTCAACATAGTTGATCAGAAGGAGAATCATATGCATCATTAACCACATCTCATGAGCCAATTTGTATTTTCAATAGCTGCAGTTTTCTGATAATTCAACCTACCTTTAGTTCATTCTTTTGACGTTTGATGTGAGAGTTTTGACTTCAGGGCGGCATGGAGGTGTGGTAGTTAGCACTGTCGCCTCAACGAAGAGGGTTCCTGGTTCCATCCCAGGTGTGGTAGCCCTTCTGTGCGGAGTTTGCACCTTCTCGCCGTGTCAGCATGGGTTTTCTCCGGGTACTCCAGCTTCCTCCCACAGTCCAAAGACATGCAGATTGGGGATAGGATAATTGGTGTGACTGTGAGTGTGAATGATTATCTGTCTCTATGTGGCAGCGCTGTGATAGTCTGGCACGGTGTCAGCTGGGATAGGCTCCGGCCCCCCCGCGACACCAGAGAGGATAAGCAGTTAGAAAATGGATGGATGGAGTTCTGACTTCACAGTCAGACCTCAACTATTTTTGTCATGTTGCCCTCAGCCTCATTTGTACGATGTAATTTTTCCCTCTTAAATTAATTATCCCCAGAGCTGTCTAACAGAGGAATGTGTAGCTTTTTGGAAGATTAATGGCCAACATGTGGTTTCAGAGGAAAGGGCTTTTCAACATGGTTGATCAGATGGAGACTAATATGCATCATTAACCACATCCTATGAGCCATTTGTATTTTCAAAAGCTGCAGTTTTCTTATCATTTAACTTACCATTAGTTCATTCTTTTGATCTTTGATGTGAAAGGTCTGACTTCAGGGTGGCATGGAGGTGTGGTGGTTAGCACTGTCACCTCAAAGTAAGAGGGTTCCTGGTTCAATCCCAGGTGTGGGAGCCCTTCTGTGTGGAGTTTACATGTTCTCCCCGTGTCAGCGTGGGTCTTCTCAGGGTACTCCTGCTTCCTCCAACAGTCCAAAGACATGCAGATTAGGGATAGGTTAATTGGTGTGAATGTGAGTGTGAATGGTTATCTTTCTCTCTGTGTAAGCGCTGCAAAAGTCTGGCCCAATGTCAGCTGGGATAGGCTCCAGCCCCTCTGTGACCCCCAAGAGTATAAGCGGTTAGAAAATGGATGGATGGAGTTCTGACTTCACAGTCAGACCTCAACTATTTTTGTCATGTTGCCCTCAGCCTCATTTGTAGGATGTAATTTTTCCCTCTTAAATTAATTATCCCCAGAGCTGTCTAAAAGAGGAATGTGTAGCTTTTTGGAAGATTAATGGCCAACATGTGGTTTCAGACAGAGAGGCTTTTCAACATGGTTGATCAGATGGAGACTAATATGCATCATTAACCACATCCTATGAGCCATTTGTATTTTCAAAAGCTGCAGTTTTCTTATCATTTAACCTACCATTAGTTCATTCTTTTGATCTTTGATGTGAAAGGTCTGACTTCAGGGCGGCATGGAGGTGTGGTGGTTAGCACTGTGGCCTCAACAAAGAGGGCTCCTGGTTCAATCCCAGGTGTGGGAGCCCTTCTGTGTGGAGTTTGCATGTTCTCCCCATGTCAGCGTGGGTCTTCTCAGGGTACTCCTGCTTCCTCCAACAGTCCAAAGACATGCAGATTAGGGATAGGTTAATTGTTGTGAATGGTTATCTTTCTCTCTGTGTAAGCCCTGCGATAGTCTGGCCCAATGTCAGCTGGGATAGGCTCTAGCCCCTCTGTGACCCCCAAGAGGATAAGCGGTTAGAAAATGGATGGATGGAGTTCTGACTTCACAGTCAGACCTCAACTATTTTTGTCATGTTGCCCTCAGCCTCATTTGTACGATGTAATTTTTCCCTCTTAAATTAATTATCCCCAGAGCTGTCTAACAGAGGAATGTGTAGCTTTTTGGAAGATTAATGGCCAACATGTGGTTTCAGAGGAAAGGGCTTTTCAACATGGTTGATCAGATGGAGACTAATATGCATCATTAACCACATCCTATGAGCCATTTGTATTTTCAAAAGCTGCAGTTTTCTTATCATTTAACTTACCATTAGTTCATTCTTTTGATCTTTGATGTGAAAGGTCTGACTTCAGGGTGGCATGGAGGTGTGGTGGTTAGCACTGTCACCTCAAAGTAAGAGGGTTCCTGGTTCAATCCCAGGTGTGGGAGCCCTTCTATGTGGAGTTTGCATGTTCTCCCCTTGTCAGCATGGGCTTTCTCCGGGTACTCCTGCTTCCTCCTGCAGTCCAAAGACATGCAGATTGGGAAAAGGTTAATTGGTGTGAACGTGAGTGTGAATGGTTATCTGTCTCTATGTGGCAGTGCTGCGATAGTCTGGCCCAATGTCAGCTGGGATAGGCTCCGGCCCCCCCGCGACACCAGAGAGGATAAGCGGTTAGAAAATGGATGGATGGAGTTCTGACTTCACAGTCAGACCTCAACTATTTTTGTCATGTTGCCCTCAGCCTCATTTGTAGAATATAACTTTTGCCTCTTAAAAGACTTATCTCCGGAGCTGTCCAACACAGCAATGTGTAGATTTCTGGAAAATGAATGGCCAACATGTGGTTTCAGACAGAGGCTTTTCAACATAGTTTATCAGATGGGGGCTAATATGCATCATTAACCACATCTCATGAGCCATTTGTATTTTCAAAAATTGCAGTTTTCTTATCATTTAACCTACCATTAGTTCATTCTTTTGATCTTTGATGTGAAAGGTCTGACTTCAGGGCAGCATGGAGGTGTGGTGGTTAGCACTGTTGCCTCAACAAAGAGGGTTCCTGGTTCGATCCCAGGTGTGGGAGCCCTTCTGTGTGGAGTTTGCATGTTCTCCCCGTGTCAGCGTGGGTCTTCTCAGGGTACTCCTGCTTCCTCCAACAGTCCAAAGACATGCAGATTAGGGATCGGTTAATTGTTGTGAATGGTTATCTTTCTCTCTGTGTAAGCCCTGCAATAGTCTGGCCCAATGTCAGCTGGGATAGGCTCCAGCCCCCCTGTGACCCCCAAGAGGATAAGCGGTTAGAAAATGGATGGATGGAGTTCTGACTTCACAGTCAGACCTCAACTATTTTTGTCATGTTGCCCTCAGCCTCATTTGTACGATGTAATTTTTCCCTCTTAAATTAATTATCCCCAGAGCTGTCTAAACGAGGAATGTGTAGCTTTTTGGAGGATTAATGGCCAACATGTGGTTTCAGACAAAGGCTTTTCAACATAGTTGATCAGATCGAGAAACATATGCATCATTAACCACATCTCATGAGCCAATTTTCTATTTTCAAAAGCTGCAGTTTTCTTTTAATTCAACCTACCTTTACTTCATTCTTTTGACATTTGATGTGAGAGTTCTGACTTCAGGGCGGCATGGAGGTGTGGTGGGTAGCACTGTCACCTCACAGTGAGAGGGTTCTTAGTTCGATCCCAGGTGTGGGAGCCCTTCTGTGCGGAGTTTGGATGTTCTTCCTGTGTCAGCATGGGTTTTCCCCGGGTACTCCTGCTTCCTCCAACAGTCCAAAGACATGCAGATTGGGGAAAGGTTAATTGGTGTGAATGTGAGTGTGAATGATTATCTGTCTCTATGTGGCAGCACTGCGATAGTCTGGCCCGGTGTCAGCTGGGATAGGCTCCAGCCCCCCCACGACACCAGACAGGATAATCGGTTAGAAAATGGATGGATGGAGATCTGACTTCACAGTCAGACCTGAAATATTTTTGTCATGTTGCCCTCAGCCTCATTTGTAGGATGTAATTTTTCCCTCTTAAATTAATTATCCCCAGAGCTGTCTAAAAGAGGAATGTGTAGCTTTTTGGAAGATTAATGGCCAACATGTGGTTTCAGACAGAGAGGCTTTTCAACATGGTTGATCAGATGGAGACTAATATGCATCATTAACGACATCCTATGAGCCATTTGTATTTTCAAAAGCTGCAGTTTTCTTATCATTTAACCTACCATTAGTTCATTCTTTTGATCTTTGATGTGAAAGGTCTGACTTCAGGGCGGCATGGAGGTGTGGTGGTTAGCACTGTGGCCTCAACAAAGAGGGTTCCTGGTTCATTCCCAGGTGTGGGAGCCCTTCTGTGTGGAGTTTGCATGTTCTCCCCATGTCAGCGTGGGTCTTCTCAGGGTACTCCTGCTTCCTCCAACAGTCCAAAGACATGCAGATTAGGGATAGGTTAATTGTTGTGAATGGTTATCTTTCTCTCTGTGTAAGCCCTGCGATAGTCTGGCCCAATGTCAGCTGGGATAGGCTCTAGCCCCTCTGTGACCCCCAAGAGGATAAGCGGTTAGAAAATGGATGGATGGAGTTCTGACTTCACAGTCAGACCTCAACTATTTTTGTCATGTTGCCCTCAGCCTCATTTGTACGATGTAATTTTTCCCTCTTAAATTAATTATCCCCAGAGCTGTCTAACAGAGGAATGTGTAGCTTTTTGGAAGATTAATGGCCAACATGTGGTTTCAGAGGAAAGGGCTTTTCAACATGGTTGATCAGATGGAGACTAATATGCATCATTAACCACATCCTATGAGCCATTTGTATTTTCAAAAGCTGCAGTTTTCTTATCATTTAACTTACCATTAGTTCATTCTTTTGATCTTTGATGTGAAAGGTCTGACTTCAGGGTGGCATGGAGGTGTGGTGGTTAGCACTGTCACCTCAAAGTAAGAGGGTTCCTGGTTCAATCCCAGGTGTGGGAGCCCTTCTGTGTGGAGTTTACATGTTCTCCCCGTGTCAGCGTGGGTCTTCTCAGGGTACTCCTGCTTCCTCCAACAGTCCAAAGACATGCAGATTAGGGATAGGTTAATTGGTGTGAATGTGAGTGTGAATGGTTATCTTTCTCTCTGTGTAAGCGCTGCAATAGTCTGGCCCAATGTCAGCTGGGATAGGCTCCAGCCCCTCTGTGACCCCCAAGAGTATAAGCGGTTAGAAAATGGATGGATGGAGTTCTGACTTCACAGTCAGACCTCAACTATTTTTGTCATGTTGCCCTCAGCCTCATTTGTAGGATGTAATTTTTCCCTCTTAAATTAATTATCCCCAGAGCTGTCTAAAAGAGGAATGTGTAGCTTTTTGGAAGATTAATGGCCAACATGTGGTTTCAGACAGAGAGGCTTTTCAACATGGTTGATCAGATGGAGACTAATATGCATCATTAACGACATCCTATGAGCCATTTGTATTTTCAAAAGCTGCAGTTTTCTTATCATTTAACCTACCATTAGTTCATTCTTTTGATCTTTGATGTGAAAGGTCTGACTTCAGGGCGGCATGGAGGTGTGGTGGTTAGCACTGTGGCCTCAACAAAGAGGGCTCCTGGTTCAATCCCAGGTGTGGGAGCCCTTCTGTGTGGAGTTTGCATGTTCTCCCCATGTCAGCGTGGGTCTTCTCAGGGTACTCCTGCTTCCTCCAACAGTCCAAAGACATGCAGATTGGGGAAAGGTTAATTGGTGTGAATGTGAGTGTGAATGATTATCTGTCTCTATGTGGCAGCACTGCGATAGTCTGGCCCGGTGTCAGCTGGGATAGGCTCCAGCCCCCCCACGACACCAGACAGGATAATCGGTTAGAAAATGGATGGATGGAGATCTGACTTCATAGTCAGACCTGAAATATTTTTGTCATGTTGCCCTCAGCCTCATTTGTAGGATATAACTTTTGCCTCTTAAAAGACATATCTCCGGAGTTGTCCAAAAGAGGAATGTGTACATTTTTGGAAAATGAATGGCCAACATGTGGTTTCAGACAGAGGCTTTTCAACATAGTTGATCAGATAGAGGTCAATATGCATCATTAACCACATCTCATGAGCCAATTTTTATTTTCAAAAGCTGCAGTTTTCTTTTAATTCAACCTACCTTTACTTCATTCTTTTGACATTTGATGTGAGAGTTCTGACTTCAGAGCGGCATGGAGTTGTGGTGGTTAGCACTGTCACCTCACAGTGAGAGGGTTCTTAGTTCGATCCCAGGTGTGGGAGCCCTTCTGTGCGGAGTTTGGATGTTCTTCCTGTGTCAGCATGAGTTTTCCCCGGGTACTCCTGCTTCCTCCAACAGTCCAAAGACATGCAGATTGGGGAAAGGTTAATTGGTGTGAATGTGAGTGTGAATGATTATCTGTCTGTATGTGGCCGCACTGCGATAGTCTGGCCCGGTGTCAGCTGGGATAGGCTCCAGCCCCCCCGCGACACCAGAGAGGATAAGCGGTTAGAAAATGGATGGATGGAGTTCTGACTTCACACTCAGACCTGAAATATTTTTGTCATGTTGCCCTCAGCCTCATTTGTAGGATATAACTTTTCCTTCTTAAATTTCTCATCTCCGGAGCTGTCCAACACAGGAATGTGTAGATTTTTGGAAAATGAATGGCCAACATGTGGTTTCACAAAGAGGCTTTTCAACATAGTTGATCAGATGGAGACTAACATGCATCATTAACCACATCCTATGAGCCATTTGTATTTTCAAAAATTGCAGTTGTCTTATCATTTAACCTACCGTTAGTTCATTCTTTTGATGTTTGATGTGAAAGGTCTGACTTCAGGGCGGCATGGAACTGTAGTGGTTAGCACTGTCGCCTCAACGAAAAGGGTTCCTGGTTCAATCCCAGGTGTGGGAGCCCTTCTGTGTGGAGTTTGCATGTTCTCCCCGTGTCAGCGTGGGTTTTCTCAGGGTACTCCTGCTTCCTCCAACAGTCCAAAGACATGCAGATTAGGGATAGGGTTAATTGGTGTGAATGTGAGTGTGAATGGTCATCTTTCTCTCTGTGTAAGCCCTGTGATAGTCTGGCCCAATGTCAGCTGGGATAGGCTCCAGCCCCCCTGTGACCCCCAAGAGGATAAGCGGTTAGAAAATGGATGGATTGAGTTCTGACTTCACAGTCAGACCTGAAATATTTTTGTCATGTTGCCCTCAGCCTCATTTGTAGGATATAACTTTTCCCTCTTAAATTACTCATCTCCGGAGCTGTCCAACACAGGAATGTGTAGATTTTTGGAAAATGAATGGCCAACATGTGGTTTCAGACAGAGGCTTTTCAACATAGTTGATCAGATAAAGTAACATATGCATCATTAACCACATCTCATGAGCCAATTTGTATTTTCAAAAGATGCAGTTTTCTTATAATTCAACCTACCTTTACTTCCTTCTTTTGACGTTTGATATAAGAGTTCTGACTTCAGGGCAGCATGGAGGTGTGGTGGTTAGCACTGTCGCCTCACAGCAAGAGGGTTCTTAGTTCGATCCCAGGTGTGGGAGCCCTTCTGTGTGGAGTTTGCATGTTCTCCCCGTGTCAGCATGGGCTTTCTCCGGGTACTCCAGCTTCCTCCTGCAGTCCAAAGACATGCAGATAGGGAAAAGGTTAATTGGTGTGAATGTGAGTGTGAATAGTTATCTGTCTCTATGTGGCAGTGCTGCGATAGTCTGGCCCATTGTCAGCTGGGATAGGCTCCACCCCCCCACGCGACACCAGAGAGGATAAGCGGTTAGAAAATGGATGGATGGAGTTCTGACTTCACAGTCAGACCTCAACTATTTTTGTCATGTTGCCCTCAGCCTCATTTGTAGAATATAACTTTTGCCTCTTAAAAGACTTATCTCCGGAGCTGTCCAACACAGGAATGTGTAGATTTCTGGAAAATGAATGGCCAACATGTGGTTTCAGACAAAGGCTTTTCAACATAGTTTATCAGATGGGGGCTAATACGCATCATTAACCACATCTCATGAGCCATTTGTATTTTCAAAAATTGCAGTTTTCTTATCATTTAACCTACCATTAGTTCATTCTTTTGATCTTTGATGTGAAAGGTCTGACTTCAGGGCGGCATGGAGGTGTGGTGGTTAGCACTGTTGCCTCAACAAAGAGGGTTCCTGGTTCGATCCCAGGTGTGGGAGCCCTTCTGTGTGGAGTTTGCATGTTCTCCCCGTGTCAGCGTGGGTCTTCTCAGGGTACTCCTGCTTCCTCCAACAGTCCAAAGACATGCAGATTAGGGATACGTTAATTGTTGTGAATGGTTATCTTTCTCTCTGTGTAAGCCCTGCAATAGTCTGGCCCAATGTCAGCTGGGATAGGCTCCAGCCCCTCTGTGACCCCCAAGAGCAGGGTTCATACACATTTTAACCAACAAATTTCCATGACTTTTCCATGAGTTTCCCATGACTTGGTAGCAAGTTTCCATGACAATACATGACCTCTAAAACATCAATGTATGTATGAAATATAGGAATAAAACTATGTAAAAAAAAATTATCACAGTGGAAATGTCAAAAAATAGATCTAATGACAATTATGGTTTTACACAAAATAAATATTTGTTTAAACTAACACTGATATACCAGTTTACATAAGGTAAGGTATATGTTATTGTGTTCCGGAATAATTTCACGAGGCATACATGTTTCGGAGGTAACAGGGTCTGAAAAATGAATAAGCAAATGAAGGTACCCAATAATACTTTAATAATAAAACATTATCCAGTAAACACTGGAGGTAACAGACAACCTTTTTTTTGGGGAAAAGGCATCATAAACATGTTTAATAACAAAAAATAACATTTAATGTGGAGAATCAAAATCAATTTACAGTTTGTGCTGGCATTGTAATTTAACAACAGAAAAGACAAAAGCCATGAATTGGACACTTGTGAAAAAAAGACAAAGAAAAGACAAAAGACAAAGAGCTTTTCTTTCCATATTTTGGCCGTCTGAAATCCTCTACAATCTACCGCTAAGAGGGAGAGTACATGTGTGAATTTAGCTCATTTCTAACCGGGTTCCTCAAAAACAAAGGACGACTAGGGCCGAGTGTGGGTCCTGTAAAATGTTTACACTGAGAATCTACACTGTTTACATGCAAACGAGGCTGCCGGAGGGATTAATCTCTCATCACCTACTGTCAGGGGGACACGGGAGAAGCAGACCGACCTGCGAACACAAGACTGAACATCTGCATTTTGCCACAGCTGCGTGAAACGTAGCCTCTGCTGTTTATATCCTACAGTAAGGAGGAAACGTTTTAAAGAAGCTCATCATGGAGGCGAAAACAAAACAACCTTTACACAGTTTCCTGCTCTATATGATCAGTAATATTTCAGCTCTGTGATGGAACTTTGTACTCTGCTTAAGAAAAAAGTGAGTCGAGGGACATTCCTGCATCTTTCTGCTTCTTCCGATAAAGTGCAAAACGCTTAAAAGGGAACAAAGCTGCACAAAAGGCTCCGTCTATTTACAGGTTTGGACAGAAACAGAGATAATTTCCTACGATCCAGTTAAAAGTCTAAAAGGAGAACATTTCTGGATTTCAGAGGTGTGTTGCAACAAGAGCAGGATTTTATGGAAGAGTGTTAGGCCACTGTAAAAACAAAATTTTTTTTGAGCTCTGACTTTTTTTTTTTAACAAACTTTACATTAAAGTGAAAGCTTCACATCAACGTGCAAGCTATAGCCTCCTCCCACAGGAACAATCCATACATCATTCATTTTTTCATTTCTGCCAGCTTCTCATCAATTTGCTTTTCAATCTTCAGCAGAGAAGCTTTCTTTTCTTTTGCAGTACGCCGGAAACTGTTGGATTTGGCGATGAATGTCAGTTTGCTTGTGGTCTCTGCTTTCTCAGCATATTCATCAGCTGACTTTTCTAGGGCACAAATATCAGCCTCAATTGTAGCCCTCCTCTTTTTCAAATCATGGAGTTCATCATTGAGGGCCTTCCGCTTCAGATCAACAGTTTGCTTTGCTGTGACTCTTTTCTGTTCATCCAAGTAGGCATGATACTTCTGTCGAGCACCTGCTGCTGACATGAGCAGCTCTTTTGTGATGTTAACGTTTGTTACACCCCCGACAGATCGGACATGGTCGACAATGAGTCTCTGCGCCACCAAAGACAGTTCTTTCTGATTCTCCACAATCAATTCTTTGTTGATTGAAAATCCTCTTTCCACACTGGCCTGTCCATGAGACAGGACCAGTACAAGCTTCATCAGATCCCACACTCTGCAAAAAGATGGCTTTGTCCCCACTGTCTCGTAGAGAAGGCTGTCAACTCTATCTGTGATGGGATCAAACTCCCTGAAAGCAGCGTGACAACGAGCCATATCACAAACCTCCCTAAACTCTCTGAGGGTATCATCACACACTGCATCATCTATGTGTTTACATTCAACAAGTATGTGTAACATTCTTGTCATTTGTTTTACACACTGTTCCTTGGATTTAGCCATGCGTCTTGGGTCGAGGCACTGCATGCTTCTCACTAATGTGTACTGCAATGGAGCCTTTTTCAGCAGCTTCTCAAGGAGGGTGATCAAAAGCCTCTTGCAGTCCAATCTCACCTCGATCGCCTGCCTCTCTGACACCTGTTTTGAGGATCTGAGTTGCTTCAGGATGGTGTCTGCTGCAAATCCAATGTCAATTTGTGAAGCATCCTTATGTAGACTGTTGTCCTGGAAAGGCACCTCCAGAAGTTTGAGTGTGGATGTTGCCTCTTGCAGGTGCTTGTCCACCACAAATCGGCCCATGAGCCCTGCAAACGATTCAAATAAACAGAATGTTTGGTTTGAATGAATGATTAAAATATTTATTTTGATCATGTAAAATAGAGTAAGTAAACAATTAAAGAAAACAATGTAAGCAAGTAGCTGCACTTTGCAGACTTTTGTTCACATGTCTGAAAAGGAGTGGGCTGAAGCTAAACTCATATAGTTCCACCCCTTCTCCATACCTCTTGACTCTTAAGTAGCAAATTATAGGCCTAAATCATAACACAGCAATACATGCATCACTTTCATTTGTGTTAAACATATGATGTGTGCTACTTGTATTGTCTGCATGTAATTACCATTTATCTCATTCTAGCTTTTAGTTATTATTAATAATAGCGTAGACCAGGGGTCGGCAACTAGGTTTGCCTCAGGCCAAATTTTTCTCTGACCAACTGAATGGTGGGCCAAAATCACATCTTCATCAGGCAATACCTGTTATTTAGTTATTTATTCAAAATCAATTGAATTTGCTACAGACTGTTATTTCTATGCCGCATAACCCGCGGTAATACCCGCGCGCCTGGTGTAGCTTGTACAACTGACAAGTGGAGCTTTCCAAACGCGTATTACGCACGAGGTGAAATGCGCGCGCGGTGCATTTCACGTGCGCAGTGTAGCTCCGTGTGCGCACTTGACGTTGTGTCTCGCCCGTCCTGACAGTGCTGGGTGATGTGTGTGTGAGCGTGTGTGTGAGCGCACGCCACAGCGCGACACACACACACACAGTCAGAGCACAGGACAGGAGAGGTAGGTAGGCTACGCCAAGTGTGCGCAGTCCCGGCGGCGGCGTGTGTGTGTGCGTGTGTGTGTTGTGGGCCAGTCTGGGCCCACAATGCCAGGTCCGCTTTTTTGTCCCAGTCCTGCCCTGCTGCGTTATGAAACAGACAGTAACCTGGCGATAATAAGGCTGCTGTCTTAGATGATGCCATGAGAAAGGTAGCTTACATCTTACAATGTAACGAGCATCATAAGGGCAATTTCTGGTGTTGGTGATGGATAGGAACAGTAACTGTATTAAGACGCACACATTTTGGTAATGCAAAATCATGCAACAGGTTGTAAGTTTAAACATGTTATGTTTCAACTCATAATTCTGCACTAGGCTACCACACATTGGTTCAATTTCAAAGTGTTGTGTGTTTCTAACCATAAACAGACTGGATGTAACAAATCAAAAGCACAGCAAATTCATAATAAATATGTGTAATCTTACCTTTGATCAGTTTATTCATATCCTCGCAGAGGAAGGGCAGCATAGGTTTGTCCGTCTGATACAAGATGAGAAAGGGGTCGATTTCTCTTGCAATGCTGTTAAACGTCGCCACCTTCACGGTGAAAAGAGGGTCAGCACATCGGTTCTTCACCTCCTCGAATGACTTCACCTTTGGATTGGGAAGCTCGCCTCTCCCTACCATTCCAACGTAGTTTTTGACATGCTGCCAGAGCCGCAATCCTCTCTCTGAAACGTTGACATTCTCCACCCACCGGTGCTTGCAAAATTTAAGCATGGTTGTGTTACATCCAGTTGCTTTCACAAAATCTTCGTGTCGGGCTGGGCTATCATGAAACAGCCAGTATAGACTTGAGAGTCCGTGTTCAACTTCCCATCCGGTGGATTTGCATCCATCTCTGAATGCGTTGTGCAGTATGTGCAAACCGCACGAGCCGATGTTGATAAGCGTCTTTCCCGCATCAGTCTCCACTTGCTTCTGGAGTATTTCGATCACTTTCCAGTTTACGTTCGGCCCGTCCATAGAGATTTGGACCAGGTTCCGAGTTCCGATCTCCGAAAGCAAGTTGTTCAGTGTCTCAACAATGTCTGCAGCTGTTGCATGACCCAGAAACTCCGAGCCGATGTACGTCGTTTTCACCTCGGGCCCGTCCCACACTCTCACATGCATGTCTACCTGTTTAGACTGCAAGTAGTGATTCAGGCTTTCGTCAAATAACATGACATATCTTTGCTTTGACACTCGACGTAAAGTGAGTCCTTTAAAGTAGGGCGCCAGTCCAAATGTACACAGATATGCGCATTTGCGTTCGCCACAAGCAAATTTCGTTGCTATTTGGCTATCTGGAAACATAGCCTGGAAAAGCTGGCTTATGTCTTCACATGACTTGTATGAAAAGTGAGCATTAGCTACCTTAAGCGCCCATAAAACTTCTGAAGTTAGCACTTCATTTCTGGTGACAACATTTAAGAGAGTCCCTTGTTTCAATGAGGAGGTTTCAGTACTGCTGCTGCAAACAGCCGGTGTCACAGTGGCCGTCTGGAGGGTTGTCTGTGGTCGGAAAAAGCTCGTGATGGCGCTAGCTTCGAGGGCAGTCACAGCAGCGTGGTGCTTTGCTCCTTTAGCATGGCTAGTCAATGCTGCCTCCCCCATATTAGAGATATCAAACTTCTTATTGCATACGACACATTTAGCCTTGCCCGTGTCCTCCGTCTTCTCCAGCCACGATTTATACTTCTCTGAGTGCAGCCAAAGGTTGTTAAATGAGCACCTTCCTGGCATCTTTGTCAGCTTAACTGTGGAAGCATGTCACTCGATTCGATCTGCACCTTGCTAAGTTAGGCCGCGCAAGTCACGCGTGACCTGACGGAAACAGAGGCTGGTCAGATCAATGCGCGAGACTTTTCGATACGAAATATTTATTGATCAATTTTAAAAAATCAACAGACTGTTATTACTAAACGTTATCATTAAGTGAGAAAAAAATCCATGACTTTTCCAAAACTTTTGGGGTGAACTTATGTTTCCAAAACTTTTCCAGGCCTGGAAAATGACATTTTCAAATTCCATGACTTTTCCAGGTTTTTTAAAAACGTACGAACCCTGCAAGAGGATAAGCGGTTAGAAAATGGATGGATGGAGTTCTGACTTCACAGTCAGACCTCAACTATTTTTGTCATGTTGTCCTCAGCCTCATTTGTAGAATATAACTTTTGCCTCTTAAAAGACTTAAGTCCAGAGCTGTCCAACACAGGAATGTGTAGATTTCTGGAAAATGAATGGCCAACATGTGGTTTCAGACAGAGGGGCTTTTCAACATAGTTTATCAGATGGGGGCTAATACGCATCATTAACCACATCTCATGAGCCATTTGTATTTTCAAAAATTGCAGTTTTCTTATAATTCAACCTACCCTTACTTCATTCGTTTGACGTTTGATGTGAAAGGTCTGACTTCAGGGCGGCATGGCGGTGCGGTGGTTAGCACTGTGGCCTCAAAGTAAGAGGGTTCCAGCGTTGATCCCAGGTGTGGGAGCTCTTCTGTGTGGAGTTTGCATGTTCTCCCCGAGTCAGCGTGGGTCTTCTCAGGGTTCTTCTCCTTCCTCCAACAGTCCAAAGACATGCAGATTAGGGATAGGTTAATTGGTGTGAATGGTCATCTTTCTCTATGTGTAAGCCCTGCAATAGTCTGGCCCAATGTCAGCTGGGATAGGCTCCAGCCCCTCTGTGACCCCCAAGAGGATAAGCGGTTAGAAAATGGATGGATGGAGTTCTGACTTCACAGTCAGACCTCAACTATTTTTGTCATGTTGCCCTCAGCCTCATTTGTACAATGTAATTTTTCCCTCTTAAATTAATTATCCCCAGAGCTGTCTAAAAGAGGAATGTGTAGCTTTTTGGAAGATTAATGGCCAACATGTGGTTTCAGACAGAGTCTTTTCAACATAGTTGATCAGATCAAGAAACATATGCATCATTAACCACATCTCATGAGCCAATTTGTATTTTCAAAAGCTGCAGTTTTCTCATAATTCAACCTACCTTTACTTCCTTCTTTTGACGTTAGATATAAGAGTTCTGACTTCAGGGCAGCATGGAGGTGTGGTGGTTAGCACTGTGGCCTCAACAAAGAGGGTTCCTTGTTCGATCCCAGGTGTGGGAGCCCTTCTGTGTGGAGTTTGCATGTTCTCCCCGTGTCAGCGTGGGTCTTCTCACGGTACTCCTGCTTCCTCCAACAGTCCAAAGACATGCAGATTAGGGATAGGTTAATTGTTGTGAATGGTTATCTTTCTCTCTGTGTAAGCCCTGCGATAGTCTGGCCCAATGTCAGCTGGGAATGGCTCCAGCCCCTCTGTGACCCCCAAGAGGATAAGCGGTTAGAAAATGGATGGATGGAGTTCTGACTTCACAGTCAGACCTCAACTATTTTTGTCATGTTGCCCTCAGCCTCATTTGTAGGATGTAATTTTTCCCTCTTAAATTAATTATCCCCAGAGCTGTCTAAACGAGGAATGTGTAGCTTTTTGGAAGACTAATGGCCAACATGTGGTTTCAGACTAAGGCTTTTCAACATAGTTGATCAGATCGAGAAACATATGCATCATTAACCACATCTCATGAGCCAATTTTTATTTTCAAAAGCTGCAGTTTTCTTTTAATTCAACCTACCTTTACTTCATTCTTTTGACATTTGATGTGAGAGTTCTGACTTCAGGGCGGCATGGAGGTGTGGTGGTTAGCACTGTCGCCTCACAGTGAGAGGGTTCCTAGTTCGATCCCAGGTGTGGGAGCCCTTCTGTGCGGAGTTTGCATGTTCTTCCTGTGTCAGCATGGGTTTTCCCCGGGTACTCCTGCTTCCTCCAACAGTCCAAAGACATGCAGATTGGGGAAAGGTTAATTGGTGTGAATGTGAGTGTGAATGATTATCTGTCTCTATGTGGCAGCGCTGCGATAGTCTGGCCCGGTGTCAGCTGGGATAGGCTCCACCCCCCCACGCGACACCACAGAGGATAAGCGGTTAGAAAATGGATGGATGGAGATCTGACTTCACAGTCAGACCTGAAATATTTTTGTCATGTTGCCCTCAGCCTCATTTGTAGGATATAACTTTTGCCTCTTAAAAGACATATCTCCGGAGTTGTCCAAAAGAGGAATGTGTACATTTTTGGAAAATGAATAGCCAACATGTGGTTTCAGACAGAGGCTTTTCAACATAGTTGATCAGATTGAGGTCAATATGCATCATTAACCACATTTTATGAGCCAATCTGTATTTTCAAAAATTGCAGTTTTCTTATCATTTAACCTACCTTTACTTCATTCTTCTGACGTTTGATGTGAGAGTTCTGACTTCAGGGCGGCATGGAGGTGTGGTGGTTAGCACTGTCGCCTCACAGCGAGAGGGTTCTTGGTTCCATCCCAGGTGTGGTAGCCCTTCTGTGCGGATGGTGTGACTGTTAGTGTGAATGGTTATCTGTCTCTATGTGACAGCGCTGCGATAGTCTGGCTCAATGTCACCTGGGATAGGCTCCGGCCCCCCCGTGACACCAGAGAGGATAAGCGGTTAGAAAATGGATGGATGGAATTCTGACTTCACAGTCAGACCTTAAATATTTTTGTCATGTTGCCCTCAGCATCATTTGTAGGATATAACTTTTTCCTCTTAAATTCCTCATCTCCAGAGCTGTCCATCACAGGAATATGTAGATTTTTGGAAAATGAATGGCCAACATGTGGTTTCAGACAGAGGCTTTTCAACATAGTTGATCAGAAGGAGGCTAATATGCATCATTAACCACATCCTATGAGCCATTTGTATTTTCAAAAGCTGCAGTTTTCTTATCTTTTAACCTACCGTTAGTTCATTCTTTTGAATATTGAATATTTTTGTCATTTTTGTATTTGAAATATTTTATAACTTTTGCCTCTTAAAAGACATATCTCCGGAGTTGTCCAAAAGAGGAATGTGTACATTTTTAGAAAATGAATAGCCAACATGTGGTTTCAGACAGAGAGGCTTTTCAACATAGTTGATCAGAGGGACGTCAATATGCATCATTAACCACATTTTATGAGCCATTTGCATTTTCAAAAATTGCAGTTTTCTTATCATTTAACCTACCATTAGTTCATTCTTTTGATCTTTGATGTGAAAGGTCTGACTTCAGGGCGGCATGGAGGTGTGGTGGTTAGCACTGTCGCCTCAAGGAAGAGGGTTCCTGGTTCAATCCCAGGTGTGGGAGCCCTTCTGTGTGGAGTTTGCATGTTCTCCCCGTGTCAGCGTGGGTTTTCTCAGGGTACTCCTGCTTCCTCCAAGAGTCCAAAGACATGCAGATAAGGGATAGGTTAATTGGTGTGAATGTGAGTGTGAATGGTTATCTTTCTCTCTGTGTAAGCCCTGCAATAGTCTGGCCCAATGTCTGCTGGGATAGGCTCCAACCCCCTGTGACCCCCAAGAGAATCAGCGGTTAGAAAATGGATGGACAGAGTTCTGACTTCACAGTCAGACCTGAACTATTTTTGTCATGTTGCCCTCAGTCTCATTTGTAGGATGTAATTTTCCCCTCTTAAATTAATTATCCCCAGAGCTGTCTAAAAGAGGAATGTGTAGCTTTTTGGAAGATTGATGGCCAACATGTGGTTTCAGACAGAGGCAGATAGGCTCCGCCCCCCCCGCGACACCACAGAGGATAAGCGGTTAGAAAACTGATGGATGGAGCTCTGACTTCACAGTCAGACCTGAAATATTTTTGTCATGTTGCCCTCAGCCTCATTTGTAGGATATAACTTTTGCCTCTTAAATTCCTCATCTCCGGAGCTGTCCAACACAGGAATGTGTAGATTTTTGGAAAATGAATGGCCAACATGTGGTTCAGACAGAGGCTTTTCAACATAGTTGATCAGATTAAGGCTAATATGCATCATTAACCACAACCTATGAGCCATTTGTATTTTCAAAAATTGCAGTTTTCTTATCATTTAACCTACCGTTAGTTCATTCTTTTGATCTTTGATGTGAAAGGTCTGACTTCAGGGCGGCATGGCGGTGTGGTGGTTACCACTGTCGCCTCAAAGTAAGAGGGTTCCCGGGTTGATCCCAGGTGTGGGAGCCCTTCTGTGTGGAGTTTGTATGTTCTCCCCGAGTCAGCGTGGGTCTTCTCAGGGTACTCCTGCTTCCTACAACAGTCCAAAGACATGTAGATTAGGGATAGGTTAATTGGTGTGAATGGTTATCTTTCTCTCTGTGTAAGCCCTGCAATAGTCTGGCCCAATGTCAGCTGGGATAGGCTCCAGCCCCCCTGTGACCCCCAAGAGAATCAGCGATTAGAAAATGGATGGATGGAGTTCTGACTTCACAGTCAGACCTCAACTATTTTTGTCATGTTGCCCTCAGCCTCATTTGTAGGATGTAATTTTTCCCTCTTAAATTAATTATCCCCAGAGCTGTCTAAAAGAGGAATGTGTAGCTTTTTGGAAGATTAATGGCCAACATGTGGTTTCAGACAGAGGCTTTTCAACATAGTTGATCAGATCAAGAAACATATGCATAATTAACCACATCTCATGAGCCAATTTCTATTTTCAAAAGATGCAGTTTTCTTATAATTCAACCTACCTTCAGTTCATTCTTTTGACGTTTGGTGTGAGAGTTTTGACTTCAGGGCAGCATGGAGGTGTGATGGTTAGCACTGTCGCCTCACAGCGAGAGGGTTTATAGTTCGATCCCAGGTGTGGGAGCCCTTCTGTGCGGAGTTTGCATGTTCTCCCCGTGTCAGCATGGATTTTCTCAAGGTACTTCTTCTTCCTCCAACAGTCCAAAGACATGCTTATTAGGGAAAGGTTAATTGGTGTGAATGGCTATCTTTCTCTCTGTGTAAGCCCTGCAATAGTCTGGCCCAATGTCAGCTGGGATAGGCTCCAGCCCCTCTGTGACCCCCAAGAGGATAAGCGGTTAGAAAATGGATGGATGGAGTTCTGACTTCACAGTCAGACCTCAACTATTTTTGTCATGTTGCCCTCAGCCTCATTTGTACGATGTAATTTTTCCCTCTTAAATTAATTATCCCCAGAGCTGTCTAAAAGAGGAATGTGTAGCTTTTTGGAAGATTGATGTCGAACATGTGGTTCTCTTTCATAGCATTCGTTTCGTGTCTCACATTGGGAACGCCTACAGCGTGACCTCATCAGAAGCTCCTATTGCATTCTGCCAGCCAGTATTGGCTGGAATCAAGTGCGTCAGTGTCAGGGAGGGTGGAGACCCTCCCCCTATAAAAGGGCCTGACACTACGCTGCCAGTTATTCAAAAACCTCTTCTCGCTACGAGCAGAAGTTCCAATCTTTCCCTCTCGAGCTAACTGTCTCTCCGGGACCTAGCTTAACTGCCCACCGACACGAGCGAAAGACTCGGTCACCGGGCGCTTTGTTCACGGTCTGTTCAGTTGTTCGAGGTGTACTGCTCAGACTAGCCTGTCACCAAACAGTAGCCTGAGCCGCTAACTGTCAAAAATAGCAATATTTTCAGCAGCTAGCCAAACCGAGTGGCAACACTCCGTGGTAGCAATACCCCACCAAAGTAGCAATACTTTACCAGAGTAGCAATACTCCCGACATTAGCTTTTCCCAGCTAACAAAGTTTTAGAGTAGCAATACTCCCGCTGCACAATCCGACTAACGCTAGCTTCACAGCTAAATAAACCCTGCGAATGAGCATGGCTGCCGCTAATGCTCCAGCTAAAGCAGCGGTAAAAACACAGGCGCAAGCCTGTCCCTGCGGTAATAAGATATCGAGCTGGGACACTCACCTGATGTGTGTGTTGTGTCTCGGCCTGAAACATGCCCAAGCCGCCTTTGAGTCCACGGAGCAGTGCACACACTGTGGCCGGTTCTCCCTCAAAGTGCTCCGTCGCCGTCTGGCTCGTCTGACGAATTTGTCCGGCGGCGACCCGGTTATGGCTTCTACCGCAGCGGCGCAAGAGCTGATGGATCTCGTTGAGATGGTGGCCCCCGAAGCTGAGGCTGGACCGAGCTGGGGGGATCAGCTCGACTTCATTGATCCGCTGCCCCAAGAATTAGCCGAGCCCAACCTCGCAGCAGGCCCGCTGGATTACATGGTTGGAGCGGCAGATGACGACTCGGACGGTGGGTCTGAGCTCCTCATGACTGACGGGGACGAGGAAGATGACGACTCTTCTCTGGCTCTGTCGGGCCGGGTTGTAAAACCCCAAATAGCGATGGCGGCTCCGGCGGGAGACGGGGAATCCCCTTCCTCCATGTTGGACTTGGACTTGCAGGACGTGTGCAAACGCGCTGCTGCCAAGCTCAGTATCCAGTGGCCTGAAGCACAGCCTGAGGTGACGCGCTCCCGTTTTGATGGGAAAAAGTTGCCAAAAGTGAAGAGAACGGGCAAACAACTCCTGCCGATTTTCCCAGAATTACTGGATGAATTTGCTGTCTCTTGGCGCAACAAGCCGTACAGAGAGAAGCACCCTGTGGCAGGCAGCTCCATGCTTGACTGTGAGGGAATGGAGAGCCACGGCCTCCGCAACATGCCTCCGGTGGAGCCCGTGGTGGCGGCTCACCTCCACCCGAAGACATCGCTGTCCTCGCCGGGGGCCACACTCCCAAACAGAGCGGACCGTTTCCAATCCAGCCTGACAGATAAGGCATACAAGGCGGCTGCACTGACGGCTCGGGCCCTTAATGCCACCTCTCTTCTGATGGCTTACCAAGCCGAGCTGGAGGAGGAGATGACGGCTTCGCCTGACCCAGCGTTGTGGGAGGAGGTGTGTATCATCACCGATCACTGCCTCCACCTGCACAAGGTGGCGATCCAGTCACAAGGCAGAGCGATGGGGCTGATGGTCTTACAGGAGAGGGCTCGCTGGCTGAACCTCACCACCCTGTCGACCAAGGAGAAAGAGGACCTCCTCGACACTCCCATAACACCCCAGGGTCTCTTCGGCACGGCGGTCGCGTCGATGCAGAAGAGGTGTGAGGAGAAAAAGCGGGAGGATGAAGCCCTGAAGCTGTGTCTGCCGAGAAGGGCGCCATCTGTCACCCCCCCGGCCCAACGCCAATCTTTCGCACAGGTAGCGGCTCGGCCACCTCCTTCTTTCAAGATCCCTAGGCTGCCCAAACCCCAAGCAGCCCCTCAGGCCCCACCGAGAGCACAGCCTCCGAAGGGCCCGTGGCAGAAAAAGCCTTCCCCTCAGGGGGAAACCCGGCCGGACCAACCACCCCCTCCCTCCTCTCAGGTGGTGAGGAGGAAGAAGCGGCTGGCCTGATAGCCCCTCCAGACGTCGGGAGCGATGCGGCTCTGCCCCCCACGCCGGCTTCGCTCGCTCCAGCGGCTGTGTTCACGAGCAGGTTCACAGGGCTCGGTTCTGTTCAGCACCTGGACGACGGGATGTTCGACCCGGCCCAGCGCCCCATGAAGAGAAGCAGGGACAGTGTTCAACAGTTGGAAACCCTCAGCGGTCCACAAACATGTCTCATAAGCACTTCTCACTGTTACAGAGCATTAAAGTTGTCCCAACTGTCGCATCCAGGCAATGTGCCGAGGGCGCAGTTAAAAACAATGACAAACAAAATAAAAACATTGTTGCAAAACAAAGTCTCTCATTACCCAGAGGGAGTGATACCTCCCTCCGGCATAGACAACCCTGCGACGAGCGTCACGTCTCGCGCATGCGCAGTACCGAACGTGCGGCACTGTGCCTCTGTGCCACGAGAGGGAGCTGTCGCTCCACACACGACAGACTGGCCTGTAAGTCCGCTGTCACTGAGAACAGCGAGCTGGTCAGAATGCACAAGCTCAGAGTGGGTTATGAGAACACTAAGCAGAGGCTACAGGCTCCAATTCGCTGCAACTCCTCCGCAGTTCAGGGGAGTAATTCAGTCACAGCCTCGAGGCGACGCTGCTCGTTTTCTGCAGGAAGAGATTTCTTCCCTGTTAGAGAAAAGAGCAATAAGAATGATCCCTCCCGAACACAGTCAGAGTGGGTTTTATTCAAGGTATTTCCTGGTTCCCAAGAAAGGGGGGCGTGGCATGCGCGCAATTTTAGATCTCAGAGATCTAAACAAGCACCTCAGGAAATACAAGTTCAGGATGTTAACGCACGCGACTCTGCTGCGTTTTCTGCGCCCGGGCGATTGGTTCACTTCAATCGACCTCAAGGACGCTTATTTTCGCATCACAATATACCCACCACACCGAAAATATCTTCGGTTTGCCTTTCAGGGGACAAGTTACGAATATCTAGTCCTCCCGTTTGGTCTCTCACTGAGCCCGAGAGTGTTCGTGAAATGCACGGAGGCGGCCGTGGGACCTCTCAGGAGGCGGGGTGTCCGTGTCGCCATGTACATCGACGATTGGCTGATTGCGGCATCCTCCCGCCAGGAGGCAGCAGATCACACAACGTTACTCACAGAACACTTGGTGAATCTAGGCTTCAAATTAAACCTAGAAAAGAGTGTTCTTCTTCCTTGTCAGACAATCACCTTTATAGGCCTATTTATAGACTCAGCTCAGGCCAGAGTGAGTCTGACTGGAGAAAGGCTACAGGCGCTCAGAGACTGTCTAGCCCTTTTTCAAAGGGGGAAATTTGTGTCTCTCAGGCTTTGCCAAAGATTGTTTGGGCTAATGGCCTCAGCCCTGGTGGTGGTCCCAATGGGACGCCTGCATATGAAGGGAATGCAGCGTTGGGTGGCTTCTCACAGGCTAGACCCACGCCGTCATGGCTCTCACAGGGTGCGAGTCAATGTGGCCTGCACAGCTGCGTTAATCCCATGGAGAAAAATGGGCTTCCTCACTCAGGGAGTGCCAATGGGGGTTATATTGTGCAGGAAAGTGGTCACAACAGACGCCTCCCTATCGGGCTGGGGGGGCGTGTTCGAAGGGAGAGCAGTAAATGGGACCTGGGATCCTCACTTGTGCTCCTCCCACATAAATTGTCTGGAGTTGCTAGCTGTTCAGCTGTCACTGAAACATTTCCTTCCTTTTCTGAGGGGACATCATGTGCTAGTCCGGACGGACAGCACGACAGTAGTGGCTTACATCAACAGACAGGGGGGGCTGAGGTCCCTTCAGTTACACACACTGGCATACAGACTGATTGTCTGGAGCAGCAAACACTTTCCGTCCCTGAAGGCCACTCATGTGCCAGGGATACTGAACTGTGGAGCAGATCTCCTGTCCAGGGGAAACCCCCTTTATGCAGAATGGAGACTTCACCCAGATGTAGTGAGCCTGATTTGGGAGCATTACGGGCGGCCGTCTGTGGATCTCTTCGCGACGTCCGAGAACACTCACTGTCCTCTGTTTTTCTCCCTTCACGACCAAAACGCACCTCTGGGGGTGGACGCACTGGCTCACCAGTGGCCTCATGCTCTTCTGTATGCATTCCCCCCAATACCTCTGATTTCCCCGACCCTAGCCAGGGTGCGGGAGGAGGGCCTTACGATGATTCTCATAGCCCCTTACTGGCCAGCAAAGCACTGGCTGGCAGAGATAACCCAGCTTCTTTACCAGCAGCCATGGCCTCTGCCAATACGCAGGAACCTGTTGTCTCAGGGGCGCGGAGAAATATTTCATCCCCACCCAGAGAGGCTGGCTCTGTGGGTTTGGCCCGTGAGTGGTTCAACCTGAGGACTGTGGGTCTTCCTCTGAACGTAATTGAAACCATCCAGAATGCTAGGGCCCCCTCTACGAGGTCCCTTTATGAGAGCAAATGGGCAATTTTTGAGAAATGGTGCTCAGACTTACAACAAGTTCCCTTCCAGTGTTCTGTTGCTGGGATCTTGTCTTTCTTACAAGACATGGTAGATAAAGGGAAAGCTTTCTCTACCATAAAAGTTTATTTGGCAGCTATCTCTGCCTGCCATATTGGCTTTGAGGGGAAGACTGTAGGACAGCATCCCCTGATCTGCCGTTTTATGAGGGGTGCGCGCCGTAAGCTCCCAGTTTGCAAACCACTAGCACCATCCTGGGACCTTCCCATGGTGCTTGAGGCCCTCTCTGACCCACCTTTTGAACCACTGGAACAGGTGGACTTGAAAATGGTAGCTTTAAAGACAGTTTTGTTACTGTCTCTTGCTTCAGCTAAACGAGTGGGTGAGATTCATGCTCTGTCAGTACACCAAGCGTGTACAAAGTTTTCATCAGGGAATGCAAGGGTGACCTTACGACCTAATCCAGCATTTATGCCTAAAGTGTTGGGGTCAAGTTCGCCAATTGACCTTGTGTCCTTCAATCCCCCACCATTCTCCTCAGATGAGCAGAAGCGGTTACATATGTTGTGCCCTGTGCGGGCCTTAAGCATCTACATAGACAGAACAAAAAGCTGTAGGAAAAGTGACCAGCTTTTTGTGTCTTGGGCAAAGAACCGCTTGGGGAAGCCAGTCTCAAAGCAACGGCTCTCCCACTGGATTGTTGGGGTTATTGCTTTAGCTTATAGCTCCAAGGGACTGCAGCCACCAGAGGGGCTACGTGCACATTCTACCAGGGGTCTCACCACTTCGTGGGCCCTTTTCAGAGGAATCTCCATTGAGGAGATTTGTGCTGCTGCAAGCTGGGCTTCCCCACACACCTTCGCCAGGTTCTACAGGCTTGATGTTACAGCCCCTACATTAGCCCATTCGGTGCTTAGTGTGGCTAAGCCTCAGTAATGCTTGTTTTTAGCCAGTTGACCCCCTGGTAACATCTGCCAGCAATCCGGGAGTCAGGATTTCCCAATGTGAGACACGAAACGAATGCTATGAAAGAGAACTTTAGGTTACTTGCGTAACCCCGGTTCTCTGAGTAGCATGAGTGAGTGTCTCACCAGACCACCCTCCTTGCTCATTCGTAGCGAGGAAGAGGTGTGCGTTTTTTGAATAACTGGCAGCGTAGTGTCAGGCCCTTTTATAGGGGGAGGGTCTCCACCCTCCCTGACACTGACGCACTTGATTCCAGCCAATACTGGCTGGCAGAATGCAATAGGAGCTTCTGATGAGGTCACGCTGTAGGCGTTCCCAATGTGAGACACTCACTCATGCTACTCAGAGA
Source organism: Cephalopholis sonnerati (assembly GCA_019142605.1). NCBI lineage: Eukaryota > Metazoa > Chordata > Actinopteri > Perciformes > Serranidae > Cephalopholis > Cephalopholis sonnerati. The sequence continues at coordinate 20,778,356 of JAGQAX010000024.1, forward strand.
ACCGGGGTTACGCAAGTAACCTAAAGTTTCAGACAGAGGCTTTTCAATATAGTTGATCAGATGACGGCTAATATGCATCATTAACCACATCTCATGAGCCATTTGTATTTTCAAAAATTGCAGTTTTCTTATCATTTAACCTACCATTAGTTCATTCTTTTGATCTTTGATGTGAAAGGTCTGACTTCAGGGCGGCATGGTGGTGTGGTGGTTAGCACTGTCGCCTCAAAGTAAGAGGGTTCCTGGTTTGATCCCAGGTGTGGGAGCCCTTCTGTACGTAGTTTGCATGTTCTCCCCGTGTCAGCGTGGGTCTTCTCAGGGTACTCCTGCTTCCTCCAACAGTCCAAAGACATGCAGGTTAGGGATAGGTTAATTGGTGTGAATGGTTATCTTTCTCTCTGTGTAAGCCCTGCAATAGTCTGGCCCAATGTCAGCTGGGATAGGCTCCAGCCCCTCTGTGACCCCCAAGAGTATAAGCGGTTAGAAAATGGATGGATGGAGTTCTGACTTCACAGTCAGACCTCAACTATTTTTGTCATGTTGCCCTCAGCCTCATTTGTAGGATGTAATTTTTCCCTCTTAAATTAATTGTCCCCAGAGCTGTCTGAAAGAGGAATGTGTAGCTTTTTGGAAGATTAATGGCCAACATGTGGTTTCAGACAGAGAGGCTTTTCAACATGGTTGATCAGATCGAGAAACATATACATCATTAACCACATCTCATGAGCCAATTTGTATTTTCAAAAGCTGCAGTTTTCTCATAATTCAACCTACCTTTAGTTCATTCTTCTTACGTTTGATGTGAGAGTTCTGACTTCAGGGCGGCATGGAGGTGTGGTGGTTAGCACTGTCGCCTCGCAGCGAGAGGGTTCTTAGTTCCATCCCAGGTGTGGGAGCCCTTCTGTGCGGAGTTTGCATCTTCTCCCCGTGTCAGCATGGGTTTTCTCCGGGTACTCCAGCTTCCTCCCACAGTCAAAAGACATGCAGATTAGGGAAAGGTTAATTGGTGTGAATGTGAGTGTGAATGGTTATCTGTCCCTATGTGACAACACTGCGATAGTCTGGCCCAATGTCAGCTGGGATAGGCTCCGGCCCCCCCGCGACACCAGAGAGGATAAGCGGGTAATGAAAATGAATTCATTCTTCTTCATTCTTCTGACGTTTGATGTGAAAGGTCTGACTTCAGAGCGGCATGGCGGTGTGGTGGTTAGCACTGTCGCCTCAAAGTAAGAGGGTTCCAGGGTCGATCCAGGGTTCTTCCTGTGTCAGCATGGGTTTTCCCCGGGTACTCCTGCTTCCTCCAACAGTCCAAAGACATGCAGATTGGAGAAAGGTTAATTGGTGTGAATGTGAGTGTGAATGATTATCTGTCTGTATGTGGCAGCACTGCGATAGTCTGGCCCGGTGTCAGCTGGGATAGGCTCCGGCCCCCCCGCGACACCAGAGAGGATAATCGGTTAGAAAATGGATGGATGGAGATCTGACTTCACAGTCAGACCTGAAATATTTTTGTCATGTTGCCCTCAGCCTCATTTGTAGGATATAACTTTTGCCTCTTAAAAGACATATCTCCGGAGTTGTCCAAAAGAGGAATGTGTACATTTTTGGAAAATGAATAGCCAACATGTGGTTTCAGACAGAGGCTTTTCAACATAGTTGATCAGATAGAGGTCAATATGCATCATTAACCACATTTTATGAGCCATTTGTATTTTCAAAAATTGCAGTTTTCTTATCATTTAACCTACCATTAGTTCATTCTTTTGATCTTTGATGTGAAAGGTCTGACTTCAGGGCGGCATGGAGGTGTGGTGGTTAGCACTGTGGCCTCAACAAAGAGGGTTCCTGGTTCAATCCCAGGTGTGGGAGCCCTTCTGTGTGCAGTTTGCATCTTCTCCCCGTGTCAGCGTGGGTCTTCTCAGGGTACTCCTGCTTCCTCCAACAGTCCAAAGACATGCAGATTAGGGATAAGATAATTGGTGTGAATGGTTATATTTCTCTCTGTGTAAGCCCTGCAATAGTCTGGCCCAATGTCAGCTGGGATAGGCTCCAGTCCCCCTGTGACCCCCAAGAGTATAAGCGGTTAGAAAATGGATGGATGGAGTTCTGACTTCACAGTCAGACCTCAACTATTTTTGTCATGTTGCCCTCAGCCTCATTTGTAGGATGTAATTTTTCCCTCTTAAATTAATTATCCCCAGAGCTGTCTAACAGAGGAATGTGTAGCTTTTTGGAAGATTAATGGCCAACATGTGGTTTCAGAGGAAAGGGCTTTTCAACATGGTTGATCAGATGGAGACTAATATGCATCATTAACCACATCCTATGAGCCATTTGTATTTTCAAAAGCTGCAGTTTTCTTATCATTTAACTTACCATTAGTTCATTCTTTTGATCTTTGATGTGAAAGGTCTGACTTCAGGGTGGCATGGAGGTGTGGTGGTTAGCACTGTCACCTCAAAGTAAGAGGGTTCCTGGTTCAATCCCAGGTGTGGGAGCCCTTCTGTGTGGAGTTGGCATGTTCTCCCCTTGTCAGCATGGGCTTTCTCCGGGTACTCCTGCTTCCTCCTGCAGTCCAAAGACATGCAGATGGGAAAAGGTTAATTGGTGTGAATGTGAGTGTGAATGGTTATCTGTCTCTATGTGGCAGTGCTGCGATAGTCTGGCCCATTGTCAGCTGGGATAGGCTCCGCCCCCCCCCGCGCGCGACACCAGAGAGGATAAGCGGTTAGATAATGGATGGATGGAGTTCTGACTTCACAGTCAGACCTGAAATATTTTTGTCATGTTGCCCTCAGCCTCATTTGTAGGATATAACTTTTCCCTCTTAAATTACTCATCTCCGGAGCTGTCCAACACAGGAATGTGTAGATTTTTGGAAAATGAATGGCCAACATGTGGTTTCAGACAGAGGCTTTTCAACATAGTTTATCAGATGGGGGCTAATATGCATCATTAACCACATCTCATGAGCCAATTTGTATTTTCAAAAGATGCAGTTTTCTTATAATTCAACCTACCTTTACTTCCTTCTTTTGACGTTTGATGTGAGAGTTCTGACTTCAGGGCAGCATGGAGGTGTGGTGGTTAGCACTGTCGCCTCACAGCGAGAGGGTTCTTAGTTCGATCCCAGGTGTGGGAGCCCTTCTGTGTGGAGTTTGCATGTTCTCCCCGTGTCAGCATGGGCTTTCTCCGGGTACTCCAGCTTCCTCCTGCAGTCCAAAGACATGCAGATTGGGAAAAGGTTAATTGGTGTGAATGTGAGTGTGAATGGTTATCTGTCTCTATGTGGCAGTGCTGCGATAGTCTGGCCCATTGTCAGCTGGGATAGGCTCCACCCCCCCACGCGACACCAGAGAGAATAAGCGGTTAGAAAATGGATGGATGGAGTTCTGACTTCACAGTCAGACCTCAACTATTTTTGTCATGTTGCCCTCAGCCTCATTTGTAGAATATAACTTTTGCCTCTTAAAAGACTTATCTCCGGAGCTGTCCAACACAGGAATGTGTAGATTTCTGGAAAATGAATGGCCAACATGTGGTTTCAGACAAAGGCTTTTCAACATAGTTTATCAGATGGGGGCTAATATGCATCATTAACCACATCTCATGAGCCATTTGTATTTTCAAAAATTGCAGTTTTCTTATCATTTAACCTACCATTAGTTCATTCTTTTGATCTTTGATGTGAAAGGTCTGACTTCAGGGCGGCATGGAGTTGCGGTGGTTAGCACTGTTGCCTCAACAAAGAGGGTTCCTGGTTCGATCCCAGGTGTGGGAGCCCTTCTGTGTGGAGTTTGCATGTTCTCCCCGTGTCAGCGTGGGTCTTCTCAGGGTACTCCTGCTTCCTCCAAGAGTCCAAAGACATGCAGATTAGGGATAGGTTAATTGTTGTGAATGGTTATCTTTCTCTCTGTGTAAGCCCTGCAATAGGCTGGCCCAATGTCAGCTGGGATAGGCTCCAGCCCCTCTGTGACCCCCAAGAGGATAAGCGGTTAGAAAAGGGATGGATGGAGTTCTGACTTCACAGTCAGACCTCAACTATTTTTGTCATGTTGCCCTCAGCCTCATTTGTAGGATGTAATTTTTCCCTCTTAAATTAATTATCCCCAGAGCTGTCTAACAGAGGAATGTGTAGCTTTTTGGAAGATTAATGGCCAACATGTGGTTTCAGAGGAAAGGGCTTTTCAACATGGTTGATCAGATGGAGACTAATATGCATCATTAACCACATCCTATGAGCCATTTGTATTTTCAAAAGCTGCAGTTTTCTTATCATTTAACTTACCATTAGTTCATTCTTTTGATCTTTGATGTGAAAGGTCTGACTTCAGGGTGGCATGGAGGTGTGGTGGTTAGCACTGTCACCTCAAAGTAAGAGGGTTCCTGGTTCAATCCCAGGTGTGGGAGCCCTTCTGTGTGGAGTTGGCATGTTCTCCCCTTGTCAGCATGGGCTTTCTCCGGGTACTCCTGCTTCCTCCTGCAGTCCAAAGACATGCAGATTGGGAAAAGGTTAATTGGTGTGAATGTGAGTGTGAATGGTTATCTGTCTCTATGTGGCAGTGCTGCGATAGTCTGGCCCATTGTCAGCTGGGATAGGCTCCGCCCCCCCCCGCGCGCGACACCAGAGAGGATAAGCGGTTAGATAATGGATGGATGGAGTTCTGACTTCACAGTCAGACCTGAAATATTTTTGTCATGTTGCCCTCAGCCTCATTTGTAGGATATAACTTTTCCCTCTTAAATTACTCATCTCCGGAGCTGTCCAACACAGGAATGTGTAGATTTTTGGAAAATGAATGGCCAACATGTGGTTTCAGACAGAGGCTTTTCAACATAGTTTATCAGATGGGGGCTAATATGCATCATTAACCACATCTCATGAGCCAATTTGTATTTTCAAAAGATGCAGTTTTCTTATAATTCAACCTACCTTTACTTCCTTCTTTTGACGTTTGATGTGAGAGTTCTGACTTCAGGGCAGCATGGAGGTGTGGTGGTTAGCACTGTCGCCTCACAGCGAGAGGGTTCTTAGTTCGATCCCAGGTGTGGGAGCCCTTCTGTGTGGAGTTTGCATGTTCTCCCCGTGTCAGCATGGGCTTTCTCCGGGTACTCCAGCTTCCTCCTGCAGTCCAAAGACATGCAGATTGGGAAAAGGTTAATTGGTGTGAATGTGAGTGTGAATGATTATCTGTCTCTATGTGGCAGTGCTGCGATAGTCTGGCCCATTGTCAGCTGGGATAGGCTCCACCCCCCCACGCGACACCAGAGAGAATAAGCGGTTAGAAAATGGATGGATGGAGTTCTGACTTCACAGTCAGACCTCAACTATTTTTGTCATGTTGCCCTCAGCCTCATTTGTAGAATATAACTTTTGCCTCTTAAAAGACTTATCTCCGGAGCTGTCCAACACAGGAATGTGTAGATTTCTGGAAAATGAATGGCCAACATGTGGTTTCAGACAAAGGCTTTTCAACATAGTTTATCAGATGGGGGCTAATATGCATCATTAACCACATCTCATGAGCCATTTGTATTTTCAAAAATTGCAGTTTTCTTATCATTTAACCTACCATTAGTTCATTCTTTTGATCTTTGATGTGAAAGGTCTGACTTCAGGGCGGCATGGAGTTGCGGTGGTTAGCACTGTTGCCTCAACAAAGAGGGTTCCTGGTTCGATCCCAGGTGTGGGAGCCCTTCTGTGTGGAGTTTGCATGTTCTCCCCGTGTCAGCGTGGGTCTTCTCAGGGTACTCCTGCTTCCTCCAAGAGTCCAAAGACATGCAGATTAGGGATAGGTTAATTGTTGTGAATGGTTATCTTTCTCTCTGTGTAAGCCCTGCAATAGGCTGGCCCAATGTCAGCTGGGATAGGCTCCAGCCCCTCTGTGACCCCCAAGAGGATAAGCGGTTAGAAAAGGGATGGATGGAGTTCTGACTTCACAGTCAGACCTCAACTATTTTTGTCATGTTGCCCTCAGCCTCATTTGTAGGATGTAATTTTTCCCTCTTAAATTAATTATCCTCAGAGCTGTCTTAACGATGAATGTGTAGCTTTTTGGAGGATTAATGGCCAACATGTGGTTTCAGAGGAAGGGGCTTTTCAACATAGTTGATCAGATCGAGAAACATATGCATCATTAACCACATCTCATGAGCCAATTTTTATTTTCAAAAGCTGCAGTTTTCTTTTAATTCAACCTACCTTTACTTCATTCTTTTGACATTTGATGTGAGAGTTCTGACTTCAGGGCGGCATGGAGTTGTGGTGGTTAGCACTGTCACCTCACAGTGAGAGGGTTCTTAGTTCGATCCCAGGTGTGGGAGCCCTTCTTTGCGGAGTTTGGATGTTCTTCCTGTGTCAGCATGGGTTTTCCCCGGGTACTCCTGCTTCCTCCAACAGTCCAAAGACATGCAGATTGGGGAAAGGTTAATTGGTGTGAATGTGAGTGTGAATGGTCATCTTTCTCTCTGTGTAAGCCCTGTGATAGTCTGGCCCAATGTCAGCTGGGATAGGCTCCAGCCCCCCTGTGACCCCCAAGAGGATAAGCGGTTAGAAAATGGATGGATTGAGTTCTGACTTCACAGTCAGACCTGAAATATTTTTGTCATGTTGCCCTCAGCCTCATTTGTAGGATATAACTTTTCCCTCTTAAATTACTCATCTCCGGGGCTGTCCAACACAGGAATGTGTAGATTTTTGGAAAATGAATGGCCCACATGTGGTTTCAGACAGAGGCTTTTCAACATAGTTGATCAGATAAAGTAACATATGCATCATTAACCACATCTCATGAGCCAATTTGTATTTTCAAAAGATGCAGTTTTCTTATAATTCAACCTACCTTTACTTCCTTCTTTTGACGTTTGATATAAGAGTTCTGACTTCAGGGCAGCATGGAGGTGTGGTGGTTAGCACTGTCGCCTCACAGCAAGAGGGTTCTTAGTTCGATCCCAGGTGTGGGAGCCCTTCTGTGTGGAGTTTGCATGTTCTCCCCGTGTCAGCATGGGCTTTCTCCGGGTACTCCAGCTTCCTCCTGCAGTCCAAAGACATGCAGATAGGGAAAAGGTTAATTGGTGTGAATGTGAGTGTGAATGGTTATCTGTCTCTATGTGGCAGTGCTGCGATAGTCTGGCCCATTGTCAGCTGGGATAGGCTCCACCCCCCCACGCGACACCAGAGAGGATAAGCGGTTAGAAAATGGATGGATGGAGTTCTGACTTCACAGTCAGACCTCAACTATTTTTGTCATGTTGCCCTCAGCCTCATTTGTAGAATATAACTTTTGCCTCTTAAAAGACTTATCTCCGGAGCTGTCCAACACAGGAATGTGTAGATTTCTGGAAAATGAATGGCCAACATGTGGTTTCAGACAAAGGCTTTTCAACATATTTATCAGATGGGGGCTAATATGCATCATTAACCACATCTCATGAGCCATTTGTATTTTCAAAAATTGCAGTTTTCTTATCATTTAACCTACCGTTAGTTCATTCTTTTGATCTTTGATGTGAAAGGTCTGACTTCAGGGCGGCATGGAGGTGTGGTGGTTAGCACTGTTGCCTCAACAAAGAGGGTTCCTGGTTCGATCCCAGGTGTGGGAGCCCTTCTGTGTGGAGATTGCATGTTCTCCCCGTGTCAGCGTGGGGCTTCTCAGGGTACTCCTGCTTCCTCCAACAGTCCAAAGACATGCAGATTAGGGATACGTTAATTGTTGTGAATGGTTATCTTTCTCTCTGTGTAAGCCCTGCAATAGTCTGGCCCAATGTCAGCTGGGATAGGCTGAAGCCCCTCTGTGACCCCCAAGAGGATAAGCGGTTAGAAAATGGATGGATGGAATTCTGACTTCACAGTCAGACCTCAACTATTTTTGTCATGTTGCCCTCAGCCTCATTTGTACGATGTAATTTTTCCTTCTTAAATTAATTATCCCGAGCTGTCTAACAGAGGAATGTGTAGCTTTTTGGAAGATTAATGGCCAACATGTGGTTTCAGAGGAAAGGGCTTTTCAACATGGTTGATCAGATGGAGACTAATATGCAACATTAACCACATCCTATGAGCCATTTGTATTTTCAAAAGCTGCAGTTTTCTTATCATTTAACCTACCGTTAGTTCATTCTTTTGATGTTTGATGTGAAAGGTCTGACTTCAGGGCGGCATGGAGGTGTGGTGGTTAGCACTGTCACCTCAAAGTAAGAGGGTTCCTGGTTCAATCCCAGGTGTGGGAGCCCTTCTGTGTGGAGTTGGCATGTTCTCCCCTTGTCAGCATGGGCTTTCTCCGGGTACTCCTGCTTCCTCCAACAGTCCAAAGACATGCAGATTGGGGATAGGATAATTGGTGTGACTGTGAGTGTGAATGATTATCTGTCTCTATGTGGCAGCGCTGCGATAGTCTGGCCCAGTGTCAGCTGGGATAGGCTCCGGCCCCCCCGCGACACCAGAGAGGATAAGCGGTTAGAAAATGGATGGATGGAGTTCTGACTTCACAGTCAGACCTCAACTATTTTTGTCATGTTGCCCTCAGCCTCATTTGTAGGATATAACTTTTGCCTCTTAAAAGACATATCTCCGGAGTTGTCCAAAAGAAGAATGTGTACATTTTTGGAAAATGAATAGCCAACATGTGGTTTCAGACAGAGGCTTTTCAACATAGTTGATCAGATGGAGGTCAATATGCATCATTAACCACATCCTATAAGCCATTTGTATTTTCAAAAATTGCAGTTTTCTTATCATTTAACCTACCATTAGTTCATTCTTTTGATGTTTGATGTGAAAGGTCTGACTTCAGGGCGGCATGGAGGTGTGGTGGTTAGCACTGTCGCCTCAACGAAGAGGGTTCCTGGTTCAATCCCAGGTGTGGGAGCCCTTCTGTGTGGAGTTTGCATGTTCTCCCCGTGTCAGCGTGGGTCTTCTCAGGGTACTCTTGCTTCCTCCAACAGTCCAAAGACATGCAGATTAGGGATAAGATAATTGGTGTGAATGGTTATATTTCTCTCTGTGTAAGCCCTGCAATAGTCTGGCCCAATGTCAGCTGGGATAGGCTCCAGTCCCCCTGTGACCCCCAAGAGTATAAGCGCTTAGAAAATGGATGGATGGAGTTCTGACTTCACAGTCAGACCTCAACTATTTTTGTCATGTTGCCCTCAGCCTCATTTGTAGGATGTAATTTTTCCCTCTTAAATTAATTATCCCCAGAGCTGTCTAACAGAGGAATGTGTAGCTTTTTGGAAGATTAATGGCCAACATGTGGTTTCAGAGGAAAGGGCTTTTCAACATGGTTGATCAGATGGAGGCTAATATGCATCATTAACCACATCCTATGAGCCATTTGTATTTTCAAAAGCTGCAGTTTTCTTATCATTTAACTTACCATTAGTTCATTCTTTTGATCTTTGATGTGAAAGGTCTGACTTCAGGGTGGCATGGAGGTGTGGTGGTTAGCACTGTCACCTCAAAGTAAGAGGGTTCCTGGTTCAATCCCAGGTGTGGGAGCCCTTCTGTGTGGAGTTGGCATGTTCTCCCCTTGTCAGCATGGGCTTTCTCCGGGTACTCCTGCTTCCTCCTGCAGTCCAAAGACATGCAGATTGGGAAAAGGTTAATTGGTGTGAATGTGAGTGTGAATGGTTATCTGTCTCTATGTGGCAGTGCTGCGATAGTCTGGCCCATTGTCAGCTGGGATAGGCTCCGCCCCCCCCCCGCGCGCGACACCAGAGAGGATAAGCGGTTAGATAATGGATGGATGGAGTTCTGACTTCACAGTCAGACCTGAAATATTTTTGTCATGTTGCCCTCAGCCTCATTTGTAGAATATAACTTTTCCCTCTTAAATTACTCATCTCCGGAGCTGTCCAACACAGGAATGTGTAGATTTTTGGAAAATGAATGGCCAACATGTGGTTTCAGACAGAGGCTTTTCAACATAGTTTATCAGATGGGGGCTAATATGCATCATTAACCACATCTCATGAGCCAATTTGTATTTTCAAAAGATGCAGTTTTCTTATAATTCAACCTACCTTTACTTCCTTCTTTTGACGTTTGATGTGAGAGTTCTGACTTCAGGGCAGCATGGAGGTGTGGTGGTTAGCACTGTCGCCTCACAGCGAGAGGGTTCTTAGTTCGATCCCAGGTGTGGGAGCCCTTCTGTGTGGAGTTTGCATGTTCTCCCCGTGTCAGCATGGGCTTTCTCCGGGTACTCCAGCTTCCTCCTGCAGTCCAAAGACATGCAGATTGGGAAAAGGTTAATTGGTGTGAATGTGAGTGTGAATGGTTATCTGTCTCTATGTGGCAGTGCTGCGATAGTCTGGCCCATTGTCAGCTGGGATAGGCTCCGCCCCCCCCCCCGCGCGCGACACCAGAGAGGATAAGCGGTTAGATAATGGATGGATGGAGTTCTGACTTCACAGTCAGACCTGAAATATTTTTGTCATGTTGCCCTCAGCCTCATTTGTAGAATATAACTTTTCCCTCTTAAATTACTCATCTCCGGAGCTGTCCAACACAGGAATGTGTAGATTTTTGGAAAATGAATGGCCAACATGTGGTTTCAGACAGAGGCTTTTCAACATAGTTTATCAGATGGGGGCTAATATGCATCATTAACCACATCTCATGAGCCAATTTGTATTTTCAAAAGATGCAGTTTTCTTATAATTCAACCTACCTTTACTTCCTTCTTTTGACGTTTGATGTGAGAGTTCTGACTTCAGGGCAGCATGGAGGTGTGGTGGTTAGCACTGTCGCCTCACAGCGAGAGGGTTCTTAGTTCGATCCCAGGTGTGGGAGCCCTTCTGTGTGGAGTTTGCATGTTCTCCCCGTGTCAGCATGGGCTTTCTCCGGGTACTCCAGCTTCCTCCTGCAGTCCAAAGACATGCAGATTGGGAAAAGGTTAATTGGTGTGAATGTGAGTGTGAATGGTTATCTGTCTCTATGTGGCAGTGCTGCGATAGTCTGGCCCAATGTCAGCTGGGATAGGCTCCGCCCCCCCACGCGACACCAGAGAGGATAAGCGCTTAGAAAATGGATGGATGGAGTTCTGACTTCACAGTCAGACCTCAACTGTTTTTGTCATGTTGCCCTCAGCCTCATTTGTAGAATATAACTTTTGCCTCTTAAAAGACTTATCTCCGGAGCTGTCCAACACAGGAATGTGTAGATTTCTGGAAAATGAATGGCCAACATGTGGTTTCAGACAAAGGCTTTTCAACATAGTTTATCAGATGGGGGCTAATATGCATCATTAACCACATCTCATGAGCCATTTGTATTTTCAAAAATTGCAGTTTTCTTATCATTTAACCTACCATTAGTTCATTCTTTTGATCTTTGATGTGAAAGGTCTGACTTCAGGGCGGCATGGAGGTGTGGTGGTTAGCACTGTTGCCTCAACAAAGAGGGTTCCTGGTTCGATCCCAGGTGTGGGAGCCCTTCTGTGTGGAGTTTGCATGTTCTCCCCGTGTCAGCGTGGGTCTTCTCAGGGTACTCCTGCTTCCTCCAACAGTCCAAAGACATGCAGATTAGGGATAGGTTAATTGTTGTGAATGGTTATCTTTCTCTCTGTGTAAGCCCTGCAATAGGCTGGCCCAATGTCAGCTGGGATAGGCTCCAGCCCCTCTGTGACCCCCAAGAGGATAAGCGGTTAGAAAAGGGATGGATGGAGTTCTGACTTCACAGTCAGACCTCAACTATTTTTGTCATGTTGCCCTCAGCCTCATTTGTAGGATGTAATTTTTCCCTCTTAAATTAATTATCCCCAGAGCTGTCTTAACGAGGAATGTGTAGCTTTTTGGAGGATTAATGGCCAACATGTGGTTTCAGAGGAAGGGGCTTTTCAACATAGTTGATCAGATCGAGAAACATATGCATCATTAACCACATCTCATGAGCCAATTTTTATTTTCAAAAGCTGCAGTTTTCTTTTAATTCAACCTACCTTTACTTCATTCTTTTGACATTTGATGTGAGAGTTCTGACTTCAGGGCAGCATGGAGGTGTGGTGGTTAGCACTGTCACCTCACAGTGAGAGGGTTCTTAGTTCGATCCCAGGTGTGGGAGCCCTTCTTTGCGGAGTTTGGATGTTCTTCCTGTGTCAGCATGGGTTTTCCCCGGGTACTCCTGCTTCCTCCAACAGTCCAAAGACATGCAGATTGGGGAAAGGTTAATTGGTGTGAATGTGAGTGTGAATGATTATCTGTCTGTATGTGGCAGCACTGCGATAGTCTGGCCCGGTGTCAGCTGGGATAGGCTCCGGCCCCCCCGTGACACCAGAGAGGATAAGCGGTTAGAAAATGGATGGATGGAGTTCTGACTTCACAGTCAGACCTGAAATATTTTTGTCATGTTGCCCTCAGCCTCATTTGTAGGATATAACTTTTCCTTCTTAAATTTCTCATCTCCGGAGCTGTCCAACACAGGAATGCGTAGATTTTTGGAAAATGAATGGCCAACATGTGGTTTCACAAAGAGGCTTTTCAACATAGTTGATCAGATGGAGACTAACATGCATCATTAACCACATCCTATGAGCCATTTGTATTTTCAAAAATTGCAGTTGTCTTATCATTTAACCTACCGTTAGTTCATTCTTTTGATGTTTGATGTGAAAGGTCTGACTTCAGGGCGGCATGGAACTGTAGTGGTTAGCACTGTCGCCTCAACGAAAAGGGTTCCTGGTTCAATCCCAGATTTGGGAGCCCTTCTGTGTGGAGTTTGCATGTTCTCCCCGTGTCAGCGTGGGTTTTCTCAGGGTACTCCTGCTTCCTCCAACAGTCCAAAGACATGCAGATTAGGGATAGGGTTAATTGGTGTGAATGTGAGTGTGAATGGTCATCTTTCTCTCTGTGTAAGCCCTGTGATAGTCTGGCCCAATGTCAGCTGGGATAGGCTCCAGCCCCCCTGTGACCCCCAAGAGGATAAGCGGTTAGAAAATGGATGGATTGAGTTCTGACTTCACAGTCAGACCTGAAATATTTTTGTCATGTTGCCCTCAGCCTCATTTGTAGGATATAACTTTTCCCTCTTAAATTACTCATCTCCGGAGCTGTCCAACACAGGAATGTGTAGATTTTTGGAAAATGAATGGCCAACATGTGGTTTCAGACAGAGGCTTTTCAACATAGTTGATCAGATAAAGTAACATATGCATCATTAACCACATCTCATGAGCCAATTTGTATTTTCAAAAGATGCAGTTTTCTTATAATTCAACCTACCTTTACTTCCTTCTTTTGACGTTTGATATAAGAGTTCTGACTTCAGGGCAGCATGGAGGTGTGGTGGTTAGCACTGTCGCCTCACAGCGAGAGGGTTCTTAGTTCGATCCCAGGTGTGGGAGCCCTTCTGTGTGGAGTTTGCATGTTCTCCCCGTGTCAGCATGGGCTTTCTCCGGGTACTCCAGCTTCCTCCTGCAGTCCAAAGACATGCAGATTGGGAAAAGGTTAATTGGTGTGAATGTGAGTGTGAATGGTTATCTGTCTCTATGTGGCAGTGCTGCGATAGTCTGGCCCATTGTCAGCTGGGATAGGCTCCGCCCCCCCCCCGCGCGCGACACCAGAGAGGATAAGCGGTTAGATAATGGATGGATGGAGTTCTGACTTCACAGTCAGACCTGAAATATTTTTGTCATGTTGCCCTCAGCCTCATTTGTAGAATATAACTTTTCCCTCTTAAATTACTCATCTCCGGAGCTGTCCAACACAGGAATGTGTAGATTTTTGGAAAATGAATGGCCAACATGTGGTTTCAGACAGAGGCTTTTCAACATAGTTTATCAGATGGGGGCTAATATGCATCATTAACCACATCTCATGAGCCAATTTGTATTTTCAAAAGATGCAGTTTTCTTATAATTCAACCTACCTTTACTTCCTTCTTTTGACGTTTGATGTGAGAGTTCTGACTTCAGGGCAGCATGGAGGTGTGGTGGTTAGCACTGTCGCCTCACAGCGAGAGGGTTCTTAGTTCGATCCCAGGTGTGGGAGCCCTTCTGTGTGGAGTTTGCATGTTCTCCCCGTGTCAGCATGGGCTTTCTCCGGGTACTCCAGCTTCCTCCTGCAGTCCAAAGACATGCAGATTGGGAAAAGGTTAATTGGTGTGAATGTGAGTGTGAATGGTTATCTGTCTCTATGTGGCAGTGCTGCGATAGTCTGGCCCAATGTCAGCTGGGATAGGCTCCGCCCCCCCACGCGACACCAGAGAGGATAAGCGCTTAGAAAATGGATGGATGGAGTTCTGACTTCACAGTCAGACCTCAACTATTTTTGTCATGTTGCCCTCAGCCTCATTTGTAGAATATAACTTTTGCCTCTTAAAAGACTTATCTCCGGAGCTGTCCAACACAGGAATGTGTAGATTTCTGGAAAATGAATGGCCAACATGTGGTTTCAGACAAAGGCTTTTCAACATAGTTTATCAGATGGGGGCTAATATGCATCATTAACCACATCTCATGAGCCATTTGTATTTTCAAAAATTGCAGTTTTCTTATCATTTAACCTACCATTAGTTCATTCTTTTGATCTTTGATGTGAAAGGTCTGACTTCAGGGCGGCATGGAGGTGTGGTGGTTAGCACTGTTGCCTCAACAAAGAGGGTTCCTGGTTCGATCCCAGGTGTGGGAGCCCTTCTGTGTGGAGTTTGCATGTTCTCCCCGTGTCAGCGTGGGTCTTCTCAGGGTACTCCTGCTTCCTCCAACAGTCCAAAGACATGCAGATTAGGGATAGGTTAATTGTTGTGAATGGTTATCTTTCTCTCTGTGTAAGCCCTGCAATAGGCTGGCCCAATGTCAGCTGGGATAGGCTCCAGCCCCTCTGTGACCCCCAAGAGGATAAGCGGTTAGAAAAGGGATGGATGGAGTTCTGACTTCACAGTCAGACCTCAACTATTTTTGTCATGTTGCCGTCAGCCTCATTTGTAGGATGTAATTTTTCCCTCTTAAATTAATTATCCCCAGAGCTGTCTTAACGAGGAATGTGTAGCTTTTTGGAGGATTAATGGCCAACATGTGGTTTCAGAGGAAGGGGCTTTTCAACATAGTTGATCAGATCGAGAAACATATGCATCATTAACCACATCTCATGAGCCAATTTTTATTTTCAAAAGCTGCAGTTTTCTTTTAATTCAACCTACCTTTACTTCATTCTTTTGACATTTGATGTGAGAGTTCTGACTTCAGGGCAGCATGGAGGTGTGGTGGTTAGCACTGTCACCTCACAGTGAGAGGGTTCTTAGTTCGATCCCAGGTGTGGGAGCCCTTCTTTGCGGAGTTTGGATGTTCTTCCTGTGTCAGCATGGGTTTTCCCCGGGTACTCCTGCTTCCTCCAACAGTCCAAAGACATGCAGATTGGGGAAAGGTTAATTGGTGTGAATGTGAGTGTGAATGATTATCTGTCTGTATGTGGCAGCACTGCGATAGTCTGGCCCGGTGTCAGCTGGGATAGGCTCCGGCCCCCCCGTGACACCAGAGAGGATAAGCGGTTAGAAAATGGATGGATGGAGTTCTGACTTCACAGTCAGACCTGAAATATTTTTGTCATGTTGCCCTCAGCCTCATTTGTAGGATATAACTTTTCCTTCTTAAATTTCTCATCTCCGGAGCTGTCCAACACAGGAATGCGTAGATTTTTGGAAAATGAATGGCCAACATGTGGTTTCACAAAGAGGCTTTTCAACATAGTTGATCAGATGGAGACTAACATGCATCATTAACCACATCCTATGAGCCATTTGTATTTTCAAAAATTGCAGTTGTCTTATCATTTAACCTACCGTTAGTTCATTCTTTTGATGTTTGATGTGAAAGGTCTGACTTCAGGGCGGCATGGAACTGTAGTGGTTAGCACTGTCGCCTCAACGAAAAGGGTTCCTGGTTCAATCCCAGATTTGGGAGCCCTTCTGTGTGGAGTTTGCATGTTCTCCCCGTGTCAGCGTGGGTTTTCTCAGGGTACTCCTGCTTCCTCCAACAGTCCAAAGACATGCAGATTAGGGATAGGGTTAATTGGTGTGAATGTGAGTGTGAATGGTCATCTTTCTCTCTGTGTAAGCCCTGTGATAGTCTGGCCCAATGTCAGCTGGGATAGGCTCCAGCCCCCCTGTGACCCCCAAGAGGATAAGCGGTTAGAAAATGGATGGATTGAGTTCTGACTTCACAGTCAGACCTGAAATATTTTTGTCATGTTGCCCTCAGCCTCATTTGTAGGATATAACTTTTCCCTCTTAAATTACTCATCTCCGGAGCTGTCCAACACAGGAATGTGTAGATTTTTGGAAAATGAATGGCCAACATGTGGTTTCAGACAGAGGCTTTTCAACATAGTTGATCAGATAAAGTAACATATGCATCATTAACCACATCTCATGAGCCAATTTGTATTTTCAAAAGATGCAGTTTTCTTATAGTTCAACCTACCTTAACTTCCTTCTTTTGACGTTTGATATAAGAGTTCTGACTTCAGGGCAGCATGGAGGTGTGGTGGTTAGCACTGTCGCCTCACAGCAAGAGGGTTCTTAGTTCGATCCCAGGTGTGGGAGCCCTTCTGTGTGGAGTTTGCATGTTCTCCCCGTGTCAGCATGGGCTTTCTCCGGGTACTCCAGCTTCCTCCTGCAGTCCAAAGACATGCAGATAGGGAAAAGGTTAATTGGTGTGAATGTGAGTGTGAATGGTTATCTGTCTCTATGTGGCAGTGCTGCGATAGTCTGGCCCATTGTCAGCTGGGATAGGCTCCGCCCCCCCACGCGACACCAGAGAGGATAAGCGGTTAGAAAATGGATGGATGGAGTTCTGACTTCACAGTCAGACCTCAACTATTTTTGTCATGTTGCCCTCAGCCTCATTTGTAGAATATAACTTTTGCCTCTTAAAAGACTTATCTCCGGAGCTGTCCAACACAGGAATGTGTAGATTTCTGGAAAATGAATGGCCAACATGTGGTTTCAGACAAAGGCTTTTCAACATATTTATCAGATGGGGGCTAATATGCATCATTAACCACATCTCATGAGCCATTTGTATTTTCAAAAATTGCAGTTTTCTTATCATTTAACCTACCGTTAGTTCATTCTTTTGATCTTTGATGTGAAAGGTCTGACTTCAGGGCGGCATGGAGGTGTGGTGGTTAGCACTGTTGCCTCAACAAAGAGGGTTCCTGGTTCGATCCCAGGTGTGGGAGCCCTTCTGTGTGGAGATTGCATGTTCTCCCCGTGTCAGCGTGGGGCTTCTCAGGGTACTCCTGCTTCCTCCAACAGTCCAAAGACATGCAGATTAGGGATACGTTAATTGTTGTGAATGGTTATCTTTCTCTCTGTGTAAGCCCTGCAATAGTCTGGCCCAATGTCAGCTGGGATAGGCTGAAGCCCCTCTGTGACCCCCAAGAGGATAAGCGGTTAGAAAATGGATGGATGGAATTCTGACTTCACAGTCAGACCTCAACTATTTTTGTCATGTTGCCCTCAGCCTCATTTGTACGATGTAATTTTTCCTTCTTAAATTAATTATCCCGAGCTGTCTAACAGAGGAATGTGTAGCTTTTTGGAAGATTAATGGCCAACATGTGGTTTCAGAGGAAAGGGCTTTTCAACATGGTTGATCAGATGGAGACTAATATGCAACATTAACCACATCCTATGAGCCATTTGTATTTTCAAAAGCTGCAGTTTTCTTATCATTTAACCTACCGTTAGTTCATTCTTTTGATGTTTGATGTGAAAGGTCTGACTTCAGGGCGGCATGGAGGTGTGGTGGTTAGCACTGTCACCTCAAAGTAAGAGGGTTCCTGGTTCAATCCCAGGTGTGGGAGCCCTTCTGTGTGGAGTTGGCATGTTCTCCCCTTGTCAGCATGGGCTTTCTCCGGGTACTCCTGCTTCCTCCTGCAGTCCAAAGACATGCAGATTGGGGATAGGATAATTGGTGTGACTGTGAGTGTGAATGATTATCTGTCTCTATGTGGCAGCGCTGCGATAGTCTGGCCCAGTGTCAGCTGGGATAGGCTCCGGCCCCCCCGCGACACCAGAGAGGATAAGCGGTTAGAAAATGGATGGATGGAGTTCTGACTTCACAGTCAGACCTCAACTATTTTTGTCATGTTGCCCTCAGCCTCATTTGTAGGATATAACTTTTGCCTCTTAAAAGACATATCTCCGGAGTTGTCCAAAAGAAGAATGTGTACATTTTTGGAAAATGAATAGCCAACATGTGGTTTCAGACAGAGGCTTTTCAACATAGTTGATCAGATGGAGGTCAATATGCATCATTAACCACATCCTATAAGCCATTTGTATTTTCAAAAATTGCAGTTTACTTATCATTTAACCTACCATTAGTTCATTCTTTTGATGTTTGATGTGAAAGGTCTGACTTCAGGGCGGCATGGAGGTGTGGTGGTTAGCACTGTCGCCTCAACGAAGAGGGTTCCTGGTTCAATCCCAGGTGTGGGAGCCCTTCTGTGTGGAGTTTGCATGTTCTCCCCGTGTCAGCGTGGGTCTTCTCAGGGTACTCTTGCTTCCTCCAACAGTCCAAAGACATGCAGATTAGGGATAAGATAATTGGTGTGAATGGTTATATTTCTCTCTGTGTAAGCCCTGCAATAGTCTGGCCCAATGTCAGCTGGGATAGGCTCCAGTCCCCCTGTGACCCCCAAGAGTATAAGCGCTTAGAAAATGGATGGATGGAGTTCTGACTTCACAGTCAGACCTCAACTATTTTTGTCATGTTGCCCTCAGCCTCATTTGTAGGATGTAATTTTTCTCTCTTAAATTAATTATCCCCAGAGCTGTCTAACAGAGGAATGTGTAGCTTTTTGGAAGATTAATGGCCAACATGTGGTTTCAGAGGAAAGGGCTTTTCAACATGGTTGATCAGATGGAGACTAATATGCATCATTAACCACATCCTATGAGCCATTTGTATTTTCAAAAGCTGCAGTTTTCTTATCATTTAACTTACCATTAGTTCATTCTTTTGATCTTTGATGTGAAAGGTCTGACTTCAGGGTGGCATGGAGGTGTGGTGGTTAGCACTGTCACCTCAAAGTAAGAGGGTTCCTGGTTCAATCCCAGGTGTGGGAGCCCTTCTGTGTGGAGTTGGCATGTTCTCCCCTTGTCAGCATGGGCTTTCTCCGGGTACTCCTGCTTCCTCCTGCAGTCCAAAGACATGCAGATTGGGAAAAGGTTAATTGGTGTGAATGTGAGTGTGAATGGTTATCTTTCTCTATGTGGCAGTGCTGCGATAGTCTGGCCCATTGTCAGCTGGGATAGGCTCCGCCCCCCCCCCGCGCGCGACACCAGAGAGGATAAGCGGTTAGATAATGGATGGATGGAGTTCTGACTTCACAGTCAGACCTGAAATATTTTTGTCATGTTGCCCTCAGCCTCATTTGTAGAATATAACTTTTCCCTCTTAAATTACTCATCTCCGGAGCTGTCCAACACAGGAATGTGTAGATTTTTGGAAAATGAATGGCCAACATGTGGTTTCAGACAGAGGCTTTTCAACATAGTTTATCAGATGGGGGCTAATATGCATCATTAACCACATCTCATGAGCCAATTTGTATTTTCAAAAGATGCAGTTTTCTTATAATTCAACCTACCTTTACTTCCTTCTTTTGACGTTTGATGTGAGAGTTCTGACTTCAGGGCAGCATGGAGGTGTGGTGGTTAGCACTGTCGCCTCACAGCGAGAGGGTTCTTAGTTCGATCCCAGGTGTGGGAGCCCTTCTGTGTGGAGTTTGCATGTTCTCCCCGTGTCAGCATGGGCTTTCTCCGGGTACTCCAGCTTCCTCCTGCAGTCCAAAGACATGCAGATTGGGAAAAGGTTAATTGGTGTGAATGTGAGTGTGAATGGTTATCTGTCTCTATGTGGCAGTGCTGCGATAGTCTGGCCCATTGTCAGCTGGGATAGGCTCCGCCCCCCCCCCCCCCCCCGCGCGCGACACCAGAGAGGATAAGCGGTTAGATAATGGATGGATGGAGTTCTGACTTCACAGTCAGACCTGAAATATTTTTGTCATGTTGCCCTCAGCCTCATTTGTAGAATATAACTTTTCCCTCTTAAATTACTCATCTCCGGAGCTGTCCAACACAGGAATGTGTAGATTTTTGGAAAATGAATGGCCAACATGTGGTTTCAGACAGAGGCTTTTCAACATAGTTTATCAGATGGGGGCTAATATGCATCATTAACCACATCTCATGAGCCAATTTGTATTTTCAAAAGATGCAGTTTTCTTATAATTCAACCTACCTTTACTTCCTTCTTTTGACGTTTGATGTGAGAGTTCTGACTTCAGGGCAGCATGGAGGTGTGGTGGTTAGCACTGTCGCCTCACAGCGAGAGGGTTCTTAGTTCGATCCCAGGTGTGGGAGCCCTTCTGTGTGGAGTTTGCATGTTCTCCCCGTGTCAGCATGGGCTTTCTCCGGGTACTCCAGCTTCCTCCTGCAGTCCAAAGACATGCAGATTGGGAAAAGGTTAATTGGTGTGAATGTGAGTGTGAATGGTTATCTGTCTCTATGTGGCAGTGCTGCGATAGTCTGGCCCAATGTCAGCTGGGATAGGCTCCGCCCCCCCACGCGACACCAGAGAGGATAAGCGCTTAGAAAATGGATGGATGGAGTTCTGACTTCACAGTCAGACCTCAACTATTTTTGTCATGTTGCCCTCAGCCTCATTTGTAGAATATAACTTTTGCCTCTTAAAAGACTTATCTCCGGAGCTGTCCAACACAGGAATGTGTAGATTTCTGGAAAATGAATGGCCAACATGTGGTTTCAGACAAAGGCTTTTCAACATAGTTTATCAGATGGGGGCTAATATGCATCATTAACCACATCTCATGAGCCATTTGTATTTTCAAAAATTGCAGTTTTCTTATCATTTAACCTACCATTAGTTCATTCTTTTGATCTTTGATGTGAAAGGTCTGACTTCAGGGAGGCATGGAGGTGTGGTGGTTAGCACTGTTGCCTCAACAAAGAGGGTTCCTGGTTCGATCCCAGGTGTGGGAGCCCTTCTGTGTGGAGTTTGCATGTTCTCCCCGTGTCAGCGTGGGTCTTCTCAGGGTACTCCTGCTTCCTCCAACAGTCCAAAGACATGCAGATTAGGGATAGGTTAATTGTTGTGAATGGTTATCTTTCTCTCTGTGTAAGCCCTGCAATAGTCTGGCCCAATGTCAGCTGGGATAGGCTCCAGCCCCTCTGTGACCCCCAAGAGGATAAGCGGTTAGAAAATGGATGGATGGAGTTCTGACTTCATAGTCAGACCTCAACTATTTTTGTCATGTTGCCCTCAGCCTCATTTGTAGGATGTAATTTTTCCCTCTTAAATTAATTATACCCAGAGCTGTCTAAAAGAGGAATGTGTAGCTTTTTGGAAGATTAATGGCCAACATGTGGTTTCAGACAGAGTCTTTTCAACATAGTTGATCAGATCAAGAAACATATGCATCATTAACCACATCTCATGAGCCATTTTGTATTTTCAAAAGCTGCAGTTTTCTCATAATTCAACCTACCTTTACTTCCTTCTTTTGACGTTTGATATAAGAGTTCTGAATTCAGGGCAGCATGGAGGTGTGGTGGTTAGCACTGTCCCCTCACAGCGAGAGGGTTCTTAGTTCGATCCCAGGTGTGGGAGCCCTTCTGTGCGGAGTTTGCATCTTCTCCCCTTGTCAGCATGGGCTTTCTCCGGGTACTTCAGCTTCCTCCTGCAGTCCAAAGACATGCAGATTGGGAAAAGGTTAATTGGTGTGAATGTGAGTGTGAATGGTTATCTGTCTCTCTGTGGCAGTGCTGCGATAGTCTGGCCCATTGTCAGTTGGGATAGGCTCCGCCCTCCCCACGCGACACCAGAGAGGATAAGCGGTTAGAAAATGGATGGATGGAGTTCTGACTTCACAGTCAGACCTCAACTATTTTTGTCATGTTGCCCTCAGCCTCATTTGTAGAATATAACTTTTGCCTCTTAAAAGACTTATCTCCGGAGCTGTCCAACACAGGAATGTGTAGATTTCTGGAAAATGAATGGCCAACATGTGGTTTCAGACAGAGGCTTTGCAACATAGTTTATCAGATGGGGGCTGATACGCATCATTAACCACATCTCATGAGGCATTTGTATTTTCAAAAATTGCAGTTTTCTTATCATTTAACCTACCGTTAGTTCATTCTTTTGATCTTTGATGTGAAAGGTCTGACTTCAGGGCGGCATGGAGGTGTGGTGGTTAGCACTGTGGCCTCAACAAAGAGGGTTCCTTGTTCGACCCCAGGTGTGGGAGCCCTTCTGTGTGGAGTTTGCATCTTCTCCCCGTGTCAGCGTGGGTCTTCTCGTGGTACTCCTGCTTCCTCCAACAGTCCAAAGACATGCAGATTAGGGATAGGTTAATTGTTGTGAATGGTTATCTTTTTCTCTGTGTAAGCCCTGCGATAGTCTGGCCCAATGTCAGCTGGGAATGGCTCCAGCCCCTCTGTGACCCCCAAGAGGATAAGCGGTTAGAAAATGGATGGATGGAGTTCTGACTACACAGTCAGACCTCAACTATTTTTGTCATGTTGCCCTCAGCCTCATTTGTAGGATGTAATTTTTCCCTTTTAAATTAATTATCCCCAGAGCTTCTAAACGAGGAATGTGTAGCTTTTTGGAAGATTAATGGCCAACATGTGGTTTCAGACAGAGAGGCTTTTCAACATAGTTGATCAGATCGAGAAACATATGCATCATTAACCACATCTCATGAGCCAATTTTTATTTTCAAAAGCTGCAGTTTTCTTTTAATTCAACCTACCTTTACTTCATTCTTTTGACATTTGATGTGAGAGTTCTGACTTCAGGGCGGCATGGAGGTGTGGTGGTTAGCACTGTCGCCTCACAGTGAGAGGGTTCTTAGTTCGATCCCAGGTGTGGGAGCCCTTCTGTGCGGAGTTTGCATGTTCTCCCCGTGTCAGCATGGGTTTTCCCCGGGTACTCCTGCTTCCTCCAACAGTCCAAAGACATGCAGATTGGGAAAGGTTAATTGGTGTGAATGTGAGTGTGAATGATTATCTGTCTCTATGTGGCAGTGCTGCGATAGTCTGGCCCATTGTCAGCTGGGATAGGCTCCGCCCCCCCACGCGACACCAGAGAGGATAAGCGCTTAGAAAATGGATGGATGGAGTTCTGACTTCACAGTCAGACCTCAACTATTTTTGTCATGTTGCCTCAGCCTCATTTGTAGAATATAACTTTTGCCTCTTAAAAGACTTATCTCCGGAGCTGTCCAACACAGGAATGTGTAGATTTCTGGAAAATGAATGGCCAACATGTGGTTTCAGACAAAGGCTTTTCAACATAGTTTATCAGATGGGGGCTAATATGCATCATTAACCACATCTCATGAGCCATTTGTATTTTCAAAAATTGCAGTTGTCTTATCATTTAACCTACCATTAGTTCATTCTTTTGATCTTTGATGTGAATGGTCTGACTTCAGGGCGGCATGGAGGTGTGGTGGTTAGCACTGTTGCCTCAACAAAGAGGGTTCCTGGTTCGATCCCAGGTGTGGGAGCCCTTCTGTGTGGAGTTTGCATGTTCTCCCCGTGTCAGCGTGGGTCTTCTCAGGGTACTCCTGCTTCCTCCAACAGTCCAAAGACATGCAGATTAGGGATAGGTTAATTGTTGTGAATGGTTATCTTTCTCTCTGTGTAAGCCCTGCGATAGTCTGGCCCAATGTCAGCTGGGAATGGCTCCAGCCCCTCTGTGACCCCCAAGAGGATAAGCGGTTAGAAAATGGATGGATGGAGTTCTGACTTCACAGTCAGACCTCAACTATTTTTGTCATGTTGCCCTCAGCCTCATTTGTACAATGTAATTTTTCCCTCTTAAATTAATTATCCCCGGAGCTTCTAAACGAGGAATGTGTAGCTTTTTGGAAGATTAATGGCCAACATGTGGTTTCAGACAAAGGCTTTTCAACATAGTTGATCAGATCGACAAACATATGCATCATTAACCACATCTCATGAGCCAATTTTTATTTTCAAAAGCTGCAGTTTTCTTTTAATTCAACCTACCTTTACTTCATTCTTTTGACATTTGATGTGAGAGTTCTGACTTCAGGGCGGCATGGAGGTGTGGTGGTTAGCACTGTCGCCTCACAGCGAGAGGGTTCTTAGTTCGATCCCAGGTGTGGGAGCCCTTCTGTGCAGAGTTTGCATCTTCTCAGGGTACTCGGGCTTCCTCCAACAGTCCAAAGACATGCAGATTAGGGATAAGATAATTGGTGTGAATGGTTATCTTTCTCTCTGTGTAAGCCCTGCAATAGTCTGGCCCAATGTCAGCTGGGATAGGCTCCAGTCCCCCTGTGACCCCCAAGAGTATAAGCGGTTAGAAAATGGATGGATGGAGTTCTGACTTCACAGTCAGACCTCAACTATTTTTGTCATGTTGCCCTCAGCCTCATTTGTAGGATGTAATTTTTTCCTTTTAAATTAATTATCCCCAGAGCTGTCTAAAAGAGAAATGTGTAGCTTTTTGGAAGATTAATGGCCAACACGTGGTTTCAGACAGAGAGGCTTTTCAACATGGTTGATCAGATGGAGACTAATATGCATCATTAACCACATCCTATGAGCCATTTGTATTTTCAAAAGCTGCAGTTTTCTTATCATTTAACCTACCGTTCGTTCATTCCTTTGATCTTTGATGTGAAAGGTCTGACTTAAGGGCGGCATGGAAGTGTGGTGGTTAGCACTGTCGCCTCAAAGTAAGAGGGTTCCTGGTTCAATCCCAGGTGTGGGAGCCCTTCTGTGAGGAGTTTGCATGTTCTCCCCGTGTCAGCGTGGGTTTTCTCAGGGTACTCCTGCTTCCTCCAAGAGTCCAAAGACATGCAGATTAGGGATAGGTTAATTGGTGTGAATGTGAGTGTGAAGGGTTATCTTTCTCTCAGTGTAAGCCCTGCAATAGTCAGTCCCAACGTCAGCTGGGATAGGCTCCAGCCCCCCTGTGACCCCCAAGAGAATCAGCGGTTAGAAAATGGATGGATGGAGTTCTGACTTCACAGTCAGACCTCAACTATTTTTGTCATGTTGCCCTCAGTCTCATTTGTAGGATGTAATTTTTCCCTCTTAAATTAATTATCCCCAGAGCTGTCTAAAAGAGGAATGTGTAGCTTTTTGGAAGATTAATGGCCAACATGTGGTTTCAGACAGAGGCAGATAGGCTCCGGCCCCCCCGCGATACCACAGAGGATAAGCGGTTAGAAAACTGATGGATGGAGTTCTGACTTCACAGTCAGACCTGAAATATTTTTGTCATGTTGCCCTCAGCCTCATTTGTAGGATATAACTTTTGCCTCTTAAATTCCTCATCTCCGGAGCTGTCCAACACAGGAATGTGTAGATTTTTGGAAAATGAATGGCCAACATGTGGTTCAGAAAGAGGCTTTTCAACATAGTTGATCAGATGAAGGCTAATATGCATCATTAACCACATCCTATGAGCCATTTGTATATTCAAAAATTGCAGTTTTCTTATCATTTAACCTACCGTTAGTTCATTCTTTTGATCTTTGATGTGAAAGGTCTGACTTCAGGGCGGCATGGCGGTGTGGTGGTTAGCACTGTCGCCTCAAAGTAAGAGGGTTCCCGGGTTGATCCCAGGTGTGGGAGCCCTTCTGTGTGGAGTTTGTATGTTCTCCCCGAGTCAGCGTGGGTCTTCTCAGGGTACTCCTGCTTCCTACAACAGTCCAAAGACATGCAGATTAGGGATAGGTTAATTGGTGTGAATGGTTATCTTTCTCTCTGTGTAAGCCCTGCAATAGGCTGGCCCAATGTCAGCTGGGATAGGCTCCAGCCCCTCTGTGACCCCCAAGAGGATAAGCGGTTAGAAAATGGATGGATGGAGTTCTGACTTCACAGTCAGACCTCAACTATTTTTGTCATGTTGCCCTCAGCCTCATTTGTAGGATGTAATTTTTCCCTCTTAAATTAATTATCCCCAGAGCTGTCTAAAAGAGGAATGTGTAGCTTTTTGGAAGATTAATGGCCAACATGTGGTTTCAGACAGAGTCTTTTAAACATAGTTGATCAGATAAGGAAACATTTGCATCATTAACCACATCTCATAAGCCAATTTGTATTTTCAAAAGATGCAGTTTTCTTATAATTCAACCTACCCTTACTTCATTCGTTTGACGTTTGATGTGAGAGTTCTGACTTCAGGGCGGCATGGAGGTGTGGTGGTTAGCACTGTCGCCTCACAGAGAGAGGGTTCTTAGTTCAAGCCCAGGTGTGGGAGCCCTTCTGTGCGGAGTTTGCATGTTCTCCCTGTGTCAGCATGGGTTTTCCCCGGGTACTCCTGCTTCCTCCAACAGTCCAAAGACATGCAGATTGGGGAAAGGTTAATTGGTGTTAATGTGAGTGTGAATGGTTATCTGTCTCTATGTGGCAGCGCTGCGATAGTCTGGCCTGGTGTCAGCTGGGATGGGCTCCGGCCCCCCCGTGACACCAGAGAGGATAAGCAGTTAGATAATGGATGGATGGAGTTCTGACTTCACAGTCAGACCTGAAATATTTTTGTCATGTTGCCCTCAGCCTCATTTGTGGGATATAACTTTTGCCTCTTAAATTCCTCATCTCCGGAGATGTCCAAAAGAGGAATGTGTAGTAGATTTTTGGAAAATGAATGGCCAACATGTGGTTTCAGACAGAGGCTTTTCAACATAGTTGATCAGATTGAGGCTAATATGCATCATTAACCACATCTCATGAGCCATTTGTATTTTCAAAAGCTGCAGTTTTCTTACGATTTAACCTACCTTTACTTCATTCTTTTGATTTCTGATGTGAGACTTCAGACTTCAGACTTCAGGGCGGCATGGCGGTGTGGTGGTTAGCACTGTCGCCTCACAGCAAGAGGGTTCCTGGTTCAATCCCAGGTGTGGGAGCCCTTGTGTGCGGAGTTTGCATGTTCTCCCCGTGTCAGCGTGGGTCTTCTCAGGGTACTCCAGCTTCCTCCCGCAATCCAAAGACATGCAGATTGGGGACAGTGAATGGTTATCTGTCTCTATGTGTCAGCCCTGCGATGGTCTGGTGACCTGTCCAGGGTGTACCCCACCTCCTGCCCAATGTCAGCTGGGATAGGCTCCAACCCTCCGCAACCCTCAAGAGGATAAGCAGTTAGAAAATGGATGGATGGAGTTCTGACTTCACACTCAGACCTTAAATATTTTTGTCATGTTGCCCTCAGCCTCATTTGTAGGATATAACTTTTGCCTCTTAAAAGACTTATCGTCAGAGCCATCCCAAAGAGGTATGTGTAGATTTTTGGAAGATTAATGGCCAGCATGTGGTTTCAGACAGAGTCTTGTCAACATAGTTGATCCGATCAAGGGCAATATGCATCATTAACCACATCTTATGAGCCATTTGTATTTTCAAAAGCTGCAGTTTTCACATCATTTAACCCACATTTGATTTTTGATGTGAGAGTTCTGACTTCACACTCAGAGCTGAAATATTTTTGTCATGTTGCCTTCGGCCATATTTGCCAGATGTAACATTTACCTTTTAAATTGCTTTTTTTCTGAATTTTCCAAAAGATGAATGTGTAGATTTTTGGAAGATTACTGGCCAAAGTGTGGTTTCAGATAGAGGCTTTTCAACATAGTTGATCAGAAATCGGCAATATGCATCATTTACCACATCTTATGAGCCATTTTCATTTTCAAAAGCTGCAGTTTTCCTGACATTCAACCTAACTTTAATTTTTTTTTTTTTATGTCAGAGTTCTGACTTCACACTCAGACCTGAAACTGAGCATCGCGTTAGTTCAGCCAGGACACGGTTTCAAGCTCAACTCACATCCCAGCTACATCAGTTGATCTCAACCGCCAATCAACTGATGCAGCAGCTCATTCATGGAAGGCAGTCAGCTGATAGATGACATGATCCCTTCCTATGCAACCAATTGGTGAATCCCATTCAGGACATCCTATTTAAACTGCTCTGGCCAGCCTACTGTTGCTGCTTCCTCTGCACGCCGCTTTGCAAGCTCCCACACGAGAACAACCAGGCTGTCGGTGTACGTGCTTCTACTTACCTGGCTGCTCGTCATGTTGAACCAAGTCCAAGATGAGGATCTACCGGGACATATTGTATGCATCATGAACCCACAGCAAAAGCAATCTGAAGCAGAGGAAGCCAACCTGAAGAGAGCGCTGTTCCTGCTATTGGAGCTCTCATCTGGCAAGTAGTGATTTAAATGTTTCCAGTAATACAGAGTGGCCAGTGCCAGGCCTCCGGTAGCATTGCATCAAACACTCAGCAGCAGTCGCTGCTTAGCAGCAAGACCTATCTCACTGTTTTTGGAACATCAGAGTGGAACTGCCATCTGCAGATTTCTCCACCTGGTCCAAGAGAAGCCATCGAAACAAGCAACAGCTCCCGCAACTTTGCTGCAGTACTTCCAGTACGGCCACCGCTCCTCTGTCCTAATGAGCCGGTGCCCCAGCTCCGTCAGTCAGCTCTGCTGTTCAGAACGATAATTCGATCAGTCGGCTTTGTCCTCCATCCAGTCATCGCTCGCCAAAATGAACTCCAAATCAAAGACTTTGAATCCGGTTCAGCAGCAGCTGCCGGTCCGTTTTTTCCCTGCAGCCGGGCTGTCCTCCCCCACCGCCATGGGTGCATACATGGCCGTCATCTGCGACGCAGTCTGATGCAGATGATACCATTTCCCACGACATGAAAAGCCAAATCTTGGATTGTTGTTTCTGGTGTTTCTGTGTTGGCGTCTCTGTGCCTCTCTAGCGAACTCTCACCAGCTAGTTTTCTGATTTTCCTCACTTCAGTTGTTAAACATCTACTTCACATCTTAACCCACACTAGTTCTGTTAATAACTCACTCCGCTTCTTTCAACGACTTCCTTGGTAATCTTTGCTTGTTTCCACATTATTAGCCTTGTTAGCTACATTAGCTTAACATTTAGCGATGGCTTCTTCTCCTGCTCTCTCTTGCTCGGTGTGCCAGATGTTAGCTATTCCTCTGCCTACTTTAGCGACAGTGGTATGTGTGTTAAATGTAGTTTATTTGCTGCGTTGGAGGCGAGGCTTAGTGAGTTAGAAGCTCGGCTCCGCACCATGGAGAGTCACACTGTAGCTGCGGTAGTTAGCCAGCCCCCTGTAGTCGGCGCGGAGCCACTTAGCATAGCCTCTGCTAGTGGTCCTCCAGTAACCCCCGTGCAGCCGCGAGGCTGGGTGACTGTCTGAGAGAAGCGTAGTACCACGCCAAAGCCCACGCTTCACCACCAGCCCGTTCATGTTTCCAACCGTTTTTCCCCACTGAGCGACACACCCGCTGAAGAGAAAACTCTGGTAACTGGCAGCTGTATTCTGAGAAACGTGAAGCTAGCGACACCAGCGACCATAGTCAAATGTATCACTGTGGCCAGAGCGGGCGACATTGAGTCAAATTTAAAACTGCTGGCTAAGGCTAAATGTAGATTTAGTAAAATTGTTATTCATGTCAGCGGTAATGACACCCGGTCATGCCAATTGGAGGTCACTAAAATTAATGTTGCCTTGATGTGTCAATACGCAAAAACTATGTTGGACTCCGTAGTTTTCTCTGGACCCCTGCCAAATCTGACCACTGATGATATGTATAGCCGCATGTCATCATTCAATCGCTGACTGTCCAAGTGGTGTCCAGCAAATGATGTGGGCTTAGTTAATAATTGGAAAACTTTTGGGGGAAAACCTGGTCTGATTAGGAGAGACGGCATTCATCCCACTTTGGATGGAGCCACTCTCATATCTAGAAACCTGGACAAGTTTATTAGTGATTTAAAACAACACAGAGTTGAGACCAGGAATCAGAGTAGCAGTCTTAAGGTGCGTTCACACCGGACCTTTTATTTTTGTCGCTGTCGCTCATATCGCTCCTTTGTTGTCGATCAGTCGCTCAGCTGCAGTCGCTCGTCAATTTGGCACAATACGCCTTGTCGCTTTGATGACGTCATTCAAGCGAGATGCTCTTTTCTTCTTCTTCTCTTCCGTTTCTTCGTTCTTCTGTTTTCTTCCGTTGACCGGTCCACCATATACTCCAGATGCGCACTGATCTCGGCGAGTACTACCGGCTTTTACAGGAGCTGCGTCTGGACGCCAACCGCTTTCAACGGTATATGCGGTTGACCACGGCCCAGTTTGTCGAGCTGCTGGCGAGAATCGGAGGCAGGATTGCCCGGTTGGACACTAACTACAGGCGCTCCATCCCAGCTGAGGAACGCCTGACTATTTGGCTCTTTTAAGAGCCACCCACACAAACATAAAGAGCATAATTCCTACAATATTGTGTGCAATGCAAACATACACTAAGACGTTTTTTTTTTTTACAAGTAACTCCATCCTTATATTTAGCATAACTACAACAATAACACTATCACGCAACAGCACAATAAATATATTAATTAATTCAATGCATACACACAATAAAATACATAAATAATAAATACATTACAGTCCTGTAATGTATTCACATTACAGAACTGTAAATCTTCTTGCAATCCCTCTCACCTCTCCTGCAGAGAGTATCGCCTACTCTTACAAATTTTGGTAGGAGTTTGATTTATGGAATGCAAAGCTGTAGTTCAAATTTAATTTTAATTTCTATCGAGGAAACGTTATTTCGGGATATCATTATGTTTTATCCCCCAGCCCGACAGTGACATATGCCCGTTCATTCATGAGAAATCATACCACAACACTCTCAATCAAACAAGGTGGGCAATGAGAAATCTGCGGCACTACTGTACAGTAGTTCGCCAATTTTAACACTAGGACCGACACATTCTAGCAACGGTCAGCCAGACCGTCATACACAATTCGATTGTTTTTACTCAGAAGCACATCAAGAAGTTGTTGTTTTTTTAGATAAACGTACCAGAAATTAAATTAAATGAACAAAATGTCACAGTCAAGAGGATCGGCAAACCTTTCAACGCCTTATGTCAATATACAAGTCAGCTTTTTAAAATGTATTTAATTTTTTTACCGTGCGCATTTTTTTCGCTGCTTCACGTCTCCACTGAAATTGACAATTAGCACTCTTTGTACACTCTTAAATAATAAATAGTATATAACTTTTAGTCTGCTATGTTGTTGACTATATAATGTATTTTTATAAAATATTGCAGAACAAAAGACATAAAGACCGAAATAATGAGAGGATTTTTTAAAAATTATTTTTATGCTGCTTCACTGACAAACACACACACGCACGCACGCCGACACATACGAATGGATGATGGATGTACAGCTTGAGGTTATTGCTACAATACAGATTAATACACAAAGCAAAAACACTTAAACCAAACAGGGTAGCTATGGGCACGAACAAGTGCAAAAATAACTGCAGAAAATAACATGAAAACGGGACCCAACAAACAAATAAACAAGGGCACAATCAGCATCTCGGAAAGCACCGCGGTGCCTAAGGAATACGCTTCGGGCCTTATGGGCATGGGACTGCAAAACATAAATAAATATATACATGCTTGGTGAGTAGGCTGCAAGATTTTCAATATTTTACAAAATAAACACAGGAACAGAATCCGAACATTTATGTGGCACAAATCACCATTCTTCTCTCAGGCTAGAGCACATATTTACTTATTTTGAGAAATATTTTGGTTTTCAAATAAATATTTGGAAACGAAAATTTATGTTTTGGTGTACTTTGGCGAGGTTTTCTGATGTTTTTACCAGAATCTGTAGACGATGCATCTGGAGTCGCGGTTTGGGCGTGCTGCTGCTGTCTACTGGTGTTTTCGCTGTTGAGATTTATTACATTCGGGTTTTTGCTACACCATTGTATGTTCTTTGCGTTTTACATGGATGGATGAAAAGTGTTTGACAGTACAACAATTGTTCTACCTGGAGATGATATTCAAGCTCTCTCAGAGACCAGTGTGACTTCTGCACTGGACTGACCAGCAGCTATCGGGAGGAGATCAGTTCGCAGCGTTATAGATATTTTGTCAGACATTATATATAAGTATGAACAATAACAAATAAAAAAAAAAAAACATAACCGCGGGAAAACAACCCTGCAAAATGTATCATTTTCACCGGCGGTCTGTGTGACCGCTGTGGCGGTCGGAGGTATATACTCATAAATCTTATGTGTTTTATCTTAGGACCTTATAAGCTTCAGAAAACGTACAAGACACATACTTAGGAAAAGTTATAGAAGGAGAGGAGTGGAGATTTTTTTTAAACACTGTTATTTGAATTATAAAACCCCAAACGGTCTGTCAGACCGTCTTGGCGGTTCTAGTGTTAAAAACACACTGGCAGCAGCGCCCACTGATCTGAGACTGTTGTTATTCTGTCATGTGAGTTAAATGACTGCTGTGTGGAAAACCGCTGTCCGTAATCGAGGTGCAGACGGATGATTTTGAAAAAAGAGAGTGAGAGGATGTGGCTGTAGCCGCCCTGACGACCCTGCCGTTTCGTTACATTTTCTCATTGAAAAACTATAGAAATGGCATTTAGATGATGTTCTGTATAATAAATGAAGTGAAATAATAAAAAATCGGTTATAATAATTAAGTGATCAAATTGACTCGGGACCAACGTGATCACAGTTTCCACTGTATTTGCTTGTGTGTTTCTTTTGAATGTCTATCACACAACATTAAAAAAAAACTTACCATTAACCCCGATCTGTTTGCTTATGTCCCTCCACACAAGTTCTTGGGTGTGCGTTTTTTATAATCATTTATTCCTTGTGTGGTCCCACAGCATTCTGTGGGACCACACAAGGACAATTAATCTGTCGACGTCCACTGCCATGTCAGCATATCCAGAAGTTAATTGTCATATGGAAGCACAGAGCCCTGCGGCAGCCAATCAGCATTGAGCGACAAGCGACTGACAACAAGAGAGAGAACGTTGATTTGGGACTTCTCAACTCTAGCGACAGAGCAATTTTTCGCCTGAGCGATTAATCGCTCAGTCGCCCGTTTGCATTGACTTAATATGTAAATGCATCGCCAGCGACAAAAATAAAAGGTCCGGTGTGAACGCACCTTAAAACGCTTCTCTGAGCTTCTAGGGCAGTTACCCACCCATAGTGTTATACAAACGGAGTCTGTGCCCCGACCACCTAAATTATTTAAATCTGAAGTCAAACAAAGAGGAGTTGTACATAAAACCTCATAAAAATTAAAACTTCCTCTGTGACAGAAAGACGAAACAGGAGAATTAAATGTGGACTGTTAAATATCAGATCTCTATCTTCCAAAGCAGTGATAGCAAACAAATTAATATCAGATAATCATATTGATTTACTCAGCCTGACTGAAACCTGGCTGTGTCAAGATGTCAGTCTAAATGAATCCACTCCTCCCAGTCATAATAATAATACCCACATTCCTTGAGGCAGCGGCCGAGGAGGGGGAGTTGCAGTCATTTTTAACTCTAGTCTATTAATCAGCACTAAACCTAAACTAGATTATAATTCCTTTGAAAGCCTTGTCCTTAGTCTTTCACATCCGACCTGGGAAACCTCACAGCCTCTTCTATTTGTTATAGTGTACCGTGCTCCTGGCCCATATTCGGAAATTTTATCTGAATTGTCAGAGTTTTTATCCAGTTTAGTCCTGAAATCATTTTAAGTTATTATTGTAGGTGATTTTAATATCCACGTGGACGTTGATTCCCTCACTACTGCGTTTATCACATTATTAGACTCCATTGGCTTCAGTCAAAGTGTACATAAGCCCACTCACCGTTTTAACCACACCCTCGATCTAGTTCTGGCGTATGGAATTGAGATTAATAACTTAATGGTCTTTCCAGAGAATCCCTCTCTATCAGATCATTACTTAATAACTTTTGATTTTTGTCTACTCCACTACACGCCACTCAGTAACAGTTACTATACTAGATGTTTATCAGATAGTGCTGTAGCAAAATTTAAGAAAGTGATTCCATCGGTGTTAAATTTAATATCATGTCCCTCTGTAACTGAGGTTTCCTGTACCAACTTTAAAGTCTCCCAAATTGATTATCTTGTCAATAGCGCTGCAGGCTCGCTGCGAACAACACTCGACTCTGTAGCACCTCTTAAAAAGAAGTTTACAAAGCAAAGAAAGTTCGCTCCTTGGTATAACTCCCAAACCTGAAAATTAAAACAAACAGCACAAAAATTTGACAGTTATATTAATACATGCGTACAGCATATTGTACCACAATTACCGTAATTATGATTATAATATTGTTACCTAAATTAATGTTTTGTAAGCTATTATCATTGCTGTCTGCCCTGCATCTCTCTCTGTCTCTGTCTCAACTTCCTCTCTGTCTCTGTCTTTCTTTATGTCTCATTGTGTCATATGGATTACTGTTATTATTAAAGTTGATCTGTTCTGTAGGTTTCTACCTTTTTTTCCCTATTAATGGGGTTTTTTTGGGGAGTTTTTCCTTATCCGCTGTGAGGGTCCAAAGGACAGAGGGATGTCGCTGTATGCTGTAAAGTCCTCCGAGGCAAATTGTGATTTGTGATATTGGGCTTTATAAATAAAATTGAATTGAATTGAAATCTAGCAGGTAATGGCATCAATCTTGTTTAAATCTCATGGTGCTCGGTAACAGGTTTATTGTGGCTTCCAGAGTTATGTCAGTGATGCTAAGCACAGTGATCCCTGACTTCCCTAAACTCTGACTTCATCAATTTAATATAACATTTGGTGTATTCAGAGATGTCATCTGTGAAGTGCATCCAGTACTTATCTAGCCATCATGTCTGATCTAGCCATGGCATTTTCAGTTAGGCTCACCTTTGGTTGTTGCAGCAGCCCAAATAATTATTCGTCACTTTGTCAGACACACTTTTCTGGATTGCTTAATAACTGTAAAATGCCTTTCATGCTCCATCTCTTAGATGACCTCCTATTGGAAGACTGTCCATTTAAACCAAATCAATGCATCTTTGTTCTCAAACATGCTAAATTGCTAAATTAGGTATTCCTCTTCCTGAAGACAAAACATCAGGTTAGATTTCAACCACATGCAAGCAAAAAAAAAAACTTGAATCAGAGAGGTCATGAGAAGCATAGGAGACACTAGCATGTCAAAGAGGAGTCCTGTCTTCCCTTGGGTATCTAATTTGCACATGCACCCATACTGCCATTTCTATAGTATGCCAGAAAAAGATGTTGTATGCTCCAATCCATAATATGCAAAATGCAGTATGCAAAAAAACCACAGGATATTCCTCTACATCTGTTCGGATGCCTACCTGGCTTTTCTGACCCACAGTCCTTTGCACAGTGAAAGATTTGTCATATCAATTGAGCC
Organism: Cephalopholis sonnerati; assembly: GCA_019142605.1. Taxonomy (NCBI): domain Eukaryota; kingdom Metazoa; phylum Chordata; class Actinopteri; order Perciformes; family Serranidae; genus Cephalopholis; species Cephalopholis sonnerati. The sequence continues at coordinate 20,813,685 of JAGQAX010000024.1, forward strand.
ACTGCAACAGTATGTACTTTTAAGGGCAGCTGCAGTACATACTAAAGTGAAAAGTGAAGCATGAGATTTGGACCACACCCCAAATCTGTAGAGTACTCCATGCTTGGATGCAGGCTGCAGATCTGAGCTCTGGTTCTGGTCTCTTCTGTTTAAAATCTAAAAGTTATGCACACCAAAAAATGATGATGAAGTGCTCATCACTGGCAATAGACTTAACTGTAGAAATCAAGTGTCGCACACTCTGGCTCCATATGCATTTCTTTGATTTTGATGACGGTCCCACCTTTGGGCCTTCTTCAAGATCAACAAGCATGTCTGGTGTCAATCTGGTCTCTTCATCCCATCCCACATCCCTTTTATAACGAGAACCTCAGATCTTCATTGGCCATCAAGTTATACAGATGCAGCCCCTGCAGTTGGTTTTGGGGGAGTTTTTCAATGACTACATTCACTGGTGTAGGGCCAAAACAATTCTGTATTTATTTTGCCTGTCAATATTTCCGTCATATGTGCATTTAATAGTCACTGTTTTGAATCCTGCAAAAATGCAGCCATCTTTCATTGAGGGAGTTGCCGCACGTAATAAATCCCACCTGCACTATTTGGATACCTCTACCAACAGCCTGCTAGAAAATCCATCTGCTGACCTCTTGCTAACGGCTTTAAAAAACAAACTACAAGGCAACAACACTCGTCACACAACCAGCATCAGGCAGCAGATCATCAAGTACAAGGAAGAACTTTCACATTGCATCACTGAGGACACAGGAACAGATTTCTGGCTGGAAAAGAGTAACAGTTTTTATCACAGTTTAAAACCTTTAGCATTAGACTTGTTGGCTATGCCAGCTTCTCAAGCTTTTGCAGAGAGGATATTCAGCGTTACAGGTGACCTCACAACAGGACGGCGCAACAGAGGAAGGGTCACATTAGAGCTAAGTGCTTTCCTTAAAATGAACAGAAACAAATAGAACTGTTGTATTCACTGCTACTTACAGCATTTCCTGTAGTAGTGTATGCACAACTTGAAAGTTACTGATCTGGTACTTGTTTTGTTTTTGTTTAATATGATAAGAGCAAAGAGATTTATTTTTTTTTCTTCATGCAATAATGGCATTGCAGCTTAGCATTTATTTCACTTGTCTTGAGCTCATTGATAATTCTTTTAATAATTATTAACAGAGGAATATTTCATTTTGTGTGCAATGACATTACAACCAATATATTTTATTTTACTTATGAGAGTTTTATTTTTCTTTTCAAAGCTCTTTGATTTTGCACACAATACAAAGAGAGTAACAGATGATGATGAGGAAGAAGATGATGCTTACAGACTTGTGTGGTTTTCAGTTTAATGTGATATTTACCTGTATTTTCAATGCTGAGAGAGCAGAGTATTTTGTTGACTTACTTGAACATTAAGGAGTATTTCTTTGGTAGTGTGTGCAATGGCATTACAGCCAATAAATATTTTATTTTACATTTGAGAATTGCACTAATCTGTTCAAATCCTGTTCATTTTGCACAGAGAGTACCAGAGCAGACAGTAGAAGATGCTCACAGCATTCTGTGTTTTTTAGTTTAATGTGATATTTGCATCTTCAACGCTGAGAGCAGAGATTTTTGTTGCTGTACCACACACTAAGCCTAGCAGTTATCTAACTTCTCTTAAGGTACTTGAACATTAACAGAGGTGTATTTTCTGTATTTAGATACTATGTGCCATGGCATTACAGCCAATTGTGTTTTTTTTTGTTTATTTGGTTTTTTTTGAGAATTGCACTTTATTTTTCTTAATCTTTTTGATTTTGCACAGACAGAATAACAGACAGTAGAAGACAATGAGTTCAGAATTATGGGGTTATCTATTTCAAGAACACTGTACTTCAGCTTGATTCAGGGAGAATGCATATCTTTTTCAGGAAAAATTTATATTTTTCAGGGAGAGCAGGCCTTATGCTTATTTTATGTGAGATTATCTTTTGTGAAAAAGCCACGGTCATGTGCTTTTTTTTTTTTTTTACATTAAAATGCATGTTTCACATTACAAACGTTAAAATCTGTGTCTGTATTCAAACCTTAATACCACTCCATAACAGATTGATGGATATTTCCAATGAAATTCTGGAGAAACATTTAGTCGACTAAGACTAAAAGACTAAGACTAGACAAAGACTAAAACTCTTATAATATTTAGTCGACTAAAACTAAACTAAGACTAAAAGATTTCAGATGACTAAAACTAAATAGTGTGTTATTCAAAAGACTAAGACAAACACTAAATCAGAATTTGCTGTCTCTTGCCAACAGTGTTTAACTGTTGACTCCGCTGAACATACACTCTTCGCGTGTTGCCAAACTGTTCAAACTTGGACTCATCAGTCCACAACATTTTGTACCAATGTTCCATTGTCCATTTCTGATGTTCTTTTGCAAATTTCAGGCATTTCACTCTATTTTTCTCTTTCAGTAATAATCCCAACAAGTCTTTCTTGAAGACACTGTTGCACCATTAGCCTGAGGAACAATGGTGTTGATCTTATCACGCAGTTCTCATGTGGTCTCTCCTCAGTCCTTAAGACTGAGAATTTTGAGATGCTTCAATTGTCTGTCTGAATGTTCCTTTTTATCTACCTCTCCCCTTTCGGTTTTGGTGTGAATTGGTGGCATCATGGCGGTCTAAAGTGTACTTTACAGTGCTTGGTCTGCATCTCAAGTCCTTGGCTATGCAGCGGTAACTCTAGCCAGCATCAAGATTCAAACCCGTTGCTCCCTTGTTAGCTCCTTCTTCACCTTAGTCATGTTCGAAGACAGGTAACATGCTTCAAGACTACTTCTAGAGGCTTTGAATTTATACCAATTGGTGGTGTGGCTTCAGTGACAAAACCCTGATGTTACCAATCACTTAATGAGCAGGATAGGCCTTGTATATTCCAAAGAATCACACAGCTGTGCCCTAAGACTCTTGCATCACCATCAATTTAACCATGATCACACCTGACACCGGGCAGCTGTGGCTCAGAGCGGTAGAGCGGGTCGTCCACCAATCAGAGGATCAGTGGTTCGATCCCCGGCTCCTCTAGTCCGCATGTCGAAGTATCCTTGAGCAGGATACTGAACCCCAAATTGCTCCTGATGTGTGAGTGTGTTAGAGGCAGGTGGCACCTTGTACAGTAGCCTCGGCCACTAGTATATGAATGTGTGTGTGAATGGGTAAATGTGACTCGTAGTGTAAAAAGCGCTTTGAGTGGTCAGACGACTAGAAAGGCGCTATACAAATGCAGGTCCATTTACCATTTACAATGATTACACAAGTAATTTGGCTTCTTCTGTGAAGGAACATGATTGTGTGACACTGACAGTGAAATAGGCCTAGCTTTTTTTTGTAAGGAAAATGACCTAAATCAACTTATGATGGCTCTATTCTATGGTTTATAGGGCATAATGATGACTTTGTAGATATTCCATTCGTTTTATGGGTTTAATGGCCAATTCAACAAAAACAACTGAAACCTCCTAAATATGGTGGTGGTTTTGGGCACCACTGTGTATACTTTAAAACTGCTCCCCATATTGAATCTGTTACTATTGTACACCTTCCAAAAACTGTGAAAGGGAGTCAAAAACATGATACAACCTGTAAATTGTCCAAAAAAATTACTAGAGACAAGGACATGATCCATCCCGTAACAGTATTCCAAAAAAACAAGATTGAGAGACCATGAACATTATCTGAATCTTAACACTGTGGCATGTTCCACCCCATAATAGTATTCCAAAAACACTATCTAGAGACCACAGACATGATGCAACTCAGTCTTAAGGGCTAGACTCGGTTTCGTAGCTATGTTATGCTCTGTACTGTATTGTTATGTCTTTTGTAACTTTTTATGTCTTTTGTGGATCTTTTAACATGTATTTTTTATTCTGTGAACCACCTTGACAAATTTCCACTGCTCTGCAATGGACAATAAAGTTCTTTCTGATTCACTTCCAAAAATTAGGGTTAAAGAACTCAAAACAAACTTTCAGATACACCCTTTGGCAGCCAAGCTTGCAAACAATTTTGCATCATCTTTTTTTAGTCCCACTGAGATATGGAAGTAGGATGGGGTGTTGAATGTGAATGTGTGTGTGTGTGTGTGTGTGTGTGTGTGTGTGTGTGTACGTGTTTGGGGGTGGGGGGTGGCTCTCTTCCCAGGCGGCAGAGGGGAAAGCATGTGATGAGAAAAGTAGTAATGGTCCTTAATAAAGGAGATAGCTCTGCGGACGCAGTACTGCCATCAGATCTCCATCAGGAAGAGGAGGGGGGCACCAATGATCCTGCTGGCTGTTTTCACTATCCTGTTTAGCTGCTTTTGTCAGCTCCTGAACCAGGAAATGAGGCTGTAGGTCAGAATGCTTTCAACGATGACCCCATAGTGGTAAGGAAGCAGTGGGGAGATCTGCTTTTCCAAGTCTCTGGAAGAGCTGGAGCTGCTGCTGTGCTCTTTTGATGACTGCTCTTGTGTTGGTACTCTAGGCCAGGTTATCAGCGAAGTGAACCCCCAGGAACTTCATGCTGCTGACCTTCTTCACTGCAGCACCATCAATGTACAGCAATGTAAGGTGGTGTTTGCCAGCCCTCCTGAAATCAATCACCATCTCTTTTGAAATCTACACGATGCTCTATCTCCAACCTGTGGAGCAGCTTACCAAAAACATGATCCATCCCCCAACAGTATTCCAAAACTACACCATTACACTATTCCAAAACCACTACCTAGAGACCAATAACACACACTAGCCCATTAAACTATTCCAAGACAATTATCTAATGACCAAAACCATAATCTGACACAACACTTCCAAAAACACTATCTAGCAGGCCATAAACACGATCTGATTCAAAACGTCCAGATACACTACCTAGAGACCAAAAACATGATTCATTTACTAACACTACTCCAAAAACACTATCTAAAGACCAACAAACACAATCCACCCCCCAACACTGTTCCAAAAACAATATCTAGAGACCAAAAACACAAACTACACCACAACAGTATTCCAAAAATATACCGAACAACCAAAACCGTGATCTAACACAACACTTCCAAAAACATCATCTGGAGGCCATAAACATGATCTGATTCTAAATTGCCAGAAATACTATCTAGAGACCAAAAACTTGATCCATCACCTAACATGATTCCAAGAATTCTAAATGGAGACCAAATACACAATCCATCCCCTAACACTATTCCAAAAACTGTGCACAACTTCCGGTGAGATAGCGGAAGTAGCAGTAAGCTAGTCAGTCCCAGAGGCTTATAAACAACAGCGATTTTGTCAAAAAATTGTTTAGCAATATTTACTTTGTTTTTAACAAATGTAATGTAGTGTTTGTAAAATGTCCCCAAGGAGCTCTGGTACATGTTGCGCTGTTCGCGGCTGCACTAACAACCAAACAAAATTAAATTTGTGGCTCTATCGGCAGTGTTTTGAACATGCGCCCAGAACAAAAAGGGGTTGTTCCTGTGTTGCTTGATACCGTTTCCATCGCCTACCAACCAATGAGGAAGCCAAAAGAATGAGGCTAATAAACCTGAACCTGAAGAGGCATTGTATGTGTGCTCATTTCATTTCCTCGACACAAAGCCAATGGAGGAAAACCCGTATCCTACCTTGTGGCTGGGCGATGAAAGACAACCTGAGAGGAGCCACCGGGTCCTCAGATGGATTGACAGCAATGCCAGAATACCATCAGGTGTGACTTCAGGTGAAGGGAGAACAGAAAACTAATGTATTTGTCCGGTAATGACAGCCAGTTAGTGTAACAAACGTCACTTTCTGTAATGTAATATTGACTTAAAAAGTAGTAGTACTGCAAAAGCCTGCTCTGTTACAAGTAACAAGTAAAAATGTGTTTTATAGGTTATAGTCTTGGATTAGGAAGCAGCTTTATACTGTTAATTGTAGCTGGCTGAAGTGAAGTTAATGACTCATTTCATGCACTGCCAGGTGGCCCAATGTACTGTTAACTATGCATTGCATCTTACAGGATTATAGTAGGTTTTGAACATCCTAATCTGAAAACTAACTAGTAATAGAGCACAATATTTAACTCTGAAATGTAGGAAAGTTAAAGTATAAATACCAAAAGTATGGTTATCTGTGTGTAGAGTTGCATTGATTAATTGATTATTAAACAGTTCGAGTATCAGAAAAAAAAGTCCAAAGTCTCAAACATTTAGTGGCAGTCTCTCCCTCTGGAATTATCATGTTCATTTCAGATACTTATAATGGCAAATGCAGTGACAGGTACACAACACAGAACTCTGGCTTTCTGGACTATTTGCGTGCTGGAGATGAGGTGATGGGGGACTGTGGTTTCACAGTTAAGGATTTGCTGGAGGAACATGGGGTGAACTTAGGCCACATCCACACGGAGACGCGTCTTTTTGAAACCACCAAAGAAAATGATCGGATTGCAATAGTGTTCCGTAAACACGGAGCCGGCTTCGAAAATGCAGGCGTAAAGATGAAGCTGATTCAAGCCACCACATAAAAAGGCTGCAGTACATATATATACCATCAAGGAGATGGCGCGCCATTAAAAACCGGAGCGTACAGCTCTGAATCACAGAAGAGGCATGCAAAAAAGCCTGCACGGTGTATACAAACAGAAGAAGAAGAACCAGCATAAGCACAACAAGACGATGGCCAAAATAAATTCCAACACATGAGGGAAAACAGAGACTTTGGTTTGGACTGACGACGAAGTCGAGCTGCTGCTTTGAGTCACGCTGGATTACAAAGCCAGTAAATTTCAGCAACACTTTGACTGGGAGTCTGTCAGTCAAAGTACGCCGATATAATGGACTCGTTTCAGGCACAGTATGCCAAACAACCGAGAGAGAAAGATTTCCCACACGACGTTATCAGTATATCAAAATCTCAGATCACCGCCAAATTAAAAAAATATCCGCACAAAGTACAGACAGTGGACACTGGGCGCCGGAGTGGCCAGGGACGAGTGGTCACTTATTTGTCCTATGGACAGTCATTGTGATTTGTTTGCACATTTCCAGTAATTATAATAATAATAAAAAAATACTGCTTGAGAAGTTGTTGTCGTTGTCATGTTTATTTTCACTAGATTTCAATTCACACACTTTCAAACTAGCAGTATACTGTACAGGTCACATTTGGAGAATGCACAAAGCTTTAAGACCAGCTGGTGTTTTGGTCAGTCATGTTGGCCAGTCTTTAGTTAAGGGTCAAGATACTTTGTAAGCACTCTCCTCACTCGCTACATTAGAAAATAAACTCAGCAACACAGTGTGAAATATGTATTTAGTCATTAGGGCTGAGAATGTGTTACTGATTTACCCTACTTCCTTTATATCATATAAACACATGAATGTCTTTTCCTCCTACTTTATATTACTGTTACTGAAGTCAGCTGCCAAATTCAGCTTCATGTTTAACTCAGAACTGATTTTAATAAATCACAAGTTCTAAAAACATGTAAACTGCGTGGTTAACGCAGACGAGCGGAGGATCAGCTGGGACACGTCACATTTATTCACTTTACATGGAGCTACAGTTAATACTGAATTATGTGTTAGTATCTCTGAATAAGTCATCAGAGCTCATAAATCATCTATAGAAGGAGCAGATGTTTACCTTAAGCTAGCTCGGGACATGTTAACGTTAACTATATTTTAACGGAGCAAGGCAAGCTAATTGCTAATGTGCTGGGTTGCTTCGAGATGGCTGTCAGAGATGGCAGAGGTATGATCACATGATCCTGTTTGAGCTGTAACAGGTGGTGTGTTCCACCTTTTATTTCCCAGTTGAAGAATAGAGTACTGTAAAAAAACTGTAATGTAAATAGTTGTCAATTGCTGTTTGTAATCCGCCACTGTTGTTGCTGTGATGGGATGGCTTCCTGCCGGGGTAAAGTCAGATGTTAGAGAGGTGGGGCTATGACATCATTGCCGGCCAAAACACGGAGACGCTAAGCCGGCGTCTTCAGATTTATCCGCTCTGGAACCTGGTTTCAAAAAGATGCGGTTTCGCCCCCCTAAAACGCCGGCTTCGTGCGGACGAAAGGCTGAACCACTTAAAAACTTTGGCATATTCACCCTGACACGGCTTCGTGTGGACGGGCCCTTAATCATACCAACATTCACACGCAAAGGAAGCCAGCTGACTAATAAGGAAGTCACTCACACACAACGCATTGCTCATGCCCGCATTCATGTTGAACGGGCAATAAGGCGTCTGAAGGTGTACAAGATCCTCTCTCAAACAGTGCCAATTAAGTTGGTCCCAAAGATAGACCAGAGACTTAAGATCTGTGCTGGTCTCGTAAATTTGAGAGGTGGGCTTATTGCAAATGAAAAGTGAGACGATAATACTGCAAATCAAACACACAGACACACACCTCATTCTAACACATTTCATTTGTTTAACATTAAAAAAAATGTAATGAGGCACAGTCACACTTATAGTACCTCTAAACAAACAGAAATAAACTTGGGTACAAAAGTTAAATGTACTAGTTCTCCTCTCCATGTCATGGAGAGCAGACACTAGATGCCTCTTTTCTGTCTTGTTTCATATGTTACAATTGATTGAAATGCATTACCAAAACAAATAGTTGTCAGAAAAAGAAATACTTGAGTAAAATACAGAGAAAATGCTACTTAAATACATGAATGAGAAATTTGTACTTTCTTTTGTTGTTTGTATAACTTGCAACTAAATGTGTTTCTTCATGTACCCACTGTTGTATTCCCTAGTATGTATGAGGGTGATCTTTTGGTGCTTTTGAGACCAAAAACACAATCCATCCCCTAAAACTGTTCTAAAAATACTATCTAGAGACAAAAAAAACACGATCCATTCCAAAACACTATTTCCAAAAACACTATCTAGAGACCAAAACAATGAACTACACCATTACACTATTCCAAAACCACTACCTAGAGACCAATAACACAAACTACCCCATTACACTATTCCAAAACCATAATCTAATGACCAAAACCATAATCTGACACAACACTTCCAAAAACACCATCTAGTGGCCATTTACAGTACATGATCTGATTCAACACTTCCAGAAACACTATCTAGAAACCAAATGCACGAACCCTCGCCAAACACAATTCCAAAATCAATATCTAGAGACCAAAAGTATGATCCATCCAATAACATTATTTAAAAAACAATGTCTTTAAGCTAAAAACATGATCGACCTCCTAACACTATTCCAAAAACACTATTTGGAGACCAAAAACATGATCTGTTTCAAAACTTCCATATACACTATCTAAAGACCAAATACACAATCCATCCCCTAACACTATTCCTAAAACACTATGTAGAGACCAAAAATACAAACTACCCCATAAAAGTATTCCAAAACCTTTACCTAGTGACCAAAACTGTGATCTGACACAACACTTCCAAAAGACTATGTAGAGGCCATAATCATGATCTAACATAAAACATCCAGAAACAGTATTTAGAGAACAAAAACACTATCCATCCCATAACCCTATTCCAAAAACACTATCCAAAAACAAGATTTGATTCAAAACATCCAGAAACACTATCAATAGACAAAAGCTGCAATTCCCTACCATTATTCCAACAACTCTAGAGATAAAACAAAAACTACCCAATAATTCTATTCCAAAACCACCATCTAGAGACCAAAACCACAGTCCACGCCATAACACTATTGCAAAAACACTATCTGAAGACCATCAACATGATCTGAGTAAGCACTTCCAAAAATATAATGTAGTAACCAAAACATGAACTACCCCATAACATTATAATTAAAACACTATCTAGAGACCACAAACCTTATTTGATTCAGCAATTCCAAAAACAATATCAAAATTGCTTAATGATCAGGTAATTGATCTAATTATTAATTCAATTCATTCTCTGAAAATCAGACTCTGACATTTTTTGTAGTCTCACAGAGGTCAAAAGGGATGGCCCTTCCAAAAAGAGGATTTAATTCTGCAATATGTTCCCCATAATGATTCTATATTTCTAACACATTCAAATATAGCATCCCAAGTTGTACATACGGTTTACTGAATCTAAATTACTAACCATGGGGCACAGAAAAGAATGGGCATAAATGATAACACAATGACATAGATTAAATTACCTTTCTTGCATCACACAGCACTTGGGAAGAATTTGAACATCCACAACTCCCGCCTCCCTCCAAGGTCCCATCCCCTTCCTCCTGCAACTCCACCTCCCTCCAAAGGCCTATTCCCCCCTCCTCCATTACGTCCTCATTACGTCTATGATAGACGTAGACAAGGAATATAACACTTATGTTTCAGAGGCTACACTACAGTAGGCTAATGTTAGCCATTAGCAACAGGATGCTGTGTTGCTGTGTTTTGAAACTTATCCAGGGTCAGTGATGACTGATGAGTTTTATAAGATAACATAAACGCTAGTTAAAAGAGCAAGTGTTACTTACTGCATGCCTGACCCATCCTGTAGCTTAATAGTCGCACCAAATCAAATCCAGCAGACGAGGTGAGGATGTGATGAGTTCCTAATTTTTGAGAACATAAGGAAACAATAATAATCTAATATTTACAGCTGAAACCTTGGTTATTATGGAGATTCGCCTGGCGCCAACACTGGACATTTTTAAACCTGCACTGAAAAGAGACCTGTTCACCCTGGCTTTTGGTTGCTAGATTATTACTTTTGTTGTTGTAATGCGTCCCCTATATAAGTCTAAGCTATTATTATTAGTAGTAGTAGTAGTATTGGTGCTTACAGCTTGTTCTTTCCAGTAAGTTATTCAGAGGACAAAAAGAGTCGGTAAAAAAGATTAAAAAGAATTCAATTGTTAACCCACTGTTAATATAAGAAAATTAAATTTGAAATCAAACTTTACAATAATTATAATAAACATAAATAAATGTTTTTGTACTTCAATGATCAATCAGGGCTCAACTCTGATGTTTAAAACTGGTTTCCCTGGCTGGCAACCAGGCATCAGCTTTTGATTGCCAAAACTACTACTTGCCTTTTTAGTCACCTTATAATTTGAGTAATTAAGATAAAAATGTACAGTTTGTAAGCAAATACAGCTAATCTGAACAGACAATACTGATGCCGAATTAACAAGACGAGTGTTAACACAAGAAGCTTTTTATTTTTGCCGACATGTAAGGAATTGTTGATATGTCATCTTAAAGGTAGTTTGGCGTAATATTTCCCGCGGAGGGCGCAGGGACCGAAACACTAGTTAACTACTTAAGTATGACATGGTTTTCTGATACTAAGTGCTGTTATTTATTGGTTCGATTAATAGTTGGTTGACAGGTGTGTACTGATTACTGACGGTGGCCAATCAGGCAAACTGTCAGCTTATTTTAACGGCAGCAGTAAATATTTGTCCTTGTTGCCCTTTGTGTGCGTGTTTTTAAACTATCTTCAAAACCGAACATGATGTGCTTGATGGTGTTTTTTGACTCCTGATGACACTTGAAAGCTCATTAATGTTTATCTCCCCTTTTATTATAGTCACATTAAAATGTATTTACCCAGGAAAAGCTAAAATTTCTCTGTATCATATGACCTCCTCTTCCTGTCAGCTGCTGTGTGTCAGCAGTGTATTTGCTGTTATTTCCACACATGATTTCAGGCCAGTTGAAGGAGTTCCAGAGGTGACTTTCCCCCTCTGTATGATTATGCAGGCTGCTGCTGTTTCTACTGTATTTCATGCAGTTTGTGAGGTTTACAAACAGAAATACTCCAACATCCAGCAGCTGACAGTGTGGTGTTCAGATACAGTCAGGTCCATAAATATTGGGACATCGACACAATTCTCATCTTTTTGGCTCTAAACACCACCACAATGGATCTGAAATGAAACGAACAAGATGTGCTTTAATTGCAGACTTTCAGCTTTAATTTGACGGTATTTACATCCAAATTAGGTGAACGGTGTAGGAATTACAACAGTTTGTATACATGCTTCCCATCTTTTAAGGGACCAAAAGTAATGGGACAGTTGGCTGCTCAGCTGTTCCATGGCCAAGTGTGTGTTATTCCCTCATTATCCCATTTACAAGGAGCAGATAAAAGGTCTAGAGTTCATTTCAAGTGTGCTATTTGCATTTGGAATCTGTTGCTGTCAACTCTCAATATGAGATCCAAAGAGCTGTCACTATCAGTGAAGCAAGCCATCATTAGGCTGAAAAATCAAAACAAACCCATCAGAGAGATAGCAAAAACATTAGGTGTGGCCAAATCAACTGTTTGGAACATTCTTAAAAAGAAAGAACACACCGGTGAGCTCAGCAACACCAAAAGACCCAGAAGACCACGGACAACAACTGTGGTGGATGACCAAAGAATTCTTTCCCTGGCAAAGAAAAACCCCTTCACAACAGTTGGCCAGATCAAGAACACTCTCCAGGAGGTAGGTGTATGTGTGTCAAAGTCAACAATCAAGAGAAGACTTCACCAGAGTGAATACAGAGGGTTCACCACAAGATGTAAACCATTGGTGAGCCTAAAAAACAGGAAGGCCAGATTAGAGTTTGCCAAACAACATCTCAAAAAGCCTTTACAGTATGGAACAACATCCTATGGACTGATGAGACAAAGATCAACTTGTACCAGAGTGATGAGAAGAGAAGAGTATGGAGAAGGAAAGGAACTGCTCATGATCCAAAACATACCACCTCGTCAGTGAAGCATGGTGGTGGTAGTGTCATGGCGTGGACATGTATGGCTGCCAATGGAACTGGTCCCCTTGTATTGATAATGTGACTGCTGACAAAAGCAGTAGGATGAATTCTGAAGTGTTTCGGGCAATATTATCTGCTCATATTCAGCCAAATGCTCCAGAACTCATTGGACGGCACCTCACAGTGCAGATAAACAATGACCCGAAGCACACTGCGAAAGCAACCAAAGAGTTTTTTAAGGCAAAGAAGTGGAATGTTATGCAATGGCCAAGTCAATCACCTGACCTGAATCCGATTGAGCATACATTTCACTTGCTGAAGACAAAACTGAAGGGAAAATGCCCCAAGAACAAGCAGGAACTGAAGACAGTTGCAGTAGAGGCCTGGCAGAGCATCACCAGGGATGAAACCCAGTGTCTGGTGATGTCTATGTGTTCCAGACTTAAGGCTGTAATTGACTGCAAAGGATTTGCAACCAAGTATTAAAAAGTGAAAGTTTGTTTTATGATTGTTAATTTGTCCCATTACTTTTGGTCCCTTAAAAAGTGGGAGGCACATATACAAACTGTTGTAATTCCTACGCCGTTCACCTGATTTGGATGTAAATACTCTCAAATTAAAGCTGAAAGTCTGCAGTTATAGCACATCTTGTTTGTTTCATTTCAAATCCATTGTGGTGGTGTTTAGCGCCAAAAAGATGAGAATTATGTCGATGTCCCAATATTTTTGGACCTGACTGTAGTAAATGGCTCAAGGTCGTTTCTGTTGTTAGGTGTATAAACTGTGTAGCTGTCTTAAAGATGTCAAAAATACCTAGTTTTCCCATGCTTTCTGGAAAACCTGGAAATTTAAGTTTTTTTTCAGACAGGGTGACACCTTTTTGGAGTACAGCTGCTCCATTTGAACTGTGTGCTTTGGGTTCTGTCATGTTATAAGCAGGCTTTGCATGTTTTTATAGCACAGGGGGTAAGTTAGTGAATTATTTAAAGGACAGTTGCTCAGTTGTTTATCCACTGAAAATATATCAATAAATCCCAATAATTATGATAATTATAAATTATTTGTTTGTGTTCTGCAGAGATCAATCAGGGCTCAGCACTAACTTTTAAAACTGGTTGTCCAGGCTGGCAACCAGGCATCAGCTTTTTATTACTATTATTATTAGGGCCCGAGCACGAACCGTGCGAGAGCCCTATTGAAATCATAAAAATTATTCTTATTATTTTTCTTTTAAACCTTTGATCGCATTTTTGAGGGCCTGAACATGCCCAAAAAGTCAGGAAAATTTGCACACTCGTCACGTCTGGTGAAAATTTCGATATTTTATGGTCGTTACAAAGGGGCGTGGCAAAATGGCTCAATGGCGCCCCCTAACAGTTTTCAAAATCGAAGCCCCCTGCTTTAACTTTGCCCTAGGCGTATGAAATTTGGTACACATATGTATCATCCCGGGACGCACAAAAAAGCCTCTTGGGCCCATGCCCTAAACCCAACAGGAAGTCGGCCATTTTGAATTGAATGTGCAATTTTTATGCATTTTTGGCCATTTGCAGGGGTCGTAAATGAACGATCTCCTCCTAGAGATTTTGTCCGATCGACTTCAAACTTGGTCTGTCCCACCTACATAAGTTGAAGACAAAAAGTTATCAAAAGCTTGAGTTTTCGTCACACCGTGTGGCCGTTGTGGGACCTCAAACTTCGCTACAAACAGGAAGTAGTATTATAACACAGGAAGTAGTTTATAACTCCAGCATACATTGTCCAATCTTCCCCAAACTTCACAGGATTGATGACAGTCCTGCTCTGAAGAGATCTACATGTCAATAATTTGTGATTAATATAGCGCCCCCTACTGGTAGTAGAAAATGCCATGTTTTACACTTTGAAGCATAACTCCTCCAAAGTTGACCACATCAACCTCAAACTTGGGGAAATTATCCAAAAGGCCTGGATGATGCTTTCTAAGGAAAACTGTGAGTTTTCGTCAAAGGGCGTAGCCATGCCGTGGCGGCGAACTTTGATGTTTCGCCATGATGACAAAAGTTGCTGTAACTTGACTCTACGTGGACATATCTTTCCAAAACTTCACACATATGATAACAGTCCAGCTCTGAATATGTGATATGAATTTCGTCAATGGGCGTGGCCATATGGCTTGGCCACGCCCATTCATATGAATTACTTCCATAGGACGTCTCACCGATATGCACAAAAATTGGTACACATCTCCATCACCCCCAGACAAACAAAAAAGTCTCTTGGACCTCTAGGCTAAATTCAACAGGAAGTCGGCCATTTTGAATGTCATGGTCATTTTTGGTGTCGCGCACGCATCGTATTTTAACGAACTCCTCCTACAGAATTCATCAGAACGGCTTCAAAATTACCGATTACCATCTAGAACACTTCCTGATCAAAAGTTATTAAAAGGTCTCGCAGAATCTAAAGGGCACGCCAGTTGTGGGAGGTTGAATTTTGACGTCTCGCCATGAAACAGGAAGTGGCAATAACTTCACTGTACTTGGTCAGATCTGTGTGAAACTTCACAGGTATATTGACAGTCCAACCCAGAACATATGTTATGAATTTCGTTAATGGGCGTGGCTAAATGGATTGGCCACGCCCATTCACACAAATAACCACCATAGCACGTCTCACTGATATGCACGAAACTTGGTAGACACATGTATAACATCCACACGCACAAAAAAGCCTCTTGCACGGATAGGCCACACCCGACAGGAAGTCGGCCATTTTGAAATTTACAGTCATTTTTGGCGTTTTCCACGTGTTGTATTTTAATGATCTCCTCCTCCAGAAATGAATCAATTAACTCCAAAACTGGTGTGTACCATCTACACAAGTGTGTGATCAAAACACATTAAGAGAATTGCTCAGCATGGAACGGTGTGGCTGTGACATGGCTTCGACACTTGATGTCTCACCATGAAACACGATATTGCTATAACATGGGATCTAATGGTCGAATCTGCTCCAAACTTCACATGTATGATAATAGTCCTGGCATGAACACACCCACATGACGCTCAGGAGTCAGAGTCATAGCGCCACCCAGTGGAGACGGGAAGTCGCAACGCTTTGGTTCCTACACTGTCCGAAGGAGGCGAACATTCAGCGCCTCGTCTGCCGGTCGACCTCTGGCGACACGGTGGCGGCCGCGCCAGGCCCCGAGTTGCGTGGGGTGCGAGGGCCCGTTCAACGCTGCTTGCAGCTTTAATTATTATTATTATTCTTCTTCTTAACTAAAATGAATTGCCTTTTTGGGGACCTTAACATGCTCAAAAACTCATGAAACTTCACAGACTCATCAGAAGTGCGAAAACTGGGCAAGTTTTGGGGTTTCATGATAATCTGCAAAGGAATGGCTCAGTAGCGCCCCCTAAAAATTTTCTACGGAACAGCCCCTGAAGGTAGTTTAACCTACGTGTCTGAAACTTGGTAGGCATATGTAACACACCAAGACGTACAAAAAAGCCTCTTGGGCCCATGCCCTAAACCCAACAGGAAGTCGGCCATTTTGAATTGAATGTGCAATTTTCATGCATTTTTGGCCATTTGCAGGGGTCGTAAATGAACGATCTCCTCCTAGAGATTTTGTCCGATCGACTTCAAACTTGGTCTGTCCCACCTACATAAGTTGAAGACAAAAAGTTATCAAAAGCTTGAGTTTTCGTCACACCGTGTGGCCGTTGTGGGACCTCAAACTTCGCTACAAACAGGAAGTAGTATTATAACACAGGAAGTAGTTTATAACTCCAGCATACATTGTCCAATCTTCCCCAGACTTCACAGGATTGATGACAGTCCCGCTCTGAAGACATCTACATGTCAATAATTTGTGATTGATATAGCGCCCCCTACTGGTAGTATAAAATGTCATGTTTTACACTTTGAAGCACATCTCGTCCAAAGTTGAACACATCAACGTCAAACTTGGGGAATTATCCAAAAGGCATTGATGATGCTTTCTATTGAATACTGTGAGTTTTCGTCAAAGGGCATGACCTTGGCGTGGCGGGGAACTTTGATGTTTCGCCATGATGACAAAAGTTGCTGTAACTTGACTCTACGTGGACATATCTTTCCAAAACTTCACACATATGATAACAGTCCAGCCCTGAAAACATCTACAGAGGAAATTTGAATCAGCGTCATAGCGCCACCTACTGGCGGCAGAAAGTTACTTTTTTCATTCTTTCATGTCCCTCTTCTACCAGGTTCACCCGACCCACCTTAATTTTGCGGATACATAGTCCCAAGACCTTGGTGATGATCAAACCAGAACCTTTTGAGGTTTCGTACAACGCTGTCACCGTGGCGCCACCTCATTCGCCATAAAACACGAGGTTCCTTTTGAGGGGCAAGGGATACTTGAAAACTCACGAAACTTGGCACACCCATCACAAGGCCCAAATTGTGTTGTCTGATATGCTTTTTGTGTTTTGATGTGCCAAGATGCCTCAACAGCGCCCCCTACAATTTTTCGATGAAGCAGCCCCCGAAGCTTGTTTCACTTATATGTATGAAACTTGGTAGGCATATGTAACACTCCAAGACGTACAAAAAAGCCTCTTGGAGTTATGCTCCAAACCCAACCGGAAGTCCGCCATTTTGAATTTACTTGTGCCACTTTTGTGCATTTTGGGCGATTTCCAGTAGACGTAAATGAATGAACTTGTCCTAGAGTTTTTATCCAATCCACTTCAAACTCGGTCTGTCCCACCCCAAGACCGTGAAGACGAAAAGTTATCAAACGTTTCAGGTTTTCGTCAAACGCTGTCTCTGTGGCCCCGCCTTCTTCGCCATAAACCACGAAATTGTAACTACTCCTACAGATTTTATCCCATCAACTTCTTACTTGGTCTGTCCCACCTCCAGACATTGATGAAGAAAAGTTATCAAAAACTGGACTTGTTGTCACACCATGTGACCGTGGCAGGGCCTCAATCTTTGGGGACTCGCCACAAAACAGGAAGTTGTGTATGACTCCATCATCCATGGTCCAATCTTCCCCAAACTTCACAGGATTGATGACAGTCCTGCTCTGAAGAGATCTCCATGTGAATAATTTGTGATAAATACAGCGCCCCCTAATGGTAAGAGAAAATGTCATGTTTTATATTTTGAAGTATAACTCCCAAGACTTGGCCAGATCCACCTCAATCTTGGTCAGTCTATCCGTCACATGTAGAAGATGTTTTATTGTGAACACTGTAAGTTTACATCAAAGGGCGTGGCCATGACGTAGCGGCAAACTTTGATGTTTCGCCATGATAACAAAAGTTGTGTAGCTTGACTCTACGTGGACATATCTTTCCAAAACTTCACACATATGATAAAAGTCCAGCCCTGAAAACATCTACCGAGAAATTTTTAATCAGCCTCATAGCGCCACCTAGTGGCATCTGTAAGTTACTGCTTTCATTCTTTCATGTCTCTCTTCTACCAAGTTAACCACAACCACCTCAATTTTGCGTAGACATAGTCCCAAGACTTTGATGATGATCACACCAGAAGCTTTTGAGGTTTCAGCAAACACTGTCAATGTGGCAACGCCTTATTCGCCATAAAACACGAAGTTGTTTTTGAGGGGTAAGGGATGCTTGTAATGTCATGAAACTTGGTACACATACAAGAAGTTCCGATGTGTGTTGTGTGATGTGATTTATCTGCTCTGATGTGCCAACATGGCTCAACAGCGCCCCCTACAATTTTTCAAAAAAGCAGCCCCCGACGCTGGTTTGACCTACATCTATGAAACTTGGTACATACATGCATCACTGAAAGACGTACAAAAAAGGCTCTTGCAACCATGTGCCAAACCCAACAGGAAGTCCGCCATTTTGAATTTGCTCGTAAGTGGTTCACAAAATCACCATACATGTTCCAATCTTCCCCATACTTCACAGGATTGATGACAGTCCTGCCCTGAACACATCTATACGCCAATACTTGGTTATTAGTACGGCGCCACCTACTGGCAAAATAACATGTCCTCGTATGATTTGAGGGATATGACGTGTAACTCCAACGTGAGGGGTCTGCCTTTGACAGGAATGAATGGCCGCATCGGCCGGCGTCCTGCCAGCACCCTCGAGTTGCGTGAAGGTGCGAGGGCCCGTTCATCGCTGCTTGCAGCTTTAATTATTGTTGTTGTTGTTTATTTACACATTTCTGTATTTATTTATTCATTAATATATGAATAAAAAATTAAAAACATAACAATATAACATATTAAAATCAGATGTTAATCTCCAAAGTGTTGCAACAAATTAGCTTATAATAAGTTAATAGCGCAAGTGTTACTTACTGCATGCCTGATCCATCCTTTAGCTTGACAGCGGCACCAAATCAGATCCAGCAGACGAGGTGAGGATGTGATGAGCTCCTAATTTTGAGAACATAAGGAAACATTAATAATCTGACAGCTGAAACCTTGGTGCTTACAGCTTGTTCTCTCCAGTAAGTTATTCAGAGGACAAAAAGGTTAAAGATAATTCAGTTGCTAATCCACTGTAAATATAAATACAGAAAAAATGAATTCAAATATTACAGTACTTATAATAAATATAAATAAATGTTTTTCATACTTCAGAAATAAATCTGCTGTTTCTACTGTATTTCATGCAGTTGTGAAGTTTACAAACAGAAATACTCCAACATCCAGCAGCTGACAGTGCCATGTTGAGATTGTTAATGGTTGTAAGTGGCTTTAACTTTAAGCTGTTTTAAAGTGGTAAACAGAAACCACCTTCATCCATTAACTATCTGAACACAGCACTGTCAGCTGCTGGATGTTGGAGTATTTCTGTTTGTAAACCTCACAAACTGCATGAAATACAGTAGAAACAGCAGCAGCCTGGATAATCATACAGAGGTGGAAAGTCGCCTCTGTAACTCCTTCAACTGGCCTGAAATCATGTGTGGAAATAACAGCAAATACACTGCTGACACACAGCAGCTGACAGAGAGAGGGGGTCATATTATACAGAGAAATTTTAGCTTTTCCTGGGCAAATACATTTTAATGTGACTATAAAAAGGGAAGATAAACATTAATGAGCTGAGCTTTCAAGTGTCATCAGGAATCAAAAAACACCATCAAGCACATCATCTTTAGTTATGAAGCTATTTTAAAAAAACGCACACAAAGGGCAACAAGGACAAATATTTACTGCTGCCACTAAAAACTGAGTACAGTAATTAGCTGACAATTAGCCACCTTCAATAATCAATACACACCTGTAAACCAACTATTAATCGAACCAATAAATAACAGCACTCAGTGTCAGAAAACCATGTCAAAAAAGCAGTTACCTAGTGTTTCTGTAGTGGTGACAAAACGCAGAAAATACTCAAATAGCGGTTTGAATTAAACTAACGGTCCCTGCACTCTCAGGGGAAATTTTACGCCAAACTCCCTTTAAGATATACTAGTGCAGTGCCCGTAGGAAGTATGTTTTTCTATAGAAAAGTGGAAGCTTAAGTAGATTTTTCATGTATGGCCAAATGAGGCTGTGTTCGATGGTTGGATGTACAAAGAGGTGTACATACTCTTACATAGTGTCAATAGACAAATTGTATATTGGGTAAGACATGGACGTACACTGAGATACGGAGAGACACGCAACATCATTAGGTTTCCTAGCTTTCCGTAGGCGAACAATCTTGAAATGCTAGCTAGCAAGCACGTAACCCTGCATGCCTGAAAGGAAAAACAAACGTTTCCGACCTAGCCATACTTTCCTACATTCCTATATGGGGAGGGACAAAAGGGAATGCCATAACCCCAGGTGTCCACTGGATCCGTCACATGTGCGGTCCGGCCGTGGCACGGACTCCTCCATCCTGTGCCGGGCGTCAATGTCCACTGGAAGCGTATCTATAGCGGCGCGCACGTGAGCGGCTGGAATCGACGGACCGCTAGATCATGATGTCATGCGATAATTTGCGGAAACACTGGAGGTATGAAGACATCAACAAACAAAGAAAAGATTTCTCTACCTGCCGGGGGCCGCAAACTTTGACGTCATGTTGTTGTAGCGATGTGAAATACGCTCCAGAGTCTTCATGGGTGTTTATATTTTGAAAATTGACCGGATACTCTCGTCTTTTCTGCGCCTGACTTCCTGTTGGACTCATTTGGTCTGTGGAAATTGACGCATCATCGTGCGGCATCTGTCAAAAAATAGACCCGGCGCGTATTCTTAGCGTGGCGGAGCGCCAAGCCGCTTCTGATGGAGCAGTTTAAATTGACTTGAATGGCCTCGATTAGCTCCGGCAGCCGCGCCGTGGCTAAATCGCGGACGTGACGGATCCAGTGGACATCCGGGGTAAGTCTGTGCAAAGTTTTGGGTGACCCAGAGTGGTATAGCAGTAGGATACTTTGATCTTTTATTCCGTGAGACGTGGCTATAGGTGCGAGCGAGAGCGCGATAGGCTAGATTGGTTACACGGAGGTCTATGGCATTTTAACTTTTAACGATAATGTTGCGAATATGAATCCACAAAACTGAAGGATGCACACCATCGTGCCATGCACAAGCCATATCCGAAAGCTTAGGTTGATCTGACAAACAGTCAGAGAGATATGCGAGCCACAGACACACAGACGTTTCTTGCTTTATAGATAGAAGACTAGGGCAGTGCCTGTAGGAAGTATGTTTTTCTATAGAAAAGTGGAAGCTTAAGTAGATTTTTCATGTATGGCCAAATGAGGCTGTGTTCAATGGTTGGATGTTCAAAGAGGTGTACATACTCTTACATACTGTTAATAGACAAATTGTACATTGGGAAAGACATGAACGTACATTGAGATATGGAGAGACACGCAACATCATTTAGGTTTCCTAGCTTTCCGTAGGCGAACAATCTTGAAATGGTAGCTAGCAAGCACGTAACCCTGCACGCCTGAGAACTAAAACAAACGTTTCCGACCTAGCCGTACTTTGGTATGGGAAGTTTAGGCAATGTTTTAGTCAATCTAACCATGTTGTAGCCATGTCAGCAAACACGATGAGCAGATGAGAACAGCGTGGTGAAACTTAAGAAATACTACTTACCATGAGATTAGTGAAACATGTCATGTTAATGCAAACCGCTCCACTTCATCTATTCCTATATCGAGGAGGGACGAAAGGGAATGCCATAGCCCCGGGTGTACACTGGATCCGTCGCGTGGTCCGACCGTGGCACGGACTCCTCCGTCCTGTGGAAATTGATGCGTCGTCGCGCGGCATCCGTCAAAAAATAGACCCGGCGCGTATTTTTAGCGGAGCGGAGCGCCGAGCCGCTTCTGGTGGAGCAGTTTACATTGACTTGAATGGCCGCGCCGTGGCTGAATCGCGCACATGACGGATCCAGTACACGTCCGGGGTAAACCTGTGCAAAGTTTTGGGTGACCCAGAGCGGTATAGCAGTAGGATACTTTGATCTTTTATTCCGCGAGGCGTGGCTACAGCTGCGAGCGAGAGCGCGATAGGCTGACTGGTTACACGGAGGTCTATGGGATTTTAACTTTTAATGATAATGTTGTAAATATGAATCCAAAAAAATTCTAAATGAAGGATGCACACCATTGTGCCATGCGCAAGCCATATCCGAAAGCTTAGGTTGATCTGACAAACAGTCAGAGAGATATGCGAGCCACAGACACACAGACGTTTCTTGCTTTATAGATGACATATTAACAATTCCTTACGTGTCCGCAAAAACACATAACTCTAGAAACACAAGAT
The DNA here is from genome assembly GCA_019142605.1 of Cephalopholis sonnerati. Taxonomy (NCBI): domain Eukaryota; kingdom Metazoa; phylum Chordata; class Actinopteri; order Perciformes; family Serranidae; genus Cephalopholis; species Cephalopholis sonnerati. The sequence goes on from JAGQAX010000024.1 coordinate 20,836,185, forward strand.
AATAGGTATTATATGTCCAAAGTCGTCTTGTTAATTCGGCATCAATATTGTCTATAAAGATTAGCTGCATTTGCTTACAAACTGTACATTTTGGATTTTGTCGGCTCAACTCGCTAAACCAGCCTCCGTGGGTTCGGTGAGCTATTTTAGTGGGAGAAGACCGTGGGGATGAGGCGAGTCTTTGTAAAATACAGATTTCTCACCAATGCTGGTTGGTGGATCATGTACGCCAAATTAAACACATAACACTGTGAATTCACAGTCTGTTATGTGTGTAACTGCGTTTTTTTTCGGCCGTTAATTAGTATTTACTCAGTTTCCTGCTTTCTGTTTGGTGCTGGAAGAGAGCTAAAAACTCTTGATAATATTTAATGTTTGATTTTATCCGATTGTCAATACGAGAGTGACTTCAGAAAAATTGGAATGAGTCTTATGACCAGGTTATTCAGCGAGTCAGATGGCGGAGCATACAGCTCTATAGCTGCTTAACTTTACTGTAAACACCCAGTATTATTATTGTGAACATAAACAAATAAATAACCTAAAGATTCACAGAGGTTTTGCGTTTCAGTCTTTATGTACACTGCCTTGGGGTCTGAACTGGGCTGTATGAAGACCTGTGTAATAGCATGATAACTAGGTTGATTTATAATAGCCAAAGTTCACTAAAACACTCACTACAACACTAACATTAGTAAATCAAAGTTGGCTCCCGTGATTCCCCAGTGTCTTAACGTCTTTATTAAAGAAACAATACTATGTGTCGGGCATTTTATTAACATAACTTCACATGATAGATATTATCGGTAAGTTAATCAAATTTACTGATGTACTCACCAAGAAGCTTGTTTGCTAGCTCCCTCTGTCTTCGGCTAAAGAAATGTGTAAAAACCCGCCAAGTGCGCTAGCTAGGTCACAGAGAGTAAAGATGCAATAAAGAGTGGGGCGCAGCGAGTTCTCACAAGATGGCGCCCCATCCTAAACATTTAACATGGCGTGACGTCAACTAAGCATGTCCCAAACTCAGATGTATGGCCAAAGTTCCCGCACATTTACTATGGAGCATTGAATATCCCAGCAAAATTATAATGTTTAATGTTATTAATCTAAAGTCAAATGAAAATAAGAATAGAAACAACTTTAATTATCTCCGAAGGGAAATTCAGCAGCTCATAAAAGACAAAAACAACCACACTTCTTCAGGATCTCCTGAAACACTCTGTTCTGCAAAGCAGTGAGATGAGCTGACTGCTGCTGCTGCTGCTCCTCTGTCGCTCCAGGAGGCTGTGGACAGGGTGTCTGCTATTGTCCAAATAATTAATAAAAATAATTTCTTAAAATTTCTTACATGGATTACTTCATTCAAGTTTTAATTAATACATTTTCTAATAATAATAAATAAAAATTAAAAGGAAAAAAAAATGAACAGGTCCACTGGACATGAAGTCAGTCAATTGTAGGAAGACCTATAATAATAGTGAAAAGTATGATGAAATAGATAAATAACAAAAAGAATATTTAAAGAGCGAAAGTTTTGAAATTCAATCCTCTCAGAGTCTTTTGAAAAAAAGATAGATACCTAAAGAAAAATCAGACTCCTTTTTATGCCATGGAAAATGTTGATATTTTACTTTTAAAATTAATTAAAAAAGAATCAATAAATATAAATATAAAAATATAATAAAATAGCAATAAATGTATTTATTTATTTTTTGTAGTACATGTTTTATGGAATAAGGTACAATTATCACAGGAAAAGTCTCAAATTCCCAAAACAACACAACAATTATCCAGTATAACACAATTTTGTTGTTGTGGTCTATTATCCTCAATATTTGATGTGTTTTGTGCTCTCAGATGCTTTTGTGCACGTCACTGTGTGTGGCTATTTGAGATGTTGTGACCTTCCTATCAGCTTGAACCAGCGTACGTATTGTACGTATCGATTACTGTTCAAAACACGGAGAGCATCAGCAAATCCTTTAGGTTATATAATGTTCTGTGGTCAGTCTAATATTTGTAACATTACTAATATGGTGTATCAAGTGTATAAAGTACGATAAATAAATACATGCAGTTTATATTTTTGCTTCTGTCATATAAAATGTATCATTTGATACAAACTTATTTCAAAATTTTTGCAAAAGTTTTACTGAATAGGCTCATCTGGGCTCCTATTGTTCCCCGAACACACTGATTCACCTGATGGAACTCGAACTGCTCTCACAGCCAGAACCAGAAACCACCTCGCCTCGTGTTTTTCTGCTGCCCTCATTACACAGTAGCTGTTCACCACTGCTGAAAGAGATGATTGGAAATGATAGTGACATAATTCAGCATCATGTTTTTCTCTAAAGATCACACAGAGAGGTCTCCCAACCTCTAAACCTTAAGAAGAAAAAGGTACCGTTACTTCTATGTAACTAAATATTTCACGGTGACAAGATTAAATGTGATTTCTGGAGCTAAAATAAAATATGGCTGTTTTGTCTGGTTTTATGTCAGAAATAGGTAACATGTATTATAGTATTAAAGAAGCATGTATTACATAAGAGTATGTATTACCTTCCTGTGACTCTGGCACGCCTTGGTTTAGATTGTTTATCTATTGTGGGGTGTGTTTCAGATGATGACTGATAACTTGGTGAGCCTTCATGCTTTCTTCAAAATGCGTGATGATGTCATGTTTTGCTTGTGCATCCTTTGAGCAAGTTTTGTTTCCTCGGATAGTGAAGGTGTGACCCCTACTCTCCCTTACTCTGCCTCTATTTGGCTTACTGTGACGATCTTTCGCCTGTCCTAACCTAAGGCTGGGCAGTATATTGATATTTAATCGGCATCATGATATAGAACAAGGTGTCTTTTTTAGTTTTGAATATTGTAATGCTGTTGTAAACTATTCCTTGTTTTAAAGGCTGCATTAAAGTGATGTAATTTTCTGAACTGACCAGACTGTTCTATTATTTGTCTTCACCCATTTAGTCATTAAATCCACAATACTGATGATTATTTATCACAAACCTTTTTGTGTTAATATTTTGTGAAAACACAGTCAAACCTGAGATATTGTCACAGTATTGATATAGGTATTTGGTAAAAAATTTCTTCCATGTCGTTCAGCTCGACCGTCACTCCTCATTCTAAAACTCGCCAGTCCAACCAATGAAGGGAAAGAGCACTAGCCAATCAGAGGGAGAGTAAACCAGGTCATGCCTCCGCCATCCTACGAAAACATGTTTTGCCATCAGGGGCAATATTTGTATGCCTCCACACCAGTGATAGCCGTGGTCGGAGGTATTATGTTTTTGGGTTGTCCATCCATCCGTCCATCGTTCCATTCCTGTGAACAGGATGTTTCAAGACCTTCAAGATTTTTTTTTCTTTTGGCACAACTGTCCACAGGACTCAGGGATGGACTGAAAAGATTTTGGTGGTTGAAGGTCAAAGGTCAAGGTCACTGTGACCTCACAAGACATGTTTTTGGCCAAAACTCATACATTAATGATGACAAAATTTCACACAAATGTCTAATAGGATATATGTTGATGAAATGATTCGAAAAGTCAAAGGTCAACTTCACTGTGACATCATAATGTTCTACAAAAACACTTTCCGGGCCTTTACTCAACACCATATCTCAGGAACAGAAGGGGAGATATTTGGTCAGATATTGAATTGGTGACACAAATCTTGGGTGTCCACCTTGAAACTGTGCTGATTGTATAGATCATCTGTGCTGCTGGGAGGAAGATGTGTGAAGCATCCATGTTTTTACAGACATGTATGTAACTGCCTGCATGGAGGCATACAACTGCAAGGCGGTAATTCTAGTTACAGTGTGATTGATCAAATCTTAACAGCTACTGAGCTCGCATGTCTACAGATCAATCTCCATGACAACTGAGTAAAGTCAGTCCTGTCATTATGTCATTATGCTTTTGTGTTTTGACATGAATTGTAAAGTAAAACTATTTATCCTTGTTGCAGTGAGAAAAGCAACATCGTTCCACTAAGTAAGAAGATAATAAATGGTATGTCCAGGTACCAAACAATAACAAGTTTTAATTGCCTCTTTTTTGGAGCAAAGTAAACAATAGGGGACTTAACAAGGCATGAGAGTGTGTGTGTGTGTGTGTGTGTGTGTGTGTGTGTGCGTGTGCGTAGCCTGTCATATTGATATATTAACCAGGAATTTAACTCAGTCATGATCTAATGCCATAGTTATTATTGTCACATTGATGATATAGTCTTGTCCAAAGGTTCTCTGACCACCAGCACAGGCAGGGATTTTAGGCTTCATAAAGAAAATCTGCTTTACCTTTTAATTAAGCAAAGAGGGGTTGCTGTTATACTGAATATTAGCACGACTGGGATTCAGTTGTAGGCACGAGGCTGCGGGCCAAGTGCCGAAGATAATCACAGCCGTGCTGATATTCAGTACAACAGCACCCCCTCTCATGTGATATTGCTTTTATACAACAGTTCTACAGGCGCCAGTCATAAGTTAACAGTAAAAAAGCAACAACAGGTTATGATTTGTTTATTTATTTAATTACTTTTTTGGACTACTGCAAAGCAACACATAAACATTCCTAAACACTATCTTGTTACTTTGTGTTGGTCTACACGTTACACCAGCCGCTGCATCGTGTACATTTATCTGTATGTTTCCATTTACTGTGCAGCCAGTGAAGTAAGAGTCCATTGACAGTCACTTTGGCGGCATACGTGTGATGCTAATGAGTTAAGATCTTGAGCAGAGAGTATGTGGCACCATCTTATGATATCATATGAGCATGCCTGGAGAGTTACAGTGAAGTATTCAAGCTTCTTTCCTTCCCTTTGACTTTTTCTGATGACCGTTGATTTATTAGCCTAACTGTTGTTTGTGGAAATATGTTCCTCTTTTCTGTGCAATGTTTGTTGCGACAGCACTTAATGTAGGCTAATTATGTACAGTGGAGTGATACATGCATAGTTAAAAGTCCCAGTGCAGTTATGCTCTGTATCAGCACTCATGGGCTCATTGAAAGCGCCTTGTCTGGTGAAATAGCTTGGTCAAAACTAACTATTGTGAAAGTGTCAATAAATCCCTGCACAGATTCAGAGTGAAAGTGCTTTAAAAATGAGATGTAAGATGAAACATCTGACTAGTTTGTGCACAATAAAGTAGTGCAGCTGAGAGGACTATAATCATACTTGTTGGTTTGTCACTTCAGTTGCTGTGGATTAACCTGTGTTTGTTTCAGACAGTCCACCTGCAGTGATTGTTCAGGGCGGTTTGAGGCCAGAGCAGCAATGACCACAGTCTTGGTGCAGAGGAGGAGAGGTTTAATGTGGAGGAGGCAAAAGATTAGTCATCTGTGGTACAGGTGGAAAATGTGTGAGTGATACCTAAGTCAAGGTGTGGTCAATAAGAGCTGAAGCCTGCTGTGTTTTTATGACTGCAAGAGTTCATTTGCAAACAGCTGACCAGGTACCTTCGGGTTTAAAAATCAGACAATAGTTCAGTATCTCCAAGATTCAGGGGTATCCAGGTTAGTTGTCTTTTCATGCAACCAGTGCTGGCCAGTAGAGGCTCTAATAATGGGACTGGGTGATGAAACATCTTGCTAGTTGCTAGTTTTTAATGGGAAAACAGTGTTATGCCTTTTGTTCCTGCCGTATTCCCCTCATCAATTGAGTGGGAGAAACCAATAACCCTTTCTTCTTAAACACAACAAAGCTGCATAAAAAAATCTCTATATTTAAAGTGTCCAGATGTAAGTGCGATATTTATAGCCTTGAACTACAAACAGCATTATTTGTTTTACCGGTTCAAATAACTTTCAAAAGCTACTTCAAGGCCTGTGCTTCCCCACAACAAAATAAAACTAGAAAATGCATTTCCTGCAGAAAATGAATGTAAATGTTGACAGCTGAAATTGCAAAGCATGGCAAAAATACAGAAAGGTTATGTATGTATTGTACACTGGTGGAAAATCTAACAGCTGAATTGTAAAGCTGGCAGAGGTAGAAGCTGAACTGCACTACTTAAAGAAGCTAGGACAGTGAGTCTGTAACAGTCTGCAGTTACACCTCCAAAACAGTGTTGCCAGATTGGGCAGTTTTGGGTTGCATTGTGCAGGGTTGCATGGGCGGGTGGAGAGAATTTAGGCAGGTTTTTAATTAAAATACAAATTACAAGAGTAACTTATATCACAACATGTATTCAACTAAGCAATTTTCTTTGCACTCAGTCACTTAACACAAATCTGATTAATTTGTAATTCATTCTGGAGAGAAGCAACAATTGTGACGTGACCTCTGACCTCACAGCGTCAGCGTTGTTGAGACGCAGTGAACCATTTAGGTCAGATGTTGGCGTTAGCAAGCTAGCTAGTTAGTCAATTGCGTGTATTTTACGCTGCCAACGTGGGGAAAATACAAGAAAACCTGCCGAAAAAAATGGGAAAAGGACCCTGACCTAAAAGCATGGATAATGCCAGCTACAGATGAGTCCAAGGCACATTGCAAATATTGCAATACTGACATCAGGGCCTGTTACAAAGACTTGAAGGATGAAGGAGCACCTATTAACACAAGTCTCGTTGTTTGCCTATGGTCAAGACTTTCGCTGTGCCAGTGGCAAGCAGAGGCTGCCAGAATATCAGTGAGGAGCAGAAACGCTGTGAGCTGAGGATAGCAACGTATGTTGCTTGCCACACATAAATTAATGCTATGAACAAGTTACTGGATAACACCAGAGCATTTAAAATGCACAGAACCAAGTGTACTGCTGTAATTACATCAATTTGGCACCACATTTTAGGCAGGAGCTCAGAGAGGACATCAGTGAGTCCCCTTACTCACTTTTGCATTTGCCTAAGATATAGCTCCAAGAAACACAGCAAGTTCGTCAGCAATTACCTCGGCATGGTTGAACTCTCACATGCAGATGCCAACGGCATTGTGGACGCTATCATGAGCTTTCTGGAAGCTTGCAGGCTAAAAATCAAGAATATGGTAGGAATTGCAACCAACGGAGAGCGCCATGGTTAGTAAACAACATTCAGTTTACGTTCTACTCAAACAGTGGCAACCCAGTTTACAGCTAATTCGCTGTGTCTGCCATTCTCTTGAAATCATTGCTCACAAGGCGATGCAGCATTTGCCCAGCAAACTTGATTTCATGATAAGAGAGACACACAATTGGTGCGCTCATTCAGCCAAGTGCCAAAGCGACTATCAAGTTATTTACGAGACCATGAACAATGGGGACTGTTCCCTGAAAATGATTTCACCAGGTGCCACCCGTTGGTTAGCAACAGCTGATGTGAGATGCACAGTGACAAGACTAACAGTCTTTTCATGCATTTTCTACGTCCAACACTTCCAGAGATCAAAGTTGTAAACAAGTATTTTCGGTGGAAAACAGGAGACAGCTTGGGTGTTTTCAAGGACCTCGACATGCTGTTCATGTCAACACTGAGGCAAATAATCAAGCCGAGCACACTTTGCATGAACACCGATCAGGAGCTTAGGGAACTGGACCTAAATCCCCTAACATATTCATCTCACCTCTTGATGCAGATCATGCACCTCTTTCAGTGTGAAATTGGATGGACACTGCATGGAGTTTCTCTAAGAAGTCCTGGTGCAGTATCAGGTGTGTTTACCAGCCTCCTTGGAGATGCTGAGGACACTGGAGCTGCTGTACCCGACCTCCGTGATGTCCACCATTAACAGACCACAGCTCTAGGATTTGCCAATGGATTTTTTTCTCATGCCCACTTGACACACTCGGAAACGCAGTGGAGAAATGTGGCATCAGCAGATTTCTCCCATGAGCAGCCCAGTGAAGCGTTTTGGTTGAAGGGGGAGGCCTTTAAAGATGCCTGGGGAAATCAGTGCTCCCAGGATTTAGCACTTTGTGCAATCAGACTCGTCATTCTGCCCGCATCTGATGCTTATGTGGAGAGAGCATTTTCCAAAGTTACATTACTCAAACACAATCCCAGAAATCGCATGGGATTACTGCTGCTTTCTGCGCTCATGGATGTGCGCACAGGTCTAATCCAGAACGGATGGACGTCGGCCACGCTCCAGCCTCCCCAACAGTTCAGCCAGAGTGTACATAGTTCTACAAAGTTACGTTCAGATGTTCAGTTGTGTTCTTCGGCAGCCTGTTCAGGTTGCAAGCGACAGCCTGTTCTGCAGTTAAAGGTAAGATCTCACAGCACACACCACTCTGTCTGGTTTAAAATCTATTAAGTTTAATCAGAATCAGAATCAGAAATACTTTATTGATCCCCAAGGGGAAATTGTTATGTTACAGGTGCTCCTTACAAGTGTAGAAATAAAGAAGATATAGTGCAAACAAGTGTAGAAGAACCTATAGTGCAAAAAGAAGTAAAAATATAAGAAAATATAAGAAGATAATTTACAAAATATGTATGTAGTGACCTAACAACATAATTTCCAAATATAAACAGGAACCTTAGATACATACAGTTATTGCAGGGATTATTGAGGAATAAATATGTAATAATTTATTTTGAGCTGGTGATAGTGGTGAAACAGTCCATGGGCAACTCAGAGGGAGGAGTTGTACAGTTTGATGGTCACAGGCAGGAATGATTTCCTGTGGCGCTCAGTGGTGCATTTTGGTGGTACGAGTCTCAAAAAAAAAAAAAATTAATCACTGTGCGTGTCAATAACTACCTGAAATCTTAAAAAAAAAAAAAAATCTACCTTGTATAAGTGTGTTGTCTGTGTGCGCATGTGGTTGCACTGAATGCACTATTAAGGCCTATTGTAACTGGGATGAAATTAAATGAAATGGATGAAATTGAATGAAATGATACTGAGTTGCAAAAAGACAGCTGCCTTAAAAGCGAGTGTGTGGAGGATATTGTCATTTTACCATTGTTATATTTAAGGCACTGCTTCAGTCCAGAGGGTGGCAGTAATGCACTTTAAAAACTAATACTTAGGGCAGTTAAAATGATGCTACTTAACTAAATATTGATCAGATATTTTGGGCAGGTTTTTTTTTTGTGCTGTGGGGAGGTTTTTGGGCTGGAAACCATCAGCTGTACCTGGCAACGCTGCCCTGAAACACTAGTCGGCTGTTGGGTTTCTATGAAGTGTGTCTGCACCAGAGGAGTGTGCGTCACTGGTCCCGTGTGGTCTCAAGTCACGGACCACCAGGTCAAAGTGGTAAGTTTAGTTGATTCAAAACACACATTAAACGTGACCGAATAGACACAATTTCAAACACAAGTGCACACATCGGTTTCACTGTAACTCACAGCATTCACAGACACAGCAATTATCTTTTGCTGGACTCACTGTCCCCACAAATACAATATGCTAATGTTTGTAGCACAAGCCTATGGCATTTTACATTGTAGAAATTAGCCTAGAAGCTAGCAGACTTGAGGGAGAACAGCAACACGTGACAAAAAATAGACAGGAGGTCTGTGTTGCTGTCACATGTAGTTACAGTTCTGAGAAGGTGCACGTCAGGCCACAGTGTAAGGTGCAGGACAGGCTCTGTGTTATAAATGCGGAGAAATATGTCCTAATATTACCTATTCTCTGTGTCTCACACAGACTGAGGGATATGTGACTACCTCGACCATTTTCAGTCACACTGACACTGAAACATGTTTTGGAATGAGACATACTCAGACTTTAAGACCGCTTCAGAGGTAGGGAGTTGCCTTTTTTTCCAATTCTCTTGTTTATCATGTCAGTAAATGCTGTCAGCTGAAACTGCAAACTGTTGCAGAAAATACAAAAACCTGAAGTGCAGGTACGTTGTCCTGCACCGGTGAAAAATGTAAAACTTGAATTGTAAATCTGGCAGTGTGAGAAGTTGGACTGCATTACTTAAAGAAGAGAGGAGCTGAAAAACATTTCTCGGAAAGCTGAAAGCTAAACTGTGTAGGAAGTTTTGCTTATATACTTGTGATTATCAGGGAGAATTATGAATTATTATTGAGCACAACTGAAATATGTAGTAATTTATCCAACATACATTCAGCATTCATTCATCTCTCTCTCTTGTCCTCCTGACCTAACTGGGAGGGAGGTGTGCGTGGGGCCAAATGTCTGCTCATCAGCAGACTGCGATATAGCTCCATATTGTGGTAAACATCTTTTAGTTAAATGCAAATGATTGAATTGAAATCCCTCTTGCAACTGTGCACTGCTCAAATATTGCGTTTCACTGGGAAAAATGTCGCGGTACAGAAGCCAATGACACTCTAACTTCAGTTTCAAAGTATATGTTGCTGTTATTATTAGTAGGAATAATAGCATTAGTTGTACACCTGCAGTATGTATATGCATGACAGCATATATTTAGATTGTGGCTGGTAGAGGCTGCAGCATTAAGGTGGACTTATACTTGTGCCTCAGCTCTATGCAGAGCCTACACCATAGCCTACATATGTGGCCTACACCGTTGTGAGCATTTACACTTATACGGTGGTGTGTCTGTGTCACTCTGCAGTTACACCTCCAAAACTCAAGTCGGCTGTGGGGTTTCTGTCAAGTGCTGTAAAGTTTTGTCGATTCAAAACACACCCAAAGCACACATTAAAAATGGCTGAAATTGGCTTCATTATAACTCGCACCATTCACAGACAAAGCACTTGTCTTCTGCTGGACATATTTTCCCCAAAAATATCACATGCTAATGTTTTTAGCACAAGCCTAAGGCATTTTACATTGTATAAATTAGCCTAGCGACTAGCGGACATTAAATTAGCCTAGCGACTAGCAGAGGCTGTCTCTTCTCATATGAAGCCAGGGACAAAAGCAAAGTTTAATAAAGGTAATGACACAAAATTCAGCTCCACTAGAACACATGGTTCATCGACAAAAGAACTGTCTTGTACTAAACACATTTTCCAAACCAATAAAACATGCCAATGTTACTAGCACAAGCCTATGGCACTTTACATTGTATAAATTAGCCTAGCGACTAGCAGAGACTGTCTCTTCTCATAAGAAGCCAGGATAAATCACTCACAAGTCCTAAAATGCTATTTTGTGGAGGCTTTATTGTCTTAACATTTTATTATTTTCTACGTGTGAAATAAAAGTAAGTTAAAGCTTCGTTTCCACTGAGGGAACTGCTTTCAACTTATAAAAATAGACAGGACGTATGTGTTGCAGCAATGTGTCATTACATTTCTGGGGAGATGCACGATAGGCCCTGCAAAGGCTCTGTGTTGACCCCGCCCCCCAAGCTATGATGTCACCCACTCTAGCTCTGACAAATTGTGAGATGGAACTCAGAATTCTGACATCACAAAGCAAAGGCAGAAATATGTCCTAATATTACATTTTCCCTGTGTCACACAGACTGAAGGATATGTGACTACTTCAGTCACATTGACCCTGAAACACGTTTTGGGGTTTTTTCCATTTCTCTTGTTTATCATGCTGAAAAATATTGACAGCTGAAATTGCAAAGTGTTGCAGAAAATACAGAAACCTGTAGTGCAGGTACGTTGTCCTCCACTAGTGAAAAATGTAAAACTTGAATTGTAAATCTGGCAGTAAGGGAAGCTGGACTGCATTACTTAAAGAAGACAAGAGCTGAAATACATGGCTAGAAAAGCTGAAAGCTAAACTGTGTAGGACTTTGGCACTTAAACAGTCTTGATTATTAGGGAGAATTTTGAATTGTTATAGTGTACAGCTCATATGCCTTTAAATAGGAATTAATTATACTTTTGTGTTTGAGGTTTCTCTAAAATGAACTGAAAGACTGAATTGTGGGGAACCCAAGTGAGCTAACAATGTGTTGCAAATAGCAGTTTAGACATAAGGTGTATTATTTTCATGTGTGATGCTAAATTGCGTACAACTATAGTAGCTCAGGTGCATTGACGGCAACCAAATGGGTTTTGAGAGATTTAAGTATTCTGAAAGCTGAGACTTAAGTTTTTGACAGTTGACAGGTGTGTGCTGCTAGCCTGCCATCATGCCTTTTAAAACTTAAAAAGTGTATTTATCTATGATGTTAATTTCTGTAGTCAGAATTCTGATTTTAGTAATTAGTAAGGTTTTAGAATTAGAAGTAATTTTTAGTTCTGACTTCACACTCAGACTTGAAATATTTTTGTCATGTTGTCCTCATCCTCATTCTTAGGATGTAACTTTTGTCTCTTAAACTGCTTGTTTTCTGAGCTTGCCAAAACAGAAATTTATATATTTTTGGAAGATTAATGGCCATAATGTAGTTTCAGACTAAACCTTTTCAACCTTGCTGATCAGAAGACCACCAATACGCATCATTAACCACATCTTCTGAGAAATTTGTATTTTCAAAAGCTGCAGTTTTCCTATAATTTACCATACCTTTAATTCATTCTTTTGATTTCTGATGTGAGAGTTCTGAATTCACACTCAGACTTGAAATGTTTTTGTCATGTTGTCCTCAGCCTCATTTGTAGGATGTACCTTTGGCCTCTTAAATTTCTCATTTTCTGAGTTTTCCAAAACAGGAATGAGTAGATTTTTGGCAGATTAATGGCCAAAGTGTGGTTTCAGATAGAGCCTGTTCAACATAGTTGATCAGATAAGACAGAAATAGCCATCATTAACCACATCTTATGAGCCATTTGTATTTTCAAAAGCTGCAGTTTTCATATAAGTTTACCTTCCCGTAGTTCATTTGTTTTATTTCTGATGTCAGAGTTCTGACTTCACATTCAGACCTGAAATATTTTTGTCATATTACACTCAGTCTCATTTGTATTTTCAAAAGCTGCAGTTTTCTTTTAATTCAACCTCAGCATCATTCTTAGTAAGTAACATTTGTCTCTTAAATCGCTTGTTTTCTGAGTTTGCCAAAAGAGGTTTGTGTAAATTTTTGGAAGACTAATGGCCAACCGTTGATCAGAAGGGAGTCAATATGCATCATTAACCACATCTTATGAGCCATCTGTATTTTCAAAAGCTGCGGTTTTCCTACCATTTAGCCTACCATTAGTTCATTCTTTTGATTTTTGATGTCAGAGTTCTGACTTCACACTCCGAAAAATGAGGGTGAGGTTAACATGACAAAAATATTTCAGGTCAGAGGTAACTTTTGCTCTTAAAGTTGCATATTTTCTGTGATTGCCAAAAGAGGAATGTGTAGATTTTTGGAAGATTAATGGCCAAAGTGTGGTTTCAGATGGAGTCTTTTCAACATCCTCGATCAGAAGGGCGTCAATATGCATTGTTAAGCACATCTTATGAGCCATTTGTATTTTCAAAAGCTGCAGTTTTCCTGTCATTTAACCAACTTTTAGTTCATTTTTTTGATTTTTGATGTCAGACTTCTGACGTCAGAATCAGACCTGAACTATTTTTGTCATGTTGCCCTCAGCCGTATTTGTTGGATATACCTTTTGCCTTTTGAGTTGCTTGTTTTCTGAGTTTGCCAAGACAGGAATGTGTAGATTTTTGGAAGATCAATGGCCAAAGTGTGGTTTCAGACAGAGCCTTTTCAACATAGTTGATCAGATGGGCTTGAATACATCTTATAAGCCATTTGTATTTTCAAAAGCTGCAGTTTTCCTCTAATTTAACCTACTTTTATTTCGTTCTTTTGATTTTTGATGTGAAAGTTCTGACTTCACACTCAGACCTGAAATATTTTTGTTATGTTGCCCTCAGCCTCATTTGTAGGATATAACTTTTGCCTCTTATCTCCGCAGCTGTCCAAAGGAGGAATGTGTATATTTTTGGAAGATTAATGGCCAACATGTGGTTTCAGACAGAGTCTTTTCAACATAGTTGATCAGAGAGATGGTCATATGCATCATTAACCACATCTTATGAGCCATTTGTATTTTCAAAAGCTGCACGTTTCCTTTAATTTAACCGACCTTTAATTCATTCTTTTTAGTTTTGATGTCAGAGTTCTCACTTCACACTCAGACCTGAAATACTTTCATCATGTTGCCCTCAGCCTTATTTGTTGGATGTACTTTTTGCGTTTTTTTGAAGATTAATGGCCAAATTGTGGTTTCAGACAGAACCATTTCAACATAGTTGATCAGACAAAGGCCAGTATGCATCATTAACCACATCTTATGAGCCATTGGTATTGTGAAAAGTTGCAATTTTCCTTTAATTTAACCTACCGTTACTTTATTCTACTGACTTTGATTGTTGATGTCAGAGTTCTGACTTCAATCAGACCTTAAATATTTTTATCATGTTGCCCTCAGCCTTATCTGTCGGATGTACCTTTTGCCTTTTGAGTTGGTTATTTTCTGAGTTTTCCAAAAGGGGAATCTGTAGTTTTTTGGAAGATTAATGGCCAACGTGTGGTTTCAGAAAGAGCCGTTTCAATATCGTTGATCAGAAGGGCGTCAATATGCATCATTAACCACATCTTATGAGCCATTTGTATTTTCAAAAGCTGCAATTTTTCTGTAATTTACCCAAACTTTAGTTCATTCTTTTGATTTTTAATTTGAGAGATCTGGCATCACACTCAGACTTCTCATGCTGCCCTCAGCCCGATTTGCCAGATGTAACATTTACCTTTTAAATTGTTTGTTTTCTGAGTTTGTTTGTGTAGATTTTTGGAAGATTATTGGCCACAGTTTGCTTTCAGACAAAGTCTTTTCAACATAGTTGATCAGAAGGGCGTCAATATGCATCATTAACCACATCTTATGAGCCATTTGTATTGTCAAAAGCTGCAGTTTTCCTGTCATTTAACCAACCTTTAGTTAATTTTTTTGATTTTTGATGTCAGACTTCTGACGTCATAATCGGACCTGAACTATTTTTGTCATGTTGTCCTCAGCCGTCATTGTCGGATGTAACTTTTGTCTCTTAAATTGCTTGTTTTCGGAGTTTGCCAAAAGAGGAATGTGTAGATTTTTGAAAGATAATTGGCCAACGTGTGGTTTCAGACAGAGTCTTTTCAACATAGTTGATCAGACGGATGTCAGATGCATCATTAACCACATCTTATGAGCCATTTGTATTTTCAAAAGCTGCAGTTTTCCTATCATTAAGCCTACCTTTAGTTCATTCTTTTGATTTTTGATTTGAGAGATCTGGCTTCACACTCAGACTTGTCATGTTGCCCTGAGCCCGATTTGCCAGATGTAACATTTACCTTTTAAATTGTTTGTTTTCTGAGTTTGTTTGTGTAGATTTTTGGAGGATTAATGGCCAAAATGTGGTTTCAGATAGAGTCTTTCCAACATAGTTGATCAGAAGAGCCAAATATGCATCATTAACCACATCTCATGAGCCATCTGTATTTTCAAAAGCTGCAGTTTTCCTATCATTTAACCTACATTTACTTCATTCTAGTGATTTTTGATTTTTGATGGGAGAGTTGAATGTGTAGATTTTTGGAAAATGAATGGCCAACATGTGGTTTCAGACAGAGGCTGTTCAACATAGTTGATCAGATAGGGGTAATATGCATCATTAACCACATCTATGAGCCAATTGTATTTTCAAAAGCCACAGTTTTCTTATAATTTAACCTACCTTTATTTCATTCTTTTGATTTTTGATGTGAGAGTTCTGACTTCAGGGCGGCATGGCAGTTAGCACTGTTGCCTCACAGCAAGAGGGTTCCTGGTTCAATCCCAGGTGTGGGAGCTCTTCTGTGCGGAGTTTGCATGTTCTCCCCGTGTCAGCGTGGGTTCTTCTCTGGTTACTCCAGCTTCCTCGCACAGTCCAAAGACATGCAGATTGGTGACAAGTTAATTGGTGTCAATGTGAGTGTCAATGGTTATCTGTCTCTATGTGTCATTCCTGCGATAGTCTGGTGACCCGTCCAGGGTGTACCCCGCCTCCTGCCTCCCAGATAGATGGAAATATGTATCATTAACCACATCTTATGAACCATTTGTATTTTCAAAAGCTGCAATTTTCCTGTAATATACCCAAACTTTAGTTCATTCTTTTGATTTCCGATTTGAAAGACCTAGCGTCACACTCAGACTTGTAATGTTGCCCTCAGCCTGATTTGCTAGATGTAACATTTACCTTTTAAATTGTTTGTTTTCTGAGTTTGTTTGTGTAGATTTTTGGAAGATTAATGGCCAAAATGTGGTTTCAGATAGAGTCTTTCCAACATAGTTGATCAGAAGGGCCAAATATGCATCATTAACCACATCTCATGAGCCATCTGTATTTTCAAAAGCTGCAGTTTTCCTATCATTTAATCTACATTTACTTCATTCTAGTGATTTTTGATTTTTGATGTGAGTTCTGACTTCACACTCAGAGCTGAAATATTTTTGTCATGTTGCCTTCAGCCATATTTGCCAGATGTAACGTTTACCTTTTAAATTGCTTGTTTTCTGAATTTTCCAAAAGAGGAATGTGTAGATGTTTGGAAGATTATAGGCCACAGTTTGCTTTCAGACAAAGTCTTTTCAACATAGTTGATCAGAAGGTGGCAATATGCATCATTAACCACATCTTATGAGCCATTTGTATTGTCAAAAGCTGCAGTTTTCCTGTCATTTTACCAACCTTTAGTTCATTTTTTTGATTTTTGATGTCAGACTTCTGACGTCATAATCAGACCTGAACAATTTTTGTCATGTTGCCCTCAGCCGTATTTGTTGGATGTACCCTTTGCCTTTTGACTTGCCTGTATTCTGAGTTTGCCAAGACAGGAATATGGAGATTTTTGGAAGATTAATGGCCAACTTGTGGTTTCAGACAGAGTCTTTTCAACATAGTTGATCAGACGAAGGCCAATATGCATCATTAACCACATCTCATGAGCCATTTGCATTGTCAAAAGCTGCAGTTTTCCTCTAATTTAACCTACCGTTACTTCATTCGAGTGATTTTTGATTTTTGATGTCGGAGTTCTGACTTCACAATTAGACCTGAAATATTTTTATCATGTTGCCCTCAGCCTTACTTGTCGGATGTACCTTTTGCCTTTTGAGTGTCTTATTTTCTGAGTTTTCCAAAAGGGGAATTTTTAGTTTTTTGGAAGATTAATTGCCAACATGTGGTTTCAAAAAGGCCTTTTCAACATCGTTGATCAGAAGGGCGTCAATATGCATCACTAACCACATCTTATGAGCCATTAGTATTGTCAAAAGCTGCAGTTTTCCTGTCATTTAACCAACCTTTAGTTAATTTTTTTGATTTTTGATGTCAGACTTCTGACGTCATAATCGGACCTGAACTATTTTTGTCATGTTGTCCTCAGCCGTCATTGTCGGATGTAACTTTTGTCTCTTAAATTGCTTGTTTTCGGAGTTTGCCAAAAGAGGAATGTGTAGATTTTTGAAAGATAATTGGCCAACGTGTGGTTTCAGACAGAGTCTTTTCAACATAGTTGATCAGACGGATGTCAGATGCATCATTAACCACATCTTATGAGCCATTTGTATTTTCAAAAGCTGCAGTTTTCCTATCATTAAGCCTACCTTTAGTTCATTCTTTTGATTTTTGATTTGAGAGATCTGGCTTCACACTCAGACTTGTCATGTTGCCCTGAGCCCGATTTGCCAGATGTAACATTTACCTTTTAAATTGTTTGTTTTCTGAGTTTGTTTGTGTAGATTTTTGGAGGATTAATGGCCAAAATGTGGTTTCAGATAGAGTCTTTCCAACATAGTTGATCAGAAGAGCCAAATATGCATCATTAACCACATCTCATGAGCCATCTGTATTTTCAAAAGCTGCAGTTTTCCTATCATTTAACCTACATTTACTTCATTCTAGTGATTTTTGATTTTTGATGGGAGAGTTGAATGTGTAGATTTTTGGAAAATGAATGGCCAACATGTGGTTTCAGACAGAGGCTGTTCAACATAGTTGATCAGATAGGGGTAATATGCATCATTAACCACATCTTATGAACCAATTGTATTTTCAAAAGCTGCAGTTTTCCTATCATTTAACCTACCTTTACTTATTTCTTTTGATTTTTGATGTCAGAGTTCTGACTTCACACTCAGACCTGAAATATTTTTGTCATGTTGCCCTCAGCCTCATTTGTAGGATATAACTTTTACCTCTCAAATTACTTATATCCGGAGCTGTCCACAAGAGTAATGTGTAGATTTTTGGAAAGCGAATGGCCAACATGTGGTTCCAGACAGAGGCTTTTCAACATAGTTCATCAGACTGAGGCTAATAGGCATCATTAACCACATCTATGAGCCAATTGTATTTTCAAAAGCCACAGTTTTCTTATAATTTAACCTACCTTTATTTCATTCTTTTGATTTTTGATGTGAGAGTTCTGACTTCAGGGCGGCATGGCAGTTAGCACTGTTGCCTCACAGCAAGAGGGTTCCTGGTTCAATCCCAGGTGTGGGAGCCCTTCTGTGCGGAGTCTGCATGTTCTCCCCGTGTCAGCATGGGTTCTTCTCTGGTTACTCCAGCTTCCTCGCACAGTCCAAAGACATGCAGATTGGTGACAAGTTAATTGGTGTCGATGTGAGTGTCAATGGTTGTCTGTCTCTATGTGTCATTCCTGCGATAGTCTGGTGACCCGTCCAGGGTGTACCCCGCCTCCTGCCTCCCAGATAGATGGAAATATGTATCATTAACCACATCTTATGAACCATTTGTATTTTCAAAAGCTGCAATTTTCCTGTAATATACCCAAACTTTAGTTCATTCTTTTGATTTCCGATTTGAAAGACCTAGCGTCACACTCAGACTTGTAATGTTGCCCTCAGCCTGATTTGCTAGATGTAACATTTACCTTTTAAATTGTTTGTTTTCTGAGTTTGTTTGTGTAGATTTTTGGAAGATTAATGGCCAAAATGTGGTTTCAGATAGAGTCTTTCCAACATAGTTGATCAGAAGGGCCAAATATGCATCATTAACCACATCTCATGAGCCATCTGTATTTTCAAAAGCTGCAGTTTTCCTATCATTTAATCTACATTTACTTCATTCTAGTGATTTTTGATGTGAGAGTTCTGACTTCACACTCAGACCTGAAATATTTTCGTCATGTTGCCTTCAGCCATATTTGCCAGATGTAACGTTTACCTTTTAAATTGCTTGTTTTCTGAATTTTCCAAAAGAGGAATGTGTAGATGTTTGGAAGATTATAGGCCACAGTTTGCTTTCAGACAAAGTCTTTTCAACATAGTTGATCAGAAGGTGGCAATATGCATCATTAACCACATCTTATGAGCCATTTGTATTGTCAAAAGCTGCAGTTTTCCTGTCATTTTACCAACCTTTAGTTCATTTTTTTGATTTTTGATGTCAGACTTCTGACGTCATAATCAGACCTGAACAATTTTTGTCATGTTGCCCTCAGCCGTATTTGTTGGATGTACCCTTTGCCTTTTGACTTGCCTGTATTCTGAGTTTGCCAAGACAGGAATATGGAGATTTTTGGAAGATTAATGGCCAACTTGTGGTTTCAGACAGAGTCTTTTCAACATAGTTGATCAGACGAAGGCCAATATGCATCATTAACCACATCTCATGAGCCATTTGCATTGTCAAAAGCTGCAGTTTTCCTCTAATTTAACCTACCGTTACTTCATTCGAGTGATTTTTGATTTTTGATGTCGGAGTTCTGACTTCACAATTAGACCTGAAATATTTTTATCATGTTGCCCTCAGCCTTACTTGTCGGATGTACCTTTTGCCTTTTGAGTGTCTTATTTTCTGAGTTTTCCAAAAGGGGAATTTTTAGTTTTTTGGAAGATTAATTGCCAACATGTGGTTTCAAAAAGGCCTTTTCAACATCGTTGATCAGAAGGGCGTCAATATGCATCATTAACCACATCTTATGAGCCATTAGTATTGTCAAAAGCTGCAGTTTTCCTGTCATTTAACCAACCTTTAGTTAATTTTTTTGATTTTTGATGTCAGACTTCTGACGTCATAATCGGACCTGAACTATTTTTGTCATGTTGTCCTCAGCCGTCATTGTCGGATGTAACTTTTGTCTCTTAAATTGCTTGTTTTCGGAGTTTGCCAAAAGAGGAATGTGTAGATTTTTGAAAGATAATTGGCCAACGTGTGGTTTCAGACAGAGTCTTTTCAACATAGTTGATCAGACGGATGTCAGATGCATCATTAACCACATCTTATGAGCCATTTGTATTTTCAAAAGCTGCAGTTTTCCTATCATTAAGCCTACCTTTAGTTCATTCTTTTGATTTTTGATTTGAGAGATCTGGCTTCACACTCAGACTTGTCATGTTGCCCTGAGCCCGATTTGCCAGATGTAACATTTACCTTTTAAATTGTTTGTTTTCTGAGTTTGTTTGTGTAGATTTTTGGAGGATTAATGGCCAAAATGTGGTTTCAGATAGAGTCTTTCCAACATAGTTGATCAGAAGAGCCAAATATGCATCATTAACCACATCTCATGAGCCATCTGTATTTTCAAAAGCTGCAGTTTTCCTATCATTTAACCTACATTTACTTCATTCTAGTGATTTTTGATTTTTGATGGGAGAGTTGAATGTGTAGATTTTTGGAAAATGAATGGCCAACATGTGGTTTCAGACAGAGGCTGTTCAACATAGTTGATCAGATAGGGGTAATATGCATCATTAACCACATCTTATGAACCAATTGTATTTTCAAAAGCTGCAGTTTTCCTATCATTTAACCTACCTTTACTTATTTCTTTTGATTTTTGATGTCAGAGTTCTGACTTCACACTCAGACCTGAAATATTTTTGTCATGTTGCCCTCAGCCTCATTTGTAGGATATAACTTTTACCTCTCAAATTACTTATATCCGGAGCTGTCCACAAGAGTAATGTGTAGATTTTTGGAAAGCGAATGGCCAACATGTGGTTCCAGACAGAGGCTTTTCAACATAGTTCATCAGACTGAGGCTAATAGGCATCATTAACCACATCTATGAGCCAATTGTATTTTCAAAAGCCACAGTTTTCTTATAATTTAACCTACCTTTATTTCATTCTTTTGATTTTTGATGTGAGAGTTCTGACTTCAGGGCGGCATGGCAGTTAGCACTGTTGCCTCACAGCAAGAGGGTTCCTGGTTCAATCCCAGGTGTGGGAGCCCTTCTGTGCGGAGTCTGCATGTTCTCCCCGTGTCAGCGTGGGTTCTTCTCTGGTTACTCCAGCTTCCTCGCACAGTCCAAAGACATGCAGATTGGTGACAAGTTAATTGGTGTCAATGTGAGTGTCAATGGTTATCTGTCTCTATGTGTCATTCCTGCGATAGTCTGGTGACCCGTCCAGGGTGTACCCCGCCTCCTGCCTCCCAGATAGATGGAAATATGTATCATTAACCACATCTTATGAACCATTTGTATTTTCAAAAGCTGCAATTTTCCTGTAATATACCCAAACTTTAGTTCATTCTTTTGATTTCCGATTTGAAAGACCTAGCGTCACACTCAGACTTGTAATGTTGCCCTCAGCCTGATTTGCTAGATGTAACATTTACCTTTTAAATTGTTTGTTTTCTGAGTTTGTTTGTGTAGATTTTTGGAAGATTAATGGCCAAAATGTGGTTTCAGATAGAGTCTTTCCAACATAGTTGATCAGAAGGGCCAAATATGCATCATTAACCACATCTCATGAGCCATCTGTATTTTCAAAAGCTGCAGTTTTCCTATCATTTAATCTACATTTACTTCATTCTAGTGATTTTTGATTTTTGATGTGAGAGTTCTGACTTCACACTCAGACCTGAAATATTTTCGTCATGTTGCCTTCAGCCATATTTGCCAGATGTAACGTTTACCTTTTAAATTGCTTGTTTTCTGAATTTTCCAAAAGAGGAATGTGTAGATGTTTGGAAGATTATAGGCCACAGTTTGCTTTCAGACAAAGTCTTTTCAACATCGTTGATCAGAAGGGCATCAATATGCATCATTAACCACATCTTATGAGCCATTTGTATTGTCAAAAGCTGCAGTTTTCCTGTCATTTTACCAACCTTTAGTTCATTTTTTTGATTTTTGATGTCAGACTTCTGACGTCATAATCAGACCTGAACAATTTTTGTCATGTTGCCCTCAGCCGTATTTGTTGGATGTACCCTTTGCCTTTTGACTTGCCTGTATTCTGAGTTTGCCAAGACAGGAATATGGAGATTTTTGGAAGATTAATGGCCAACTTGTGGTTTCAGACAGAGTCTTTTCAACATAGTTGATCAGACGAAGGCCAATATGCATCATTAACCACATCTCATGAGCCATTTGCATTGTCAAAAGCTGCAGTTTTCCTCTAATTTAACCTACCGTTACTTCATTCGAGTGATTTTTGATTTTTGATGTCGGAGTTCTGACTTCACAATTAGACCTGAAATATTTTTATCATGTTGCCCTCAGCCTTACTTGTCGGATGTACCTTTTGCCTTTTGAGTGTCTTATTTTCTGAGTTTTCCAAAAGGGGAATTTTTAGTTTTTTGGAAGATTAATTGCCAACATGTGGTTTCAAAAAGGCCTTTTCAACATCGTTGATCAGAAGGGCGTCAATATGCATCATTAACCACATCTTATGAGCCATTAGTATTGTCAAAAGCTGCAGTTTTCCTGTCATTTAACCAACCTTTAGTTAATTTTTTTGATTTTTGATGTCAGACTTCTGACGTCATAATCGGACCTGAACTATTTTTGTCATGTTGTCCTCAGCCGTCATTGTCGGATGTAACTTTTGTCTCTTAAATTGCTTGTTTTCGGAGTTTGCCAAAAGAGGAATGTGTAGATTTTTGAAAGATAATTGGCCAACGTGTGGTTTCAGACAGAGTCTTTTCAACATAGTTGATCAGACGGATGTCAGATGCATCATTAACCACATCTTATGAGCCATTTGTATTTTCAAAAGCTGCAGTTTTCCTATCATTAAGCCTACCTTTAGTTCATTCTTTTGATTTTTGATTTGAGAGATCTGGCTTCACACTCAGACTTGTCATGTTGCCCTGAGCCCGATTTGCCAGATGTAACATTTACCTTTTAAATTGTTTGTTTTCTGAGTTTGTTTGTGTAGATTTTTGGAGGATTAATGGCCAAAATGTGGTTTCAGATAGAGTCTTTCCAACATAGTTGATCAGAAGAGCCAAATATGCATCATTAACCACATCTCATGAGCCATCTGTATTTTCAAAAGCTGCAGTTTTCCTATCATTTAACCTACATTTACTTCATTCTAGTGATTTTTGATTTTTGATGGGAGAGTTGAATGTGTAGATTTTTGGAAAATGAATGGCCAACATGTGGTTTCAGACAGAGGCTGTTCAACATAGTTGATCAGATAGGGGTAATATGCATCATTAACCACATCTTATGAACCAATTGTATTTTCAAAAGCTGCAGTTTTCCTATCATTTAACCTACCTTTACTTATTTCTTTTGATTTTTGATGTCAGAGTTCTGACTTCACACTCAGACCTGAAATATTTTTGTCATGTTGCCCTCAGCCTCATTTGTAGGATATAACTTTTACCTCTCAAATTACTTATATCCGGAGCTGTCCACAAGAGTAATGTGTAGATTTTTGGAAAGCGAATGGCCAACATGTGGTTCCAGACAGAGGCTTTTCAACATAGTTCATCAGACTGAGGCTAATAGGCATCATTAACCACATCTATGAGCCAATTGTATTTTCAAAAGCCACAGTTTTCTTATAATTTAACCTACCTTTATTTCATTCTTTTGATTTTTGATGTGAGAGTTCTGACTTCAGGGCGGCATGGCAGTTAGCACTGTTGCCTCACAGCAAGAGGGTTCCTGGTTCAATCCCAGGTGTGGGAGCCCTTCTGTGCGGAGTCTGCATGTTCTCCCCGTGTCAGCGTGGGTTCTTCTCTGGTTACTCCAGCTTCCTCGCACAGTCCAAAGACATGCAGATTGGTGACAAGTTAATTGGTGTCAATGTGAGTGTCAATGGTTATCTGTCTCTATGTGTCATTCCTGCGATAGTCTGGTGACCCGTCCAGGGTGTACCCCGCCTCCTGCCTCCCAGATAGATGGAAATATGTATCATTAACCACATCTTATGAACCATTTGTATTTTCAAAAGCTGCAATTTTCCTGTAATATACCCAAACTTTAGTTCATTCTTTTGATTTCCGATTTGAAAGACCTAGCGTCACACTCAGACTTGTAATGTTGCCCTCAGCCTGATTTGCTAGATGTAACATTTACCTTTTAAATTGTTTGTTTTCTGAGTTTGTTTGTGTAGATTTTTGGAAGATTAATGGCCAAAATGTGGTTTCAGATAGAGTCTTTCCAACATAGTTGATCAGAAGGGCCAAATATGCATCATTAACCACATCTCATGAGCCATCTGTATTTTCAAAAGCTGCAGTTTTCCTATCATTTAATCTACATTTACTTCATTCTAGTGATTTTTGATTTTTGATGTGAGAGTTCTGACTTCACACTCAGACCTGAAATATTTTCGTCATGTTGCCTTCAGCCATATTTGCCAGATGTAACGTTTACCTTTTAAATTGCTTGTTTTCTGAATTTTCCAAAAGAGGAATGTGTAGATGTTTGGAAGATTATAGGCCACAGTTTGCTTTCAGACAAAGTCTTTTCAACATAGTTGATCAGAAGGGCATCAATATGCATCATTAACCACATCTTATGAGCCATTTGTATTGTCAAAAGCTGCAGTTTTCCTGTCATTTTACCAACCTTTAGTTCATTTTTTTGATTTTTGATGTCAGACTTCTGACGTCATAATCAGACCTGAACAATTTTTGTCATGTTGCCCTCAGCCGTATTTGTTGGATGTACCCTTTGCCTTTTGACTTGCCTGTATTCTGAGTTTGCCAAGACAGGAATATGGAGATTTTTGGAAGATTAATGGCCAACTTGTGGTTTCAGACAGAGTCTTTTCAACATAGTTGATCAGACGAAGGCCAATATGCATCATTAACCACATCTCATGAGCCATTTGCATTGTCAAAAGCTGCAGTTTTCCTCTAATTTAACCTACCGTTACTTCATTCGAGTGATTTTTGATTTTTGATGTCGGAGTTCTGACTTCACAATTAGACCTGAAATATTTTTATCATGTTGCCCTCAGCCTTACTTGTCGGATGTACCTTTTGCCTTTTGAGTGTCTTATTTTCTGAGTTTTCCAAAAGGGGAATTTTTAGTTTTTTGGAAGATTAATTGCCAACATGTGGTTTCAAAAAGGCCTTTTCAACATCGTTGATCAGAAGGGCGTCAATATGCATCATTAACCACATCTTATGAGCCATTAGTATTGTCAAAAGCTGCAGTTTTCCTGTCATTTAACCAACCTTTAGTTAATTTTTTTGATTTTTGATGTCAGACTTCTGACGTCATAATCGGACCTGAACTATTTTTGTCATGTTGTCCTCAGCCGTCATTGTCGGATGTAACTTTTGTCTCTTAAATTGCTTGTTTTCGGAGTTTGCCAAAAGAGGAATGTGTAGATTTTTGAAAGATAATTGGCCAACGTGTGGTTTCAGACAGAGTCTTTTCAACATAGTTGATCAGACGGATGTCAGATGCATCATTAACCACATCTTATGAGCCATTTGTATTTTCAAAAGCTGCAGTTTTCCTATCATTAAGCCTACCTTTAGTTCATTCTTTTGATTTTTGATTTGAGAGATCTGGCTTCACACTCAGACTTGTCATGTTGCCCTGAGCCCGATTTGCCAGATGTAACATTTACCTTTTAAATTGTTTGTTTTCTGAGTTTGTTTGTGTAGATTTTTGGAGGATTAATGGCCAAAATGTGGTTTCAGATAGAGTCTTTCCAACATAGTTGATCAGAAGAGCCAAATATGCATCATTAACCACATCTCATGAGCCATCTGTATTTTCAAAAGCTGCAGTTTTCCTATCATTTAACCTACATTTACTTCATTCTAGTGATTTTTGATTTTTGATGGGAGAGTTGAATGTGTAGATTTTTGGAAAATGAATGGCCAACATGTGGTTTCAGACAGAGGCTGTTCAACATAGTTGATCAGATAGGGGTAATATGCATCATTAACCACATCTTATGAACCAATTGTATTTTCAAAAGCTGCAGTTTTCCTATCATTTAACCTACCTTTACTTATTTCTTTTGATTTTTGATGTCAGAGTTCTGACTTCACACTCAGACCTGAAATATTTTTGTCATGTTGCCCTCAGCCTCATTTGTAGGATATAACTTTTACCTCTCAAATTACTTATATCCGGAGCTGTCCACAAGAGTAATGTGTAGATTTTTGGAAAGCGAATGGCCAACATGTGGTTCCAGACAGAGGCTTTTCAACATAGTTCATCAGACTGAGGCTAATAGGCATCATTAACCACATCTATGAGCCAATTGTATTTTCAAAAGCCACAGTTTTCTTATAATTTAACCTACCTTTATTTCATTCTTTTGATTTTTGATGTGAGAGTTCTGACTTCAGGGCGGCATGGCAGTTAGCACTGTTGCCTCACAGCAAGAGGGTTCCTGGTTCAATCCCAGGTGTGGGAGCCCTTCTGTGCGGAGTCTGCATGTTCTCCCCGTGTCAGCGTGGGTTCTTCTCTGGTTACTCCAGCTTCCTCGCACAGTCCAAAGACATGCAGATTGGTGACAAGTTAATTGGTGTCAATGTGAGTGTCAATGGTTATCTGTCTCTATGTGTCATTCCTGCGATAGTCTGGTGACCCGTCCAGGGTGTACCCCGCCTCCTGCCTCCCAGATAGATGGAAATATGTATCATTAACCACATCTTATGAACCATTTGTATTTTCAAAAGCTGCAATTTTCCTGTAATATACCCAAACTTTAGTTCATTCTTTTGATTTCCGATTTGAAAGACCTAGCGTCACACTCAGACTTGTAATGTTGCCCTCAGCCTGATTTGCTAGATGTAACATTTACCTTTTAAATTGTTTGTTTTCTGAGTTTGTTTGTGTAGATTTTTGGAAGATTAATGGCCAAAATGTGGTTTCAGATAGAGTCTTTCCAACATAGTTGATCAGAAGGGCCAAATATGCATCATTAACCACATCTCATGAGCCATCTGTATTTTCAAAAGCTGCAGTTTTCCTATCATTTAACCTACATTTACTTCATTCTAGTGATTTTTGATTTTTGATGGGAGAGTTGAATGTGTAGATTTTTGGAAAATGAATGGCCAACATGTGGTTTCAGACAGAGGCTGTTCAACATAGTTGATCAGATAGGGGTAATATGCATCATTAACCACATCTTATGAACCAATTGTATTTTCAAAAGCTGCAGTTTTCCTATCATTTAACCTACCTTTACTTATTTCTTTTGATTTTTGATGTCAGAGTTCTGACTTCACACTCAGACCTGAAATATTTTTGTCATGTTGCCCTCAGCCTCATTTGTAGGATATAACTTTTACCTCTCAAATTACTTATATCCGGAGCTGTCCACAAGAGTAATGTGTAGATTTTTGGAAAGCGAATGGCCAACATGTGGTTCCAGACAGAGGCTTTTCAACATAGTTCATCAGACTGAGGCTAATAGGCATCATTAACCACATCTATGAGCCAATTGTATTTTCAAAAGCCACAGTTTTCTTATAATTTAACCTACCTTTATTTCATTCTTTTGATTTTTGATGTGAGAGTTCTGACTTCAGGGCAGCATGGCAGTTAGCACTGTTGCCTCACAGCAAGAGGGTTCCTGGTTCAATCCCAGGTGTGGGAGCCCTTCTGTGCGGAGTCTGCATGTTCTCCCCGTGTCAGCGTGGGTTCTTCTCTGGTTACTCCAGCTTCCTCGCACAGTCCAAAGACATGCAGATTGGTGACAAGTTAATTGGTGTCAATGTGAGTGTCAATGGTTATCTGTCTCTATGTGTCATTCCTGCGATAGTCTGGTGACCCGTCCAGGGTGTACCCCGCCTCCTGCCTCCCAGATAGATGGAAATATGTATCATTAACCACATCTTATGAACCATTTGTATTTTCAAAAGCTGCAATTTTCCTGTAATATACCCAAACTTTAGTTCATTCTTTTGATTTCCGATTTGAAAGACCTAGCGTCACACTCAGACTTGTAATGTTGCCCTCAGCCTGATTTGCTAGATGTAACATTTACCTTTTAAATTGTTTGTTTTCTGAGTTTGTTTGTGTAGATTTTTGGAAGATTAATGGCCAAAATGTGGTTTCAGATAGAGTCTTTCCAACATAGTTGATCAGAAGGGCCAAATATGCATCATTAACCACATCTCATGAGCCATCTGTATTTTCAAAAGCTGCAGTTTTCCTATCATTTAATCTACATTTACTTCATTCTAGTGATTTTTGATTTTTGATGTGAGAGTTCTGACTTCACACTCAGACCTGAAATATTTTCGTCATGTTGCCTTCAGCCATATTTGCCAGATGTAACGTTTACCTTTTAAATTGCTTGTTTTCTGAATTTTCCAAAAGAGGAATGTGTAGATGTTTGGAAGATTATAGGCCACAGTTTGCTTTCAGACAAAGTCTTTTCAACATAGTTGATCAGAAGGGCATCAATATGCATCATTAACCACATCTTATGAGCCATTTGTATTGTCAAAAGCTGCAGTTTTCCTGTCATTTTACCAACCTTTAGTTCATTTTTTTGATTTTTGATGTCAGACTTCTGACGTCATAATCAGACCTGAACAATTTTTGTCATGTTGCCCTCAGCCGTATTTGTTGGATGTACCCTTTGCCTTTTGACTTGCCTGTATTCTGAGTTTGCCAAGACAGGAATATGGAGATTTTTGGAAGATTAATGGCCAACTTGTGGTTTCAGACAGAGTCTTTTCAACATAGTTGATCAGACGAAGGCCAATATGCATCATTAACCACATCTCATGAGCCATTTGCATTGTCAAAAGCTGCAGTTTTCCTCTAATTTAACCTACCGTTACTTCATTCGAGTGATTTTTGATTTTTGATGTCGGAGTTCTGACTTCACAATTAGACCTTAAATATTTTTATCATGTTGCCCTCAGCCTTACTTGTCGGATGTACCTTTTGCCTTTTGAGTGTCTTATTTTCTGAGTTTTCCAAAAGGGGAATTTTTAGTTTTTTGGAAGATTAATTGCCAACATGTGGTTTCAAAAAGGCCTTTTCAACATCGTTGATCAGAAGGGCGTCAATATGCATCATTAACCACATCTTATGAGCCATTAGTATTGTCAAAAGCTGCAGTTTTCCTGTCATTTAACCAACCTTTAGTTAATTTTTTTGATTTTTGATGTCAGACTTCTGACGTCATAATCGGACCTGAACTATTTTTGTCATGTTGTCCTCAGCCGTCATTGTCGGATGTAACTTTTGTCTCTTAAATTGCTTGTTTTCCGAGTTTGCCAAAAGAGGAATGTGTAGATTTTTGAAAGATAATTGGCCAACGTGTGGTTTCAGACAGAGTCTTTTCAACATAGTTGATCAGACGGATGTCAGATGCATCATTAACCACATCTTATGAGCCATTTGTATTTTCAAAAGCTGCAGTTTTCCTATCATTAAGCCTACCTTTAGTTCATTCTTTTGATTTTTGATTTGAGAGATCTGGCTTCACACTCAGACTTGTCATGTTGCCCTGAGCCCGATTTGCCAGATGTAACATTTACCTTTTAAATTGTTTGTTTTCTGAGTTTGTTTGTGTAGATTTTTGGAGGATTAATGGCCAAAATGTGGTTTCAGATAGAGTCTTTCCAACATAGTTGATCAGAAGAGCCAAATATGCATCATTAACCACATCTCATGAGCCATCTGTATTTTCAAAAGCTGCAGTTTTCCTATCATTTAACCTACATTTACTTCATTCTAGTGATTTTTGATTTTTGATGGGAGAGTTGAATGTGTAGATTTTTGGAAAATGAATGGCCAACATGTGGTTTCAGACAGAGGCTGTTCAACATAGTTGATCAGATAGGGGTAATATGCATCATTAACCACATCTTATGAACCAATTGTATTTTCAAAAGCTGCAGTTTTCCTATCATTTAACCTACCTTTACTTATTTCTTTTGATTTTTGATGTCAGAGTTCTGACTTCACACTCAGACCTGAAATATTTTTGTCATGTTGCCCTCAGCCTCATTTGTAGGATATAACTTTTACCTCTCAAATTACTTATATCCGGAGCTGTCCACAAGAGTAATGTGTAGATTTTTGGAAAGCGAATGGCCAACATGTGGTTCCAGACAGAGGCTTTTCAACATAGTTCATCAGACTGAGGCTAATAGGCATCATTAACCACATCTATGAGCCAATTGTATTTTCAAAAGCCACAGTTTTCTTATAATTTAACCTACCTTTATTTCATTCTTTTGATTTTTGATGTGAGAGTTCTGATTTCAGGGCGGCATGGCAGTTAGCACTGTTGCCTCACAGCAAGAGGGTTCCTGGTTCAATCCCAGGTGTGGGAGCCCTTCTGTGCGGAGTCTGCATGTTCTCCCCGTGTCAGCGTGGGTTCTTCTCTGGTTACTCCAGCTTCCTCGCACAGTCCAAAGACATGCAGATTGGTGACAAGTTAATTGGTGTCAATGTGAGTGTCAATGGTTATCTGTCTCTATGTGTCATTCCTGCGATAGTCTGGTGACCCGTCCAGGGTGTACCCCGCCTCCTGCCTCCCAGATAGATGGAAATATGTATCATTAACCACATCTTATGAACCATTTGTATTTTCAAAAGCTGCAATTTTCCTGTAATATACCCAAACTTTAGTTCATTCTTTTGATTTCCGATTTGAAAGACCTAGCGTCACACTCAGACTTGTAATGTTGCCCTCAGCCTGATTTGCTAGATGTAACATTTACCTTTTAAATTGTTTGTTTTCTGAGTTTGTTTGTGTAGATTTTTGGAAGATTAATGGCCAAAATGTGGTTTCAGATAGAGTCTTTCCAACATAGTTGATCAGAAGGGCCAAATATGCATCATTAACCACATCTCATGAGCCATCTGTATTTTCAAAAGCTGCAGTTTTCCTATCATTTAATCTACATTTACTTCATTCTAGTGATTTTTGATGTGAGAGTTCTGACTTCACACTCAGACCTGAAATATTTTCGTCATGTTGCCTTCAGCCATATTTGCCAGATGTAACGTTTACCTTTTAAATTGCTTGTTTTCTGAATTTTCCAAAAGAGGAATGTGTAGATGTTTGGAAGATTATAGGCCACAGTTTGCTTTCAGACAAAGTCTTTTCAACATAGTTGATCAGAAGGGCATCAATATGCATCATTAACCACATCTTATGAGCCATTTGTATTGTCAAAAGCTGCAGTTTTCCTGTCATTTTACCAACCTTTAGTTCATTTTTTTGATTTTTGATGTCAGACTTCTGACGTCATAATCAGACCTGAACAATTTTTGTCATGTTGCCCTCAGCCGTATTTGTTGGATGTACCCTTTGCCTTTTGACTTGCCTGTATTCTGAGTTTGCCAAGACAGGAATATGGAGATTTTTGGAAGATTAATGGCCAACTTGTGGTTTCAGACAGAGTCTTTTCAACATAGTTGATCAGACGAAGGCCAATATGCATCATTAACCACATCTCATGAGCCATTTGCATTGTCAAAAGCTGCAGTTTTCCTCTAATTTAACCTACCGTTACTTCATTCGAGTGATTTTTGATTTTTGATGTCGGAGTTCTGACTTCACAATTAGACCTGAAATATTTTTATCATGTTGCCCTCAGCCTTACTTGTCGGATGTACCTTTTGCCTTTTGAGTGTCTTATTTTCTGAGTTTTCCAAAAGGGGAATTTTTAGTTTTTTGGAAGATTAATTGCCAACATGTGGTTTCAAAAAGGCCTTTTCAACATCGTTGATCAGAAGGGCGTCAATATGCATCATTAACCACATCTTATGAGCCATTAGTATTGTCAAAAGCTGCAGTTTTCCTGTCATTTAACCAACCTTTAGTTAATTTTTTTGATTTTTGATGTCAGACTTCTGACGTCATAATCGGACCTGAACTATTTTTGTCATGTTGTCCTCAGCCGTCATTGTCGGATGTAACTTTTGTCTCTTAAATTGCTTGTTTTCGGAGTTTGCCAAAAGAGGAATGTGTAGATTTTTGAAAGATAATTGGCCAACGTGTGGTTTCAGACAGAGTCTTTTCAACATAGTTGATCAGACGGATGTCAGATGCATCATTAACCACATCTTATGAGCCATTTGTATTTTCAAAAGCTGCAGTTTTCCTATCATTAAGCCTACCTTTAGTTCATTCTTTTGATTTTTGATTTGAGAGATCTGGCTTCACACTCAGACTTGTCATGTTGCCCTGAGCCCGATTTGCCAGATGTAACATTTACCTTTTAAATTGTTTGTTTTCTGAGTTTGTTTGTGTAGATTTTTGGAGGATTAATGGCCAAAATGTGGTTTCAGATAGAGTCTTTCCAACATAGTTGATCAGAAGAGCCAAATATGCATCATTAACCACATCTCATGAGCCATCTGTATTTTCAAAAGCTGCAGTTTTCCTATCATTTAACCTACATTTACTTCATTCTAGTGATTTTTGATTTTTGATGGGAGAGTTGAATGTGTAGATTTTTGGAAAATGAATGGCCAACATGTGGTTTCAGACAGAGGCTGTTCAACATAGTTGATCAGATAGGGGTAATATGCATCATTAACCACATCTTATGAACCAATTGTATTTTCAAAAGCTGCAGTTTTCCTATCATTTAACCTACCTTTACTTATTTCTTTTGATTTTTGATGTCAGAGTTCTGACTTCACACTCAGACCTGAAATATTTTTGTCATGTTGCCCTCAGCCTCATTTGTAGGATATAACTTTTACCTCTCAAATTACTTATATCCGGAGCTGTCCACAAGAGTAATGTGTAGATTTTTGGAAAGCGAATGGCCAACATGTGGTTCCAGACAGAGGCTTTTCAACATAGTTCATCAGACTGAGGCTAATAGGCATCATTAACCACATCTATGAGCCAATTGTATTTTCAAAAGCCACAGTTTTCTTATAATTTAACCTACCTTTATTTCATTCTTTTGATTTTTGATGTGAGAGTTCTGACTTCAGGGCGGCATGGCAGTTAGCACTGTTGCCTCACAGCAAGAGGGTTCCTGGTTCAATCCCAGGTGTGGGAGCCCTTCTGTGCGGAGTCTGCATGTTCTCCCCGTGTCAGCGTGGGTTCTTCTCTGGTTACTCCAGCTTCCTCGCACAGTCCAAAGACATGCAGATTGGTGACAAGTTAATTGGTGTCAATGTGAGTGTCAATGGTTATCTGTCTCTATGTGTCATTCCTGCGATAGTCTGGTGACCCGTCCAGGGTGTACCCCGCCTCCTGCCTCCCAGATAGATGGAAATATGTATCATTAACCACATCTTATGAACCATTTGTATTTTCAAAAGCTGCAATTTTCCTGTAATATACCCAAACTTTAGTTCATTCTTTTGATTTCTGATTTGAAAGACCTAGCGTCACACTCAGACTTGTAATGTTGCCCTCAGCCTGATTTGCTAGATGTAACATTTACCTTTTAAATTGTTTGTTTTCTGAGTTTGTTTGTGTAGATTTTTGGAAGATTAATGGCCAAAATGTGGTTTCAGATAGAGTCTTTCCAACATAGTTGATCAGAAGGGCCAAATATGCATCATTAACCACATCTCATGAGCCATCTGTATTTTCAAAAGCTGCAGTTTTCCTATCATTTAATCTACATTTACTTCATTCTAGTGATTTTTGATGTGAGAGTTCTGACTTCACACTCAGACCTGAAATATTTTCGTCATGTTGCCTTCAGCCATATTTGCCAGATGTAACGTTTACCTTTTAAATTGCTTGTTTTCTGAATTTTCCAAAAGAGGAATGTGTAGATGTTTGGAAGATTATAGGCCACAGTTTGCTTTCAGACAAAGTCTTTTCAACATAGTTGATCAGAAGGTGGCAATATGCATCATTAACCACATCTTATGAGCCATTTGTATTGTCAAAAGCTGCAGTTTTCCTGTCATTTTACCAACCTTTAGTTCATTTTTTTGATTTTTGATGTCAGACTTCTGACGTCATAATCAGACCTGAACAATTTTTGTCATGTTGCCCTCAGCCGTATTTGTTGGATGTACCCTTTGCCTTTTGACTTGCCTGTATTCTGAGTTTGCCAAGACAGGAATATGGAGATTTTTGGAAGATTAATGGCCAACTTGTGGTTTCAGACAGAGTCTTTTCAACATAGTTGATCAGACGAAGGCCAATATGCATCATTAACCACATCTCATGAGCCATTTGCATTGTCAAAAGCTGCAGTTTTCCTCTAATTTAACCTACCGTTACTTCATTCGAGTGATTTTTGATTTTTGATGTCGGAGTTCTGACTTCACAATTAGACCTTAAATATTTTTATCATGTTGCCCTCAGCCTTACTTGTCGGATGTACCTTTTGCCTTTTGAGTGTCTTATTTTCTGAGTTTTCCAAAAGGGGAATGTTTAGTTTTTTGGAAGATTAATTGCCAACATGTGGTTTCAAAAAGGCCTTTTCAACATCGTTGATCAGAAGGGCGTCAATATGCATCATTAACCACATCTTATGAGCCATTAGTATTGTCAAAAGCTGCAGTTTTCCTGTCATTTAACCAACCTTTAGTTAATTTTTTTGATTTTTGATGTCAGACTTCTGACGTCATAATCGGACCTGAACTATTTTTGTCATGTTGTCCTCAGCCGTCATTGTCGGATGTAACTTTTGTCTCTTAAATTGCTTGTTTTCGGAGTTTGCCAAAAGAGGAATGTGTAGATTTTTGAAAGATAATTGGCCAACGTGTGGTTTCAGACAGAGTCTTTTCAACATAGTTGATCAGACGGATGTCAGATGCATCATTAACCACATCTTATGAGCCATTTGTATTTTCAAAAGCTGCAGTTTTCCTATCATTAAGCCTACCTTTAGTTCATTCTTTTGATTTTTGATTTGAGAGATCTGGCTTCACACTCAGACTTGTCATGTTGCCCTGAGCCCGATTTGCCAGATGTAACATTTACCTTTTAAATTGTTTGTTTTCTGAGTTTGTTTGTGTAGATTTTTGGAGGATTAATGGCCAAAATGTGGTTTCAGATAGAGTCTTTCCAACATAGTTGATCAGAAGAGCCAAATATGCATCATTAACCACATCTCATGAGCCATCTGTATTTTCAAAAGCTGCAGTTTTCCTATCATTTAACCTACATTTACTTCATTCTAGTGATTTTTGATTTTTGATGGGAGAGTTGAATGTGTAGATTTTTGGAAAATGAATGGCCAACATGTGGTTTCAGACAGAGGCTGTTCAACATAGTTGATCAGATAGGGGTAATATGCATCATTAACCACATCTTATGAACCAATTGTATTTTCAAAAGCTGCAGTTTTCCTATCATTTAACCTACCTTTACTTATTTCTTTTGATTTTTGATGTCAGAGTTCTGACTTCACACTCAGACCTGAAATATTTTTGTCATGTTGCCCTCAGCCTCATTTGTAGGATATAACTTTTACCTCTCAAATTACTTATATCCGGAGCTGTCCACAAGAGTAATGTGTAGATTTTTGGAAAGCGAATGGCCAACATGTGGTTCCAGACAGAGGCTTTTCAACATAGTTCATCAGACTGAGGCTAATAGGCATCATTAACCACATCTATGAGCCAATTGTATTTTCAAAAGCCACAGTTTTCTTATAATTTAACCTACCTTTATTTCATTCTTTTGATTTTTGATGTGAGAGTTCTGACTTCAGGGCGGCATGGCAGTTAGCACTGTTGCCTCACAGCAAGAGGGTTCCTGGTTCAATCCCAGGTGTGGGAGCCCTTCTGTGCGGAGTCTGCATGTTCTCCCCGTGTCAGCGTGGGTTCTTCTCTGGTTACTCCAGCTTCCTCGCACAGTCCAAAGACATGCAGATTGGTGACAAGTTAATTGGTGTCAATGTGAGTGTCAATGGTTATCTGTCTCTATGTGTCATTCCTGCGATAGTCTGGTGACCCGTCCAGGGTGTACCCCGCCTCCTGCCTCCCAGATAGATGGAAATATGTATCATTAACCACATCTTATGAACCATTTGTATTTTCAAAAGCTGCAATTTTCCTGTAATATACCCAAACTTTAGTTCATTCTTTTGATTTCCGATTTGAAAGACCTAGCGTCACACTCAGACTTGTAATGTTGCCCTCAGCCTGATTTGCTAGATGTAACATTTACCTTTTAAATTGTTTGTTTTCTGAGTTTGTTTGTGTAGATTTTTGGAAGATTAATGGCCAAAATGTGGTTTCAGATAGAGTCTTTCCAACATAGTTGATCAGAAGGGCCAAATATGCATCATTAACCACATCTCATGAGCCATCTGTATTTTCAAAAGCTGCAGTTTTCCTATCATTTAATCTACATTTACTTCATTCTAGTGATTTTTGATGTGAGAGTTCTGACTTCACACTCAGACCTGAAATATTTTCGTCATGTTGCCTTCAGCCATATTTGCCAGATGTAACGTTTACCTTTTAAATTGCTTGTTTTCTGAATTTTCCAAAAGAGGAATGTGTAGATGTTTGGAAGATTATAGGCCACAGTTTGCTTTCAGACAAAGTCTTTTCAACATAGTTGATCAGAAGGGCATCAATATGCATCATTAACCACATCTTATGAGCCATTTGTATTGTCAAAAGCTGCAGTTTTCCTGTCATTTTACCAACCTTTAGTTCATTTTTTTGATTTTTGATGTCAGACTTCTGACGTCATAATCAGACCTGAACAATTTTTGTCATGTTGCCCTCAGCCGTATTTGTTGGATGTACCCTTTGCCTTTTGACTTGCCTGTATTCTGAGTTTGCCAAGACAGGAATATGGAGATTTTTGGAAGATTAATGGCCAACTTGTGGTTTCAGACAGAGTCTTTTCAACATAGTTGATCAGACGAAGGCCAATATGCATCATTAACCACATCTCATGAGCCATTTGCATTGTCAAAAGCTGCAGTTTTCCTCTAATTTAACCTACCGTTACTTCATTCGAGTGATTTTTGATTTTTGATGTCGGAGTTCTGACTTCACAATTAGACCTGAAATATTTTTATCATGTTGCCCTCAGCCTTACTTGTCGGATGTACCTTTTGCCTTTTGAGTGTCTTATTTTCTGAGTTTTCCAAAAGGGGAATTTTTAGTTTTTTGGAAGATTAATTGCCAACATGTGGTTTCAAAAAGGCCTTTTCAACATCGTTGATCAGAAGGGCGTCAATATGCATCATTAACCACATCTTATGAGCCATTAGTATTGTCAAAAGCTGCAGTTTTCCTGTCATTTAACCAACCTTTAGTTAATTTTTTTGATTTTTGATGTCAGACTTCTGACGTCATAATCGGACCTGAACTATTTTTGTCATGTTGTCCTCAGCCGTCATTGTCGGATGTAACTTTTGTCTCTTAAATTGCTTGTTTTCGGAGTTTGCCAAAAGAGGAATGTGTAGATTTTTGAAAGATAATTGGCCAACGTGTGGTTTCAGACAGAGTCTTTTCAACATAGTTGATCAGACGGATGTCAGATGCATCATTAACCACATCTTATGAGCCATTTGTATTTTCAAAAGCTGCAGTTTTCCTATCATTAAGCCTACCTTTAGTTCATTCTTTTGATTTTTGATTTGAGAGATCTGGCTTCACACTCAGACTTGTCATGTTGCCCTGAGCCCGATTTGCCAGATGTAACATTTACCTTTTAAATTGTTTGTTTTCTGAGTTTGTTTGTGTAGATTTTTGGAGGATTAATGGCCAAAATGTGGTTTCAGATAGAGTCTTTCCAACATAGTTGATCAGAAGAGCCAAATATGCATCATTAACCACATCTCATGAGCCATCTGTATTTTCAAAAGCTGCAGTTTTCCTATCATTTAACCTACATTTACTTCATTCTAGTGATTTTTGATTTTTGATGGGAGAGTTGAATGTGTAGATTTTTGGAAAATGAATGGCCAACATGTGGTTTCAGACAGAGGCTGTTCAACATAGTTGATCAGATAGGGGTAATATGCATCATTAACCACATCTTATGAACCAATTGTATTTTCAAAAGCTGCAGTTTTCCTATCATTTAACCTACCTTTACTTATTTCTTTTGATTTTTGATGTCAGAGTTCTGACTTCACACTCAGACCTGAAATATTTTTGTCATGTTGCCCTCAGCCTCATTTGTAGGATATAACTTTTACCTCTCAAATTACTTATATCCGGAGCTGTCCACAAGAGTAATGTGTAGATTTTTGGAAAGCGAATGGCCAACATGTGGTTCCAGACAGAGGCTTTTCAACATAGTTCATCAGACTGAGGCTAATAGGCATCATTAACCACATCTATGAGCCAATTGTATTTTCAAAAGCCACAGTTTTCTTATAATTTAACCTACCTTTATTTCATTCTTTTGATTTTTGATGTGAGAGTTCTGACTTCAGGGCGGCATGGCAGTTAGCACTGTTGCCTCACAGCAAGAGGGTTCCTGGTTCAATCCCAGGTGTGGGAGCCCTTCTGTGCGGAGTCTGCATGTTCTCCCCGTGTCAGCGTGGGTTCTTCTCTGGTTACTCCAGCTTCCTCGCACAGTCCAAAGACATGCAGATTGGTGACAAGTTAATTGGTGTCAATGTGAGTGTCAATGGTTATCTGTCTCTATGTGTCATTCCTGCGATAGTCTGGTGACCCGTCCAGGGTGTACCCCGCCTCCTGCCTCCCAGATAGATGGAAATATGTATCATTAACCACATCTTATGAACCATTTGTATTTTCAAAAGCTGCAATTTTCCTGTAATATACCCAAACTTTAGTTCATTCTTTTGATTTCTGATTTGAAAGACCTAGCGTCACACTCAGACTTGTAATGTTGCCCTCAGCCTGATTTGCTAGATGTAACATTTACCTTTTAAATTGTTTGTTTTCTGAGTTTGTTTGTGTAGATTTTTGGAAGATTAATGGCCAAAATGTGGTTTCAGATAGAGTCTTTCCAACATAGTTGATCAGAAGGGCCAAATATGCATCATTAACCACATCTCATGAGCCATCTGTATTTTCAAAAGCTGCAGTTTTCCTATCATTTAATCTACATTTACTTCATTCTAGTGATTTTTGATGTGAGAGTTCTGACTTCACACTCAGACCTGAAATATTTTCGTCATGTTGCCTTCAGCCATATTTGCCAGATGTAACGTTTACCTTTTAAATTGCTTGTTTTCTGAATTTTCCAAAAGAGGAATGTGTAGATGTTTGGAAGATTATAGGCCACAGTTTGCTTTCAGACAAAGTCTTTTCAACATAGTTGATCAGAAGGTGGCAATATGCATCATTAACCACATCTTATGAGCCATTTGTATTGTCAAAAGCTGCAGTTTTCCTGTCATTTTACCAACCTTTAGTTCATTTTTTTGATTTTTGATGTCAGACTTCTGACGTCATAATCAGACCTGAACAATTTTTGTCATGTTGCCCTCAGCCGTATTTGTTGGATGTACCCTTTGCCTTTTGACTTGCCTGTATTCTGAGTTTGCCAAGACAGGAATATGGAGATTTTTGGAAGATTAATGGCCAACTTGTGGTTTCAGACAGAGTCTTTTCAACATAGTTGATCAGACGAAGGCCAATATGCATCATTAACCACATCTCATGAGCCATTTGCATTGTCAAAAGCTGCAGTTTTCCTCTAATTTAACCTACCGTTACTTCATTCGAGTGATTTTTGATTTTTGATGTCGGAGTTCTGACTTCACAATTAGACCTTAAATATTTTTATCATGTTGCCCTCAGCCTTACTTGTCGGATGTACCTTTTGCCTTTTGAGTGTCTTATTTTCTGAGTTTTCCAAAAGGGGAATGTTTAGTTTTTTGGAAGATTAATTGCCAACATGTGGTTTCAAAAAGGCCTTTTCAACATCGTTGATCAGAAGGGCGTCAATATGCATCATTAACCACATCTTATGAGCCATTAGTATTGTCAAAAGCTGCAGTTTTCCTGTCATTTAACCAACCTTTAGTTAATTTTTTTGATTTTTGATGTCAGACTTCTGACGTCATAATCGGACCTGAACTATTTTTGTCATGTTGTCCTCAGCCGTCATTGTCGGATGTAACTTTTGTCTCTTAAATTGCTTGTTTTCGGAGTTTGCCAAAAGAGGAATGTGTAGATTTTTGAAAGATAATTGGCCAACGTGTGGTTTCAGACAGAGTCTTTTCAACATAGTTGATCAGACGGATGTCAGATGCATCATTAACCACATCTTATGAGCCATTTGTATTTTCAAAAGCTGCAGTTTTCCTATCATTAAGCCTACCTTTAGTTCATTCTTTTGATTTTTGATTTGAGAGATCTGGCTTCACACTCAGACTTGTCATGTTGCCCTGAGCCCGATTTGCCAGATGTAACATTTACCTTTTAAATTGTTTGTTTTCTGAGTTTGTTTGTGTAGATTTTTGGAGGATTAATGGCCAAAATGTGGTTTCAGATAGAGTCTTTCCAACATAGTTGATCAGAAGAGCCAAATATGCATCATTAACCACATCTCATGAGCCATCTGTATTTTCAAAAGCTGCAGTTTTCCTATCATTTAACCTACATTTACTTCATTCTAGTGATTTTTGATTTTTGATGGGAGAGTTGAATGTGTAGATTTTTGGAAAATGAATGGCCAACATGTGGTTTCAGACAGAGGCTGTTCAACATAGTTGATCAGATAGGGGTAATATGCATCATTAACCACATCTTATGAACCAATTGTATTTTCAAAAGCTGCAGTTTTCCTATCATTTAACCTACCTTTACTTATTTCTTTTGATTTTTGATGTCAGAGTTCTGACTTCACACTCAGACCTGAAATATTTTTGTCATGTTGCCCTCAGCCTCATTTGTAGGATATAACTTTTACCTCTCAAATTACTTATATCCGGAGCTGTCCACAAGAGTAATGTGTAGATTTTTGGAAAGCGAATGGCCAACATGTGGTTCCAGACAGAGGCTTTTCAACATAGTTCATCAGACTGAGGCTAATAGGCATCATTAACCACATCTATGAGCCAATTGTATTTTCAAAAGCCACAGTTTTCTTATAATTTAACCTACCTTTATTTCATTCTTTTGATTTTTGATGTGAGAGTTCTGACTTCAGGGCGGCATGGCAGTTAGCACTGTTGCCTCACAGCAAGAGGGTTCCTGGTTCAATCCCAGGTGTGGGAGCCCTTCTGTGCGGAGTCTGCATGTTCTCCCCGTGTCAGCGTGGGTTCTTCTCTGGTTACTCCAGCTTCCTCGCACAGTCCAAAGACATGCAGATTGGTGACAAGTTAATTGGTGTCAATGTGAGTGTCAATGGTTATCTGTCTCTATGTGTCATTCCTGCGATAGTCTGGTGACCCGTCCAGGGTGTACCCCGCCTCCTGCCTCCCAGATAGATGGAAATATGTATCATTAACCACATCTTATGAACCATTTGTATTTTCAAAAGCTGCAATTTTCCTGTAATATACCCAAACTTTAGTTCATTCTTTTGATTTCCGATTTGAAAGACCTAGCGTCACACTCAGACTTGTAATGTTGCCCTCAGCCTGATTTGCTAGATGTAACATTTACCTTTTAAATTGTTTGTTTTCTGAGTTTGTTTGTGTAGATTTTTGGAAGATTAATGG
The DNA here is from genome assembly GCA_019142605.1 of Cephalopholis sonnerati. NCBI lineage: Eukaryota > Metazoa > Chordata > Actinopteri > Perciformes > Serranidae > Cephalopholis > Cephalopholis sonnerati. The sequence goes on from JAGQAX010000024.1 coordinate 20,877,714, forward strand.
CCAAAATGTGGTTTCAGATAGAGTCTTTCCAACATAGTTGATCAGAAGGGCCAAATATGCATCATTAACCACATCTCATGAGCCATCTGTATTTTCAAAAGCTGCAGTTTTCCTATCATTTAATCTACATTTACTTCATTCTAGTGATTTTTGATGTGAGAGTTCTGACTTCACACTCAGACCTGAAATATTTTCGTCATGTTGCCTTCAGCCATATTTGCCAGATGTAACGTTTACCTTTTAAATTGCTTGTTTTCTGAATTTTCCAAAAGAGGAATGTGTAGATGTTTGGAAGATTATAGGCCACAGTTTGCTTTCAGACAAAGTCTTTTCAACATAGTTGATCAGAAGGTGGCAATATGCATCATTAACCACATCTTATGAGCCATTTGTATTGTCAAAAGCTGCAGTTTTCCTGTCATTTTACCAACCTTTAGTTCATTTTTTTGATTTTTGATGTCAGACTTCTGACGTCATAATCAGACCTGAACAATTTTTGTCATGTTGCCCTCAGCCGTATTTGTTGGATGTACCCTTTGCCTTTTGACTTGCCTGTATTCTGAGTTTGCCAAGACAGGAATATGGAGATTTTTGGAAGATTAATGGCCAACTTGTGGTTTCAGACAGAGTCTTTTCAACATAGTTGATCAGACGAAGGCCAATATGCATCATTAACCACATCTCATGAGCCATTTGCATTGTCAAAAGCTGCAGTTTTCCTCTAATTTAACCTACCGTTACTTCATTCGAGTGATTTTTGATTTTTGATGTCGGAGTTCTGACTTCACAATTAGACCTGAAATATTTTTATCATGTTGCCCTCAGCCTTACTTGTCGGATGTACCTTTTGCCTTTTGAGTGTCTTATTTTCTGAGTTTTCCAAAAGGGGAATTTTTAGTTTTTTGGAAGATTAATTGCCAACATGTGGTTTCAAAAAGGCCTTTTCAACATCGTTGATCAGAAGGGCGTCAATATGCATCATTAACCACATCTTATGAGCCATTAGTATTGTCAAAAGCTGCAGTTTTCCTGTCATTTAACCAACCTTTAGTTAATTTTTTTGATTTTTGATGTCAGACTTCTGACGTCATAATCGGACCTGAACTATTTTTGTCATGTTGTCCTCAGCCGTCATTGTCGGATGTAACTTTTGTCTCTTAAATTGCTTGTTTTCGGAGTTTGCCAAAAGAGGAATGTGTAGATTTTTGAAAGATAATTGGCCAACGTGTGGTTTCAGACAGAGTCTTTTCAACATAGTTGATCAGACGGATGTCAGATGCATCATTAACCACATCTTATGAGCCATTTGTATTTTCAAAAGCTGCAGTTTTCCTATCATTAAGCCTACCTTTAGTTCATTCTTTTGATTTTTGATTTGAGAGATCTGGCTTCACACTCAGACTTGTCATGTTGCCCTGAGCCCGATTTGCCAGATGTAACATTTACCTTTTAAATTGTTTGTTTTCTGAGTTTGTTTGTGTAGATTTTTGGAGGATTAATGGCCAAAATGTGGTTTCAGATAGAGTCTTTCCAACATAGTTGATCAGAAGAGCTAAATATGCATCATTAACCACATCTCATGAGCCATCTGTATTTTCAAAAGCTGCAGTTTTCCTATCATTTAACCTACATTTACTTCATTCTAGTGATTTTTGATTTTTGATGGGAGAGTTGAATGTGTAGATTTTTGGAAAATGAATGGCCAACATGTGGTTTCAGACAGAGGCTGTTCAACATAGTTGATCAGATAGGGGTAATATGCATCATTAACCACATCTTATGAACCAATTGTATTTTCAAAAGCTGCAGTTTTCCTATCATTTAACCTACCTTTACTTATTTCTTTTGATTTTTGATGTCAGAGTTCTGACTTCACACTCAGACCTGAAATATTTTTGTCATGTTGCCCTCAGCCTCATTTGTAGGATATAACTTTTACCTCTCAAATTACTTATATCCGGAGCTGTCCACAAGAGTAATGTGTAGATTTTTGGAAAGCAAATGGCCAACATGTGGTTCCAGACAGAGGCTTTTCAACATAGTTCATCAGACTGAGGCTAATAGGCATCATTAACCACATCTATGAGCCAATTGTATTTTCAAAAGCCACAGTTTTCTTATAATTTAACCTACCTTTATTTCATTCTTTTGATTTTTGATGTGAGAGTTCTGACTTCAGGGCGGCATGGCAGTTAGCACTGTTGCCTCACAGCAAGAGGGTTCCTGGTTCAATCCCAGGTGTGGGAGCCCTTCTGTGCGGAGTCTGCATGTTCTCCCCGTGTCAGCGTGGGTTCTTCTCTGGTTACTCCAGCTTCCTCGCACAGTCCAAAGACATGCAGATTGGTGACAAGTTAATTGGTGTCAATGTGAGTGTCAATGGTTATCTGTCTCTATGTGTCATTCCTGCGATAGTCTGGTGACCCGTCCAGGGTGTACCCCGCCTCCTGCCTCCCAGATAGATGGAAATATGTATCATTAACCACATCTTATGAACCATTTGTATTTTCAAAAGCTGCAATTTTCCTGTAATATACCCAAACTTTAGTTCATTCTTTTGATTTCCGATTTGAAAGACCTAGCGTCACACTCAGACTTGTAATGTTGCCCTCAGCCTGATTTGCTAGATGTAACATTTACCTTTTAAATTGTTTGTTTTCTGAGTTTGTTTGTGTAGATTTTTGGAAGATTAATGGCCAAAATGTGGTTTCAGATAGAGTCTTTCCAACATAGTTGATCAGAAGGGCCAAATATGCATCATTAACCACATCTCATGAGCCATCTGTATTTTCAAAAGCTGCAGTTTTCCTATCATTTAATCTACATTTACTTCATTCTAGTGATTTTTGATGTGAGAGTTCTGACTTCACACTCAGACCTGAAATATTTTCGTCATGTTGCCTTCAGCCATATTTGCCAGATGTAACGTTTACCTTTTAAATTGCTTGTTTTCTGAATTTTCCAAAAGAGGAATGTGTAGATGTTTGGAAGATTATAGGCCACAGTTTGCTTTCAGACAAAGTCTTTTCAACATCGTTGATCAGAAGGGCATCAATATGCATCATTAACCACATCTTATGAGCCATTTGTATTGTCAAAAGCTGCAGTTTTCCTGTCATTTTACCAACCTTTAGTTCATTTTTTTGATTTTTGATGTCAGACTTCTGACGTCATAATCAGACCTGAACAATTTTTGTCATGTTGCCCTCAGCCGTATTTGTTGGATGTACCCTTTGCCTTTTGACTTGCCTGTATTCTGAGTTTGCCAAGACAGGAATATGGAGATTTTTGGAAGATTAATGGCCAACTTGTGGTTTCAGACAGAGTCTTTTCAACATAGTTGATCAGACGAAGGCCAATATGCATCATTAACCACATCTCATGAGCCATTTGCATTGTCAAAAGCTGCAGTTTTCCTCTAATTTAACCTACCGTTACTTCATTCGAGTGATTTTTGATTTTTGATGTCGGAGTTCTGACTTCACAATTAGACCTGAAATATTTTTATCATGTTGCCCTCAGCCTTACTTGTCGGATGTACCTTTTGCCTTTTGAGTGTCTTATTTTCTGAGTTTTCCAAAAGGGGAATTTTTAGTTTTTTGGAAGATTAATTGCCAACATGTGGTTTCAAAAAGGCCTTTTCAACATCGTTGATCAGAAGGGCGTCAATATGCATCATTAACCACATCTTATGAGCCATTAGTATTGTCAAAAGCTGCAGTTTTCCTGTCATTTAACCAACCTTTAGTTAATTTTTTTGATTTTTGATGTCAGACTTCTGACGTCATAATCGGACCTGAACTATTTTTGTCATGTTGTCCTCAGCCGTCATTGTCGGATGTAACTTTTGTCTCTTAAATTGCTTGTTTTCGGAGTTTGCCAAAAGAGGAATGTGTAGATTTTTGAAAGATAATTGGCCAACGTGTGGTTTCAGACAGAGTCTTTTCAACATAGTTGATCAGACGGATGTCAGATGCATCATTAACCACATCTTATGAGCCATTTGTATTTTCAAAAGCTGCAGTTTTCCTATCATTAAGCCTACCTTTAGTTCATTCTTTTGATTTTTGATTTGAGAGATCTGGCTTCACACTCAGACTTGTCATGTTGCCCTGAGCCCGATTTGCCAGATGTAACATTTACCTTTTAAATTGTTTGTTTTCTGAGTTTGTTTGTGTAGATTTTTGGAGGATTAATGGCCAAAATGTGGTTTCAGATAGAGTCTTTCCAACATAGTTGATCAGAAGAGCCAAATATGCATCATTAACCACATCTCATGAGCCATCTGTATTTTCAAAAGCTGCAGTTTTCCTATCATTTAACCTACATTTACTTCATTCTAGTGATTTTTGATTTTTGATGGGAGAGTTGAATGTGTAGATTTTTGGAAAATGAATGGCCAACATGTGGTTTCAGACAGAGGCTGTTCAACATAGTTGATCAGATAGGGGTAATATGCATCATTAACCACATCTTATGAACCAATTGTATTTTCAAAAGCTGCAGTTTTCCTATCATTTAACCTACCTTTACTTATTTCTTTTGATTTTTGATGTCAGAGTTCTGACTTCACACTCAGACCTGAAATATTTTTGTCATGTTGCCCTCAGCCTCATTTGTAGGATATAACTTTTACCTCTCAAATTACTTATATCCGGAGCTGTCCACAAGAGTAATGTGTAGATTTTTGGAAAGCGAATGGCCAACATGTGGTTCCAGACAGAGGCTTTTCAACATAGTTCATCAGACTGAGGCTAATAGGCATCATTAACCACATCTATGAGCCAATTGTATTTTCAAAAGCCACAGTTTTCTTATAATTTAACCTACCTTTATTTCATTCTTTTGATTTTTGATGTGAGAGTTCTGACTTCAGGGCGGCATGGCAGTTAGCACTGTTGCCTCACAGCAAGAGGGTTCCTGGTTCAATCCCAGGTGTGGGAGCCCTTCTGTGCGGAGTCTGCATGTTCTCCCCGTGTCAGCGTGGGTTCTTCTCTGGTTACTCCAGCTTCCTCGCACAGTCCAAAGACATGCAGATTGGTGACAAGTTAATTGGTGTCAATGTGAGTGTCAATGGTTATCTGTCTCTATGTGTCATTCCTGCGATAGTCTGGTGACCCGTCCAGGGTGTACCCCGCCTCCTGCCTCCCAGATAGATGGAAATATGTATCATTAACCACATCTTATGAACCATTTGTATTTTCAAAAGCTGCAATTTTCCTGTAATATACCCAAACTTTAGTTCATTCTTTTGATTTCCGATTTGAAAGACCTAGCGTCACACTCAGACTTGTAATGTTGCCCTCAGCCTGATTTGCTAGATGTAACATTTACCTTTTAAATTGTTTGTTTTCTGAGTTTGTTTGTGTAGATTTTTGGAAGATTAATGGCCAAAATGTGGTTTCAGATAGAGTCTTTCCAACATAGTTGATCAGAAGGGCCAAATATGCATCATTAACCACATCTCATGAGCCATCTGTATTTTCAAAAGCTGCAGTTTTCCTATCATTTAATCTACATTTACTTCATTCTAGTGATTTTTGATGTGAGAGTTCTGACTTCACACTCAGACCTGAAATATTTTCGTCATGTTGCCTTCAGCCATATTTGCCAGATGTAACGTTTACCTTTTAAATTGCTTGTTTTCTGAATTTTCCAAAAGAGGAATGTGTAGATGTTTGGAAGATTATAGGCCACAGTTTGCTTTCAGACAAAGTCTTTTCAACATAGTTGATCAGAAGGTGGCAATATGCATCATTAACCACATCTTATGAGCCATTTGTATTGTCAAAAGCTGCAGTTTTCCTGTCATTTTACCAACCTTTAGTTCATTTTTTTGATTTTTGATGTCAGACTTCTGACGTCATAATCAGACCTGAACAATTTTTGTCATGTTGCCCTCAGCCGTATTTGTTGGATGTACCCTTTGCCTTTTGACTTGCCTGTATTCTGAGTTTGCCAAGACAGGAATATGGAGATTTTTGGAAGATTAATGGCCAACTTGTGGTTTCAGACAGAGTCTTTTCAACATAGTTGATCAGACGAAGGCCAATATGCATCATTAACCACATCTCATGAGCCATTTGCATTGTCAAAAGCTGCAGTTTTCCTCTAATTTAACCTACCGTTACTTCATTCGAGTGATTTTTGATTTTTGATGTCGGAGTTCTGACTTCACAATTAGACCTGAAATATTTTTATCATGTTGCCCTCAGCCTTACTTGTCGGATGTACCTTTTGCCTTTTGAGTGTCTTATTTTCTGAGTTTTCCAAAAGGGGAATTTTTAGTTTTTTGGAAGATTAATTGCCAACATGTGGTTTCAAAAAGGCCTTTTCAACATCGTTGATCAGAAGGGCGTCAATATGCATCATTAACCACATCTTATGAGCCATTAGTATTGTCAAAAGCTGCAGTTTTCCTGTCATTTAACCAACCTTTAGTTAATTTTTTTGATTTTTGATGTCAGACTTCTGACGTCATAATCGGACCTGAACTATTTTTGTCATGTTGTCCTCAGCCGTCATTGTCGGATGTAACTTTTGTCTCTTAAATTGCTTGTTTTCGGAGTTTGCCAAAAGAGGAATGTGTAGATTTTTGAAAGATAATTGGCCAACGTGTGGTTTCAGACAGAGTCTTTTCAACATAGTTGATCAGACGGATGTCAGATGCATCATTAACCACATCTTATGAGCCATTTGTATTTTCAAAAGCTGCAGTTTTCCTATCATTAAGCCTACCTTTAGTTCATTCTTTTGATTTTTGATTTGAGAGATCTGGCTTCACACTCAGACTTGTCATGTTGCCCTGAGCCCGATTTGCCAGATGTAACATTTACCTTTTAAATTGTTTGTTTTCTGAGTTTGTTTGTGTAGATTTTTGGAGGATTAATGGCCAAAATGTGGTTTCAGATAGAGTCTTTCCAACATAGTTGATCAGAAGAGCCAAATATGCATCATTAACCACATCTCATGAGCCATCTGTATTTTCAAAAGCTGCAGTTTTCCTATCATTTAACCTACATTTACTTCATTCTAGTGATTTTTGATTTTTGATGGGAGAGTTGAATGTGTAGATTTTTGGAAAATGAATGGCCAACATGTGGTTTCAGACAGAGGCTGTTCAACATAGTTGATCAGATAGGGGTAATATGCATCATTAACCACATCTTATGAACCAATTGTATTTTCAAAAGCTGCAGTTTTCCTATCATTTAACCTACCTTTACTTATTTCTTTTGATTTTTGATGTCAGAGTTCTGACTTCACACTCAGACCTGAAATATTTTTGTCATGTTGCCCTCAGCCTCATTTGTAGGATATAACTTTTACCTCTCAAATTACTTATATCCGGAGCTGTCCACAAGAGTAATGTGTAGATTTTTGGAAAGCAAATGGCCAACATGTGGTTCCAGACAGAGGCTTTTCAACATAGTTCATCAGACTGAGGCTAATAGGCATCATTAACCACATCTATGAGCCAATTGTATTTTCAAAAGCCACAGTTTTCTTATAATTTAACCTACCTTTATTTCATTCTTTTGATTTTTGATGTGAGAGTTCTGACTTCAGGGCGGCATGGCAGTTAGCACTGTTGCCTCACAGCAAGAGGGTTCCTGGTTCAATCCCAGGTGTGGGAGCCCTTCTGTGCGGAGTCTGCATGTTCTCCCCGTGTCAGCGTGGGTTCTTCTCTGGTTACTCCAGCTTCCTCGCACAGTCCAAAGACATGCAGATTGGTGACAAGTTAATTGGTGTCAATGTGAGTGTCAATGGTTATCTGTCTCTATGTGTCATTCCTGCGATAGTCTGGTGACCCGTCCAGGGTGTACCCCGCCTCCTGCCTCCCAGATAGATGGAAATATGTATCATTAACCACATCTTATGAACCATTTGTATTTTCAAAAGCTGCAATTTTCCTGTAATATACCCAAACTTTAGTTCATTCTTTTGATTTCCGATTTGAAAGACCTAGCGTCACACTCAGACTTGTAATGTTGCCCTCAGCCTGATTTGCTAGATGTAACATTTACCTTTTAAATTGTTTGTTTTCTGAGTTTGTTTGTGTAGATTTTTGGAAGATTAATGGCCAAAATGTGGTTTCAGATAGAGTCTTTCCAACATAGTTGATCAGAAGGGCCAAATATGCATCATTAACCACATCTCATGAGCCATCTGTATTTTCAAAAGCTGCAGTTTTCCTATCATTTAATCTACATTTACTTCATTCTAGTGATTTTTGATGTGAGAGTTCTGACTTCACACTCAGACCTGAAATATTTTCGTCATGTTGCCTTCAGCCATATTTGCCAGATGTAACGTTTACCTTTTAAATTGCTTGTTTTCTGAATTTTCCAAAAGAGGAATGTGTAGATGTTTGGAAGATTATAGGCCACAGTTTGCTTTCAGACAAAGTCTTTTCAACATCGTTGATCAGAAGGGCATCAATATGCATCATTAACCACATCTTATGAGCCATTTGTATTGTCAAAAGCTGCAGTTTTCCTGTCATTTTACCAACCTTTAGTTCATTTTTTTGATTTTTGATGTCAGACTTCTGACGTCATAATCAGACCTGAACAATTTTTGTCATGTTGCCCTCAGCCGTATTTGTTGGATGTACCCTTTGCCTTTTGACTTGCCTGTATTCTGAGTTTGCCAAGACAGGAATATGGAGATTTTTGGAAGATTAATGGCCAACTTGTGGTTTCAGACAGAGTCTTTTCAACATAGTTGATCAGACGAAGGCCAATATGCATCATTAACCACATCTCATGAGCCATTTGCATTGTCAAAAGCTGCAGTTTTCCTCTAATTTAACCTACCGTTACTTCATTCGAGTGATTTTTGATTTTTGATGTCGGAGTTCTGACTTCACAATTAGACCTGAAATATTTTTATCATGTTGCCCTCAGCCTTACTTGTCGGATGTACCTTTTGCCTTTTGAGTGTCTTATTTTCTGAGTTTTCCAAAAGGGGAATTTTTAGTTTTTTGGAAGATTAATTGCCAACATGTGGTTTCAAAAAGGCCTTTTCAACATCGTTGATCAGAAGGGCGTCAATATGCATCATTAACCACATCTTATGAGCCATTAGTATTGTCAAAAGCTGCAGTTTTCCTGTCATTTAACCAACCTTTAGTTAATTTTTTTGATTTTTGATGTCAGACTTCTGACGTCATAATCGGACCTGAACTATTTTTGTCATGTTGTCCTCAGCCGTCATTGTCGGATGTAACTTTTGTCTCTTAAATTGCTTGTTTTCGGAGTTTGCCAAAAGAGGAATGTGTAGATTTTTGAAAGATAATTGGCCAACGTGTGGTTTCAGACAGAGTCTTTTCAACATAGTTGATCAGACGGATGTCAGATGCATCATTAACCACATCTTATGAGCCATTTGTATTTTCAAAAGCTGCAGTTTTCCTATCATTAAGCCTACCTTTAGTTCATTCTTTTGATTTTTGATTTGAGAGATCTGGCTTCACACTCAGACTTGTCATGTTGCCCTGAGCCCGATTTGCCAGATGTAACATTTACCTTTTAAATTGTTTGTTTTCTGAGTTTGTTTGTGTAGATTTTTGGAGGATTAATGGCCAAAATGTGGTTTCAGATAGAGTCTTTCCAACATAGTTGATCAGAAGAGCCAAATATGCATCATTAACCACATCTCATGAGCCATCTGTATTTTCAAAAGCTGCAGTTTTCCTATCATTTAACCTACATTTACTTCATTCTAGTGATTTTTGATTTTTGATGGGAGAGTTGAATGTGTAGATTTTTGGAAAATGAATGGCCAACATGTGGTTTCAGACAGAGGCTGTTCAACATAGTTGATCAGATAGGGGTAATATGCATCATTAACCACATCTTATGAACCAATTGTATTTTCAAAAGCTGCAGTTTTCCTATCATTTAACCTACCTTTACTTATTTCTTTTGATTTTTGATGTCAGAGTTCTGACTTCACACTCAGACCTGAAATATTTTTGTCATGTTGCCCTCAGCCTCATTTGTAGGATATAACTTTTACCTCTCAAATTACTTATATCCGGAGCTGTCCACAAGAGTAATGTGTAGATTTTTGGAAAGCGAATGGCCAACATGTGGTTCCAGACAGAGGCTTTTCAACATAGTTCATCAGACTGAGGCTAATAGGCATCATTAACCACATCTATGAGCCAATTGTATTTTCAAAAGCCACAGTTTTCTTATAATTTAACCTACCTTTATTTCATTCTTTTGATTTTTGATGTGAGAGTTCTGACTTCAGGGCGGCATGGCAGTTAGCACTGTTGCCTCACAGCAAGAGGGTTCCTGGTTCAATCCCAGGTGTGGGAGCCCTTCTGTGCGGAGTCTGCATGTTCTCCCCGTGTCAGCGTGGGTTCTTCTCTGGTTACTCCAGCTTCCTCGCACAGTCCAAAGACATGCAGATTGGTGACAAGTTAATTGGTGTCAATGTGAGTGTCAATGGTTATCTGTCTCTATGTGTCATTCCTGCGATAGTCTGGTGACCCGTCCAGGGTGTACCCCGCCTCCTGCCTCCCAGATAGATGGAAATATGTATCATTAACCACATCTTATGAACCATTTGTATTTTCAAAAGCTGCAATTTTCCTGTAATATACCCAAACTTTAGTTCATTCTTTTGATTTCCGATTTGAAAGACCTAGCGTCACACTCAGACTTGTAATGTTGCCCTCAGCCTGATTTGCTAGATGTAACATTTACCTTTTAAATTGTTTGTTTTCTGAGTTTGTTTGTGTAGATTTTTGGAAGATTAATGGCCAAAATGTGGTTTCAGATAGAGTCTTTCCAACATAGTTGATCAGAAGGGCCAAATATGCATCATTAACCACATCTCATGAGCCATCTGTATTTTCAAAAGCTGCAGTTTTCCTATCATTTAATCTACATTTACTTCATTCTAGTGATTTTTGATGTGAGAGTTCTGACTTCACACTCAGACCTGAAATATTTTCGTCATGTTGCCTTCAGCCATATTTGCCAGATGTAACGTTTACCTTTTAAATTGCTTGTTTTCTGAATTTTCCAAAAGAGGAATGTGTAGATGTTTGGAAGATTATAGGCCACAGTTTGCTTTCAGACAAAGTCTTTTCAACATAGTTGATCAGAAGGTGGCAATATGCATCATTAACCACATCTTATGAGCCATTTGTATTGTCAAAAGCTGCAGTTTTCCTGTCATTTTACCAACCTTTAGTTCATTTTTTTGATTTTTGATGTCAGACTTCTGACGTCATAATCAGACCTGAACAATTTTTGTCATGTTGCCCTCAGCCGTATTTGTTGGATGTACCCTTTGCCTTTTGACTTGCCTGTATTCTGAGTTTGCCAAGACAGGAATATGGAGATTTTTGGAAGATTAATGGCCAACTTGTGGTTTCAGACAGAGTCTTTTCAACATAGTTGATCAGACGAAGGCCAATATGCATCATTAACCACATCTCATGAGCCATTTGCATTGTCAAAAGCTGCAGTTTTCCTCTAATTTAACCTACCGTTACTTCATTCGAGTGATTTTTGATTTTTGATGTCGGAGTTCTGACTTCACAATTAGACCTGAAATATTTTTATCATGTTGCCCTCAGCCTTACTTGTCGGATGTACCTTTTGCCTTTTGAGTGTCTTATTTTCTGAGTTTTCCAAAAGGGGAATTTTTAGTTTTTTGGAAGATTAATTGCCAACATGTGGTTTCAAAAAGGCCTTTTCAACATCGTTGATCAGAAGGGCGTCAATATGCATCATTAACCACATCTTATGAGCCATTAGTATTGTCAAAAGCTGCAGTTTTCCTGTCATTTAACCAACCTTTAGTTAATTTTTTTGATTTTTGATGTCAGACTTCTGACGTCATAATCGGACCTGAACTATTTTTGTCATGTTGTCCTCAGCCGTCATTGTCAGATGTAACTTTTGTCTCTTAAATTGCTTGTTTTCCGAGTTTGCCAAAAGAGGAATGTGTAGATTTTTGAAAGATAATTGGCCAACGTGTGGTTTCAGACAGAGTCTTTTCAACATAGTTGATCAGACGGATGTCAGATGCATCATTAACCACATCTTATGAGCCATTTGTATTTTCAAAAGCTGCAGTTTTCCTATCATTAAGCCTACCTTTAGTTCATTCTTTTGATTTTTGATTTGAGAGATCTGGCTTCACACTCAGACTTGTCATGTTGCCCTGAGCCCGATTTGCCAGATGTAACATTTACCTTTTAAATTGTTTGTTTTCTGAGTTTGTTTGTGTAGATTTTTGGAGGATTAATGGCCAAAATGTGGTTTCAGATAGAGTCTTTCCAACATAGTTGATCAGAAGAGCCAAATATGCATCATTAACCACATCTCATGAGCCATCTGTATTTTCAAAAGCTGCAGTTTTCCTATCATTTAACCTACATTTACTTCATTCTAGTGATTTTTGATTTTTGATGGGAGAGTTGAATGTGTAGATTTTTGGAAAATGAATGGCCAACATGTGGTTTCAGACAGAGGCTGTTCAACATAGTTGATCAGATAGGGGTAATATGCATCATTAACCACATCTTATGAACCAATTGTATTTTCAAAAGCTGCAGTTTTCCTATCATTTAACCTACCTTTACTTATTTCTTTTGATTTTTGATGTCAGAGTTCTGACTTCACACTCAGACCTGAAATATTTTTGTCATGTTGCCCTCAGCCTCATTTGTAGGATATAACTTTTACCTCTCAAATTACTTATATCCGGAGCTGTCCACAAGAGTAATGTGTAGATTTTTGGAAAGCGAATGGCCAACATGTGGTTCCAGACAGAGGCTTTTCAACATAGTTCATCAGACTGAGGCTAATAGGCATCATTAACCACATCTATGAGCCAATTGTATTTTCAAAAGCCACAGTTTTCTTATAATTTAACCTACCTTTATTTCATTCTTTTGATTTTTGATGTGAGAGTTCTGACTTCAGGGCGGCATGGCAGTTAGCACTGTTGCCTCACAGCAAGAGGGTTCCTGGTTCAATCCCAGGTGTGGGAGCCCTTCTGTGCGGAGTCTGCATGTTCTCCCCGTGTCAGCGTGGGTTCTTCTCTGGTTACTCCAGCTTCCTCGCACAGTCCAAAGACATGCAGATTGGTGACAAGTTAATTGGTGTCAATGTGAGTGTCAATGGTTATCTGTCTCTATGTGTCATTCCTGCGATAGTCTGGTGACCCGTCCAGGGTGTACCCCGCCTCCTGCCTCCCAGATAGATGGAAATATGTATCATTAACCACATCTTATGAACCATTTGTATTTTCAAAAGCTGCAATTTTCCTGTAATATACCCAAACTTTAGTTCATTCTTTTGATTTCCGATTTGAAAGACCTAGCGTCACACTCAGACTTGTAATGTTGCCCTCAGCCTGATTTGCTAGATGTAACATTTACCTTTTAAATTGTTTGTTTTCTGAGTTTGTTTGTGTAGATTTTTGGAAGATTAATGGCCAAAATGTGGTTTCAGATAGAGTCTTTCCAACATAGTTGATCAGAAGGGCCAAATATGCATCATTAACCACATCTCATGAGCCATCTGTATTTTCAAAAGCTGCAGTTTTCCTATCATTTAATCTACATTTACTTCATTCTAGTGATTTTTGATTTTTGATGTGAGAGTTCTGACTTCACACTCAGACCTGAAATATTTTCGTCATGTTGCCTTCAGCCATATTTGCCAGATGTAACGTTTACCTTTTAAATTGCTTGTTTTCTGAATTTTCCAAAAGAGGAATGTGTAGATGTTTGGAAGATTATAGGCCACAGTTTGCTTTCAGACAAAGTCTTTTCAACATAGTTGATCAGAAGGTGGCAATATGCATCATTAACCACATCTTATGAGCCATTTGTATTGTCAAAAGCTGCAGTTTTCCTGTCATTTTACCAACCTTTAGTTCATTTTTTTGATTTTTGATGTCAGACTTCTGACGTCATAATCAGACCTGAACAATTTTTGTCATGTTGCCCTCAGCCGTATTTGTTGGATGTACCCTTTGCCTTTTGACTTGCCTGTATTCTGAGTTTGCCAAGACAGGAATATGGAGATTTTTGGAAGATTAATGGCCAACTTGTGGTTTCAGACAGAGTCTTTTCAACATAGTTGATCAGACGAAGGCCAATATGCATCATTAACCACATCTCATGAGCCATTTGCATTGTCAAAAGCTGCAGTTTTCCTCTAATTTAACCTACCGTTACTTCATTCGAGTGATTTTTGATTTTTGATGTCGGAGTTCTGACTTCACAATTAGACCTGAAATATTTTTATCATGTTGCCCTCAGCCTTACTTGTCGGATGTACCTTTTGCCTTTTGAGTGTCTTATTTTCTGAGTTTTCCAAAAGGGGAATTTTTAGTTTTTTGGAAGATTAATTGCCAACATGTGGTTTCAAAAAGGCCTTTTCAACATCGTTGATCAGAAGGGCGTCAATATGCATCATTAACCACATCTTATGAGCCATTAGTATTGTCAAAAGCTGCAGTTTTCCTGTCATTTAACCAACCTTTAGTTAATTTTTTTGATTTTTGATGTCAGACTTCTGACGTCATAATCGGACCTGAACTATTTTTGTCATGTTGTCCTCAGCCGTCATTGTCGGATGTAACTTTTGTCTCTTAAATTGCTTGTTTTCGGAGTTTGCCAAAAGAGGAATGTGTAGATTTTTGAAAGATAATTGGCCAACGTGTGGTTTCAGACAGAGTCTTTTCAACATAGTTGATCAGACGGATGTCAGATGCATCATTAACCACATCTTATGAGCCATTTGTATTTTCAAAAGCTGCAGTTTTCCTATCATTAAGCCTACCTTTAGTTCATTCTTTTGATTTTTGATTTGAGAGATCTGGCTTCACACTCAGACTTGTCATGTTGCCCTGAGCCCGATTTGCCAGATGTAACATTTACCTTTTAAATTGTTTGTTTTCTGAGTTTGTTTGTGTAGATTTTTGGAGGATTAATGGCCAAAATGTGGTTTCAGATAGAGTCTTTCCAACATAGTTGATCAGAAGAGCCAAATATGCATCATTAACCACATCTCATGAGCCATCTGTATTTTCAAAAGCTGCAGTTTTCCTATCATTTAACCTACATTTACTTCATTCTAGTGATTTTTGATTTTTGATGGGAGAGTTGAATGTGTAGATTTTTGGAAAATGAATGGCCAACATGTGGTTTCAGACAGAGGCTGTTCAACATAGTTGATCAGATAGGGGTAATATGCATCATTAACCACATCTTATGAACCAATTGTATTTTCAAAAGCTGCAGTTTTCCTATCATTTAACCTACCTTTACTTATTTCTTTTGATTTTTGATGTCAGAGTTCTGACTTCACACTCAGACCTGAAATATTTTTGTCATGTTGCCCTCAGCCTCATTTGTAGGATATAACTTTTACCTCTCAAATTACTTATATCCGGAGCTGTCCACAAGAGTAATGTGTAGATTTTTGGAAAGCGAATGGCCAACATGTGGTTCCAGACAGAGGCTTTTCAACATAGTTCATCAGACTGAGGCTAATAGGCATCATTAACCACATCTATGAGCCAATTGTATTTTCAAAAGCCACAGTTTTCTTATAATTTAACCTACCTTTATTTCATTCTTTTGATTTTTGATGTGAGAGTTCTGACTTCAGGGCGGCATGGCAGTTAGCACTGTTGCCTCACAGCAAGAGGGTTCCTGGTTCAATCCCAGGTGTGGGAGCCCTTCTGTGCGGAGTCTGCATGTTCTCCCCGTGTCAGCGTGGGTTCTTCTCTGGTTACTCCAGCTTCCTCGCACAGTCCAAAGACATGCAGATTGGTGACAAGTTAATTGGTGTCAATGTGAGTGTCAATGGTTATCTGTCTCTATGTGTCATTCCTGCGATAGTCTGGTGACCCGTCCAGGGTGTACCCCGCCTCCTGCCTCCCAGATAGATGGAAATATGTATCATTAACCACATCTTATGAACCATTTGTATTTTCAAAAGCTGCAATTTTCCTGTAATATACCCAAACTTTAGTTCATTCTTTTGATTTCCGATTTGAAAGACCTAGCGTCACACTCAGACTTGTAATGTTGCCCTCAGCCTGATTTGCTAGATGTAACATTTACCTTTTAAATTGTTTGTTTTCTGAGTTTGTTTGTGTAGATTTTTGGAAGATTAATGGCCAAAATGTGGTTTCAGATAGAGTCTTTCCAACATAGTTGATCAGAAGGGCCAAATATGCATCATTAACCACATCTCATGAGCCATCTGTATTTTCAAAAGCTGCAGTTTTCCTATCATTTAATCTACATTTACTTCATTCTAGTGATTTTTGATTTTTGATGTGAGAGTTCTGACTTCACACTCAGACCTGAAATATTTTCGTCATGTTGCCTTCAGCCATATTTGCCAGATGTAACGTTTACCTTTTAAATTGCTTGTTTTCTGAATTTTCCAAAAGAGGAATGTGTAGATGTTTGGAAGATTATAGGCCACAGTTTGCTTTCAGACAAAGTCTTTTCAACATAGTTGATCAGAAGGGCATCAATATGCATCATTAACCACATCTTATGAGCCATTTGTATTGTCAAAAGCTGCAGTTTTCCTGTCATTTTACCAACCTTTAGTTCATTTTTTTGATTTTTGATGTCAGACTTCTGACGTCATAATCAGACCTGAACAATTTTTGTCATGTTGCCCTCAGCCGTATTTGTTGGATGTACCCTTTGCCTTTTGACTTGCCTGTATTCTGAGTTTGCCAAGACAGGAATATGGAGATTTTTGGAAGATTAATGGCCAACTTGTGGTTTCAGACAGAGTCTTTTCAACATAGTTGATCAGACGAAGGCCAATATGCATCATTAACCACATCTCATGAGCCATTTGCATTGTCAAAAGCTGCAGTTTTCCTCTAATTTAACCTACCGTTACTTCATTCGAGTGATTTTTGATTTTTGATGTCGGAGTTCTGACTTCACAATTAGACCTGAAATATTTTTATCATGTTGCCCTCAGCCTTACTTGTCGGATGTACCTTTTGCCTTTTGAGTGTCTTATTTTCTGAGTTTTCCAAAAGGGGAATTTTTAGTTTTTTGGAAGATTAATTGCCAACATGTGGTTTCAAAAAGGCCTTTTCAACATCGTTGATCAGAAGGGCGTCAATATGCATCATTAACCACATCTTATGAGCCATTAGTATTGTCAAAAGCTGCAGTTTTCCTGTCATTTAACCAACCTTTAGTTAATTTTTTTGATTTTTGATGTCAGACTTCTGACGTCATAATCGGACCTGAACTATTTTTGTCATGTTGTCCTCAGCCGTCATTGTCGGATGTAACTTTTGTCTCTTAAATTGCTTGTTTTCCGAGTTTGCCAAAAGAGGAATGTGTAGATTTTTGAAAGATAATTGGCCAACGTGTGGTTTCAGACAGAGTCTTTTCAACATAGTTGATCAGACGGATGTCAGATGCATCATTAACCACATCTTATGAGCCATTTGTATTTTCAAAAGCTGCAGTTTTCCTATCATTAAGCCTACCTTTAGTTCATTCTTTTGATTTTTGATTTGAGAGATCTGGCTTCACACTCAGACTTGTCATGTTGCCCTGAGCCCGATTTGCCAGATGTAACATTTACCTTTTAAATTGTTTGTTTTCTGAGTTTGTTTGTGTAGATTTTTGGAGGATTAATGGCCAAAATGTGGTTTCAGATAGAGTCTTTCCAACATAGTTGATCAGAAGAGCCAAATATGCATCATTAACCACATCTCATGAGCCATCTGTATTTTCAAAAGCTGCAGTTTTCCTATCATTTAACCTACATTTACTTCATTCTAGTGATTTTTGATTTTTGATGGGAGAGTTGAATGTGTAGATTTTTGGAAAATGAATGGCCAACATGTGGTTTCAGACAGAGGCTGTTCAACATAGTTGATCAGATAGGGGTAATATGCATCATTAACCACATCTTATGAACCAATTGTATTTTCAAAAGCTGCAGTTTTCCTATCATTTAACCTACCTTTACTTATTTCTTTTGATTTTTGATGTCAGAGTTCTGACTTCACACTCAGACCTGAAATATTTTTGTCATGTTGCCCTCAGCCTCATTTGTAGGATATAACTTTTACCTCTCAAATTACTTATATCCGGAGCTGTCCACAAGAGTAATGTGTAGATTTTTGGAAAGCGAATGGCCAACATGTGGTTCCAGACAGAGGCTTTTCAACATAGTTCATCAGACTGAGGCTAATAGGCATCATTAACCACATCTATGAGCCAATTGTATTTTCAAAAGCCACAGTTTTCTTATAATTTAACCTACCTTTATTTCATTCTTTTGATTTTTGATGTGAGAGTTCTGATTTCAGGGCGGCATGGCAGTTAGCACTGTTGCCTCACAGCAAGAGGGTTCCTGGTTCAATCCCAGGTGTGGGAGCCCTTCTGTGCGGAGTCTGCATGTTCTCCCCGTGTCAGCGTGGGTTCTTCTCTGGTTACTCCAGCTTCCTCGCACAGTCCAAAGACATGCAGATTGGTGACAAGTTAATTGGTGTCAATGTGAGTGTCAATGGTTATCTGTCTCTATGTGTCATTCCTGCGATAGTCTGGTGACCCGTCCAGGGTGTACCCCGCCTCCTGCCTCCCAGATAGATGGAAATATGTATCATTAACCACATCTTATGAACCATTTGTATTTTCAAAAGCTGCAATTTTCCTGTAATATACCCAAACTTTAGTTCATTCTTTTGATTTCCGATTTGAAAGACCTAGCGTCACACTCAGACTTGTAATGTTGCCCTCAGCCTGATTTGCTAGATGTAACATTTACCTTTTAAATTGTTTGTTTTCTGAGTTTGTTTGTGTAGATTTTTGGAAGATTAATGGCCAAAATGTGGTTTCAGATAGAGTCTTTCCAACATAGTTGATCAGAAGGGCCAAATATGCATCATTAACCACATCTCATGAGCCATCTGTATTTTCAAAAGCTGCAGTTTTCCTATCATTTAATCTACATTTACTTCATTCTAGTGATTTTTGATGTGAGAGTTCTGACTTCACACTCAGACCTGAAATATTTTCGTCATGTTGCCTTCAGCCATATTTGCCAGATGTAACGTTTACCTTTTAAATTGCTTGTTTTCTGAATTTTCCAAAAGAGGAATGTGTAGATGTTTGGAAGATTATAGGCCACAGTTTGCTTTCAGACAAAGTCTTTTCAACATAGTTGATCAGAAGGTGGCAATATGCATCATTAACCACATCTTATGAGCCATTTGTATTGTCAAAAGCTGCAGTTTTCCTGTCATTTTACCAACCTTTAGTTCATTTTTTTGATTTTTGATGTCAGACTTCTGACGTCATAATCAGACCTGAACAATTTTTGTCATGTTGCCCTCAGCCGTATTTGTTGGATGTACCCTTTGCCTTTTGACTTGCCTGTATTCTGAGTTTGCCAAGACAGGAATATGGAGATTTTTGGAAGATTAATGGCCAACTTGTGGTTTCAGACAGAGTCTTTTCAACATAGTTGATCAGACGAAGGCCAATATGCATCATTAACCACATCTCATGAGCCATTTGCATTGTCAAAAGCTGCAGTTTTCCTCTAATTTAACCTACCGTTACTTCATTCGAGTGATTTTTGATTTTTGATGTCGGAGTTCTGACTTCACAATTAGACCTGAAATATTTTTATCATGTTGCCCTCAGCCTTACTTGTCGGATGTACCTTTTGCCTTTTGAGTGTCTTATTTTCTGAGTTTCCAAAAGGGGAATTTTTAGTTTTTTGGAAGATTAATTGCCAACATGTGGTTTCAAAAAGGCCTTTTCAACATCGTTGATCAGAAGGGCGTCAATATGCATCATTAACCACATCTTATGAGCCATTAGTATTGTCAAAAGCTGCAGTTTTCCTGTCATTTAACCAACCTTTAGTTAATTTTTTTGATTTTTGATGTCAGACTTCTGACGTCATAATCGGACCTGAACTATTTTTGTCATGTTGTCCTCAGCCGTCATTGTCGGATGTAACTTTTGTCTCTTAAATTGCTTGTTTTCGGAGTTTGCCAAAAGAGGAATGTGTAGATTTTTGAAAGATAATTGGCCAACGTGTGGTTTCAGACAGAGTCTTTTCAACATAGTTGATCAGACGGATGTCAGATGCATCATTAACCACATCTTATGAGCCATTTGTATTTTCAAAAGCTGCAGTTTTCCTATCATTAAGCCTACCTTTAGTTCATTCTTTTGATTTTTGATTTGAGAGATCTGGCTTCACACTCAGACTTGTCATGTTGCCCTGAGCCCGATTTGCCAGATGTAACATTTACCTTTTAAATTGTTTGTTTTCTGAGTTTGTTTGTGTAGATTTTTGGAGGATTAATGGCCAAAATGTGGTTTCAGATAGAGTCTTTCCAACATAGTTGATCAGAAGAGCCAAATATGCATCATTAACCACATCTCATGAGCCATCTGTATTTTCAAAAGCTGCAGTTTTCCTATCATTTAACCTACATTTACTTCATTCTAGTGATTTTTGATTTTTGATGGGAGAGTTGAATGTGTAGATTTTTGGAAAATGAATGGCCAACATGTGGTTTCAGACAGAGGCTGTTCAACATAGTTGATCAGATAGGGGTAATATGCATCATTAACCACATCTTATGAACCAATTGTATTTTCAAAAGCTGCAGTTTTCCTATCATTTAACCTACCTTTACTTATTTCTTTTGATTTTTGATGTCAGAGTTCTGACTTCACACTCAGACCTGAAATATTTTTGTCATGTTGCCCTCAGCCTCATTTGTAGGATATAACTTTTACCTCTCAAATTACTTATATCCGGAGCTGTCCACAAGAGTAATGTGTAGATTTTTGGAAAGCGAATGGCCAACATGTGGTTCCAGACAGAGGCTTTTCAACATAGTTCATCAGACTGAGGCTAATAGGCATCATTAACCACATCTATGAGCCAATTGTATTTTCAAAAGCCACAGTTTTCTATAATTTAACCTACCTTTATTTCATTCTTTTGATTTTTGATGTGAGAGTTCTGACTTCAGGGCGGCATGGCAGTTAGCACTGTTGCCTCACAGCAAGAGGGTTCCTGGTTCAATCCCAGGTGTGGGAGCCCTTCTGTGCGGAGTCTGCATGTTCTCCCCGTGTCAGCGTGGGTTCTTCTCTGGTTACTCCAGCTTCCTCGCACAGTCCAAAGACATGCAGATTGGTGACAAGTTAATTGGTGTCAATGTGAGTGTCAATGGTTATCTGTCTCTATGTGTCATTCCTGCGATAGTCTGGTGACCCGTCCAGGGTGTACCCCGCCTCCTGCCTCCAGATAGATGGAAATATGTATCATTAACCACATCTATGAACCATTTGTATTTTCAAAAGCTGCAATTTTCCTGTAATATACCCAAACTTTAGTTCATTCTTTTGATTTCCGATTTGAAAGACCTAGCGTCACACTCAGACTTGTAATGTTGCCCTCAGCCTGATTTGCTAGATGTAACATTTACCTTTTAAATTGTTTGTTTTCTGAGTTTGTTTTGTGTAGATTTTTGGAAGATTAATGGCCAAAATGTGGTTTCAGATAGAGTCTTTCCAACATAGTTGATCAGAAGGGCCAAATATGCATCATTAACCACATCTCATGAGCCATCTGTATTTTCAAAAGCTGCAGTTTTCCTATCATTTAATCTACATTTACTTCATTCTAGTGATTTTTGATTTTTGATGTGAGAGTTCTGACTTCACACTCAGAGCTGAAATATTTTTGTCATGTTGCCTTCAGCCATATTTGCCAGATGTAACGTTTACCTTTTAAATTGCTTGTTTTCTGAATTTTCCAAAAGAGGAATGTGTAGATGTTTGGAAGATTATAGGCCACAGTTTGCTTTCAGACAAAGTCTTTTCAACATCGTTGATCAGAAAGGGCATCAATATGCATCATTAACCACATCTTATGAGCCATTTGTATTGTCAAAAGCTGCAGTTTTCCTGTCATTTTACCAACCTTTAGTTCATTTTTTTGATTTTTGATGTCAGACTTCTGACGTCATAATCAGACCTGAACAATTTTTGTCATGTTGCCCTCAGCCGTATTTGTTGGATGTACCCTTTGCCTTTTGACTTGCCTGTATTCTGAGTTTGCCAAGACAGGAATATGGAGATTTTTGGAAGATTAATGGCCAACTTGTGGTTCAGACAGAGTCTTTTCAACATAGTTGATCAGACGAAGGCCAATATGCATCATTAACCACATCTCATGAGCCATTTGCATTGTCAAAAGCTGCAGTTTTCCTCTAATTTAACCTACCGTTACTTCATTCGAGTGATTTTTGATTTTTGATGTCGGAGTTCTGACTTCACAATTAGACCTGAAATATTTTTATCATGTTGCCCTCAGCCTTACTTGTCGGATGTACCTTTTGCCTTTTGAGTGTCTTATTTTCTGAGTTTTCCAAAAGGGGAATTTTTTGTTTTTTGGAAGATTAATTGCCAACATGTGGTTTCAAAAAGGCCTTTTCAACATCGTTGATCAGAAGGGCGTCAATATGCATCATTAACCACATCTTATGAGCCATTAGTATTGTCAAAAGCTGCAGTTTTCCTGTCATTTAACCAACCTTTAGTTAATTTTTTTGATTTTTGATGTCAGACTTCTGACGTCATAATCGGACCTGAACTATTTTTGTCATGTTGTCCTCAGCCGTCATTGTCGGATGTAACTTTTGTCTCTTAAATTGCTTGTTTTCGGAGTTTGCCAAAAGAGGAATGTGTAGATTTTTGAAAGATAATTGGCCAACGTGTGGTTTCAGACAGAGTCTTTTCAACATAGTTGATCAGACGGATGTCAGATGCATCATTAACCACATCTTATGAGCCATTTGTATTTTCAAAAGCTGCAGTTTTCCTATCATTAAGCCTACCTTTAGTTCATTCTTTTGATTTTTGATTTGAGAGATCTGGCTTCACACTCAGACTTGTCATGTTGCCCTGAGCCCGATTTGCCAGATGTAACATTTACCTTTTAAATTGTTTGTTTTCTGAGTTTGTTTGTGTAGATTTTTGGAGGATTAATGGCCAAAATGTGGTTTCAGATAGAGTCTTCCAACATAGTTGATCAGAAGAGCCAATATGCATCATTAACCCACATCTCATGAGCCATCTGTATTTTCAAAAGCTGCAGTTTTCCTATCATTTAACCTACATTTACTTCATTCTAGTGATTTTTGATTTTTGATGGGAGAGTTGAATGTGTAGATTTTTGGAAAATGAATGGCCAACATGTGGTTTCAGACAGAGGCTGTTCAACATAGTTGATCAGATAGGGGTAATATGCATCATTAACCACATCTTATGAACCAATTGTATTTTCAAAAGCTGCAGTTTTCCTATCATTTAACCTACCTTTACTTATTTCTTTTGATTTTGATGTCAGAGTTCTGACTTCACACTCAGACCTGAAATATTTTTGTCATGTTGCCCTCAGCCTCATTTGTAGGATATAACTTTTACCTCTCAAATTACTTATATCCAGAGCTGTCCACAAGAGTAATGTGTAGATTTTGGAAAGCGAATGGCCAACATGTGGTTCCAGACAGAGGCTTTTCAACATAGTTCATCAGACTGAGGCTAATAGGCATCATTAACCACATCTATGAGCCAATTGTATTTTCAAAAGCCACAGTTTTCTTATAATTTAACCTACCTTTTATTTCATTCTTTTGATTTTTGATGTGAGAGTTCTGACTTCAGGGCGGCATGGCAGTTAGCACTGTTGCCTCACAGCAAGAGGGTTCCTGGTTCAATCCCAGGTGTGGGAGCCCTTCTGTGCGGAGTCTGCATGTTCTCCCCGTGTCAGCGTGGGTTCTTCTCTGGTTACTCCAGCTTCCTCGCACAGTCCAAAGACATGCAGATTGGTGACAAGTTAATTGGTGTCAATGTGAGTGTCAATGGTTATCTGTCTCTATGTGTCATTCCTGCGATAGTCTGGTGACCCGTCCAGGGTGTACCCCGCCTCCTGCCTCCAGATAGATGGAAATATGTATCATTAACCACATCTTATGAACCATTTGTATTTTCAAAAGCTGCAATTTCCTGTAATATACCCAAACTTTAGTTCATTCTTTTGATTTCCGATTTGAAAGACCTAGCGTCACACTCAGACTTGTAATGTTGCCCTCAGCCTGATTTGCTAGATGTAACATTTACCTTTTAAATTGTTTGTTTTCTGAGTTTGTTTGGTGTAGATTTTTGGAAGATTAATGGCCAAAATGTGGTTTCAGATAGAGTCTTTCCAACATAGTGATCAGAAGGGGCCAAATATGCATCATTAACCACTATCTCATGAGCCATCTGTATTTTCAAAAGCTGCAGTTTTCCTATCATTTAATCTACATTTACTTCATTCTAGTGATTTTTGATTTTTGATGTGAGAGTTCTGACTTCACACTCAGACCTGAAATATTTTCGTCATGTTGCCTTCAGCCATATTTGCCAGATGTAACGTTTACCTTTTAAATTGCTTGTTTTCTGAATTTTCCAAAAGAGGAATGTGTAGATGTTTGGGAAGATTATAGGCCACAGTTTGCTTTCAGACAAAGTCTTTTCAACATCGTTGATCAGAAGGGCATCAAATATGCATCATTAACCACATCTTATGAGCCATTTGTATTGTCAAACGCTGCAGTTTTCCTGTCATTTTACCAACCTTTAGTTCATTTTTTTGATTTTTGATGTCAGACTTCTGACGTCATAATCAGACCTGAACAATTTTTTGTCATGTTGCCCTCAGCCGTATTTGTTGGATGTACCCTTTGGCCTTTTGACTTGCCTGTATTCTGAGTTTGCCAAGACAGGAATATGGAGATTTTTGGAAGATTAATGGCCAACTTGTGGTTTCAGACAGAGTCTTTTCAACATAGTGATCAGACGAAGGCCAATATGCATCATTAACCACATCTCATGAGCCATTTTGCATTGTCAAAAGCTGCAGTTTTCCTCTAATTTAACCTACCGTTACTTCATTCGAGTGATTTTTGATTTTTGATGTCAGAGTTCTGACTTCACAATTAGACCTGAAATATTTTTATCATGTTGCCCTCAGCCTTACTTGTCGGATGTACCTTTTGCCTTTTGAGTGTCTTATTTTCTGAGTTTCCAAAAGGGGAATTTTTTGTTTTTTGGAAGATTAATTGCCAACATGTGGTTTCAAAAAGGCCTTTTCAACATCGTTGATCAGAAGGGCGTCAATATGCATCATTAACCCACTCTTATGAGCCATTAGTATTGTCAAAAGCTGCAGTTTTCCTGTCATTTAACCAACCTTTAGTTAATTTTTTTGATTTTTGATGTCAGACTTCTGACGTCCATAATCGGACCTGAACTATTTTTGTCATGTGTCCTCAGCCGTCATTGTCGGATGTAACTTTTGTCTCTTAAATTGCTTGTTTTCCGAGTTTGCCAAAGAAGGAATGTGTAGATTTTTGAAAGATAATTGGCCAACGTGTGGTTTCAGACAGAGTCTTTTCAACATAGTTGATCAGACGGATGTCAGATGCATCATTAACCACATCTTATGAGCCATTTGTATTTTCAAAAGCTGCAGTTTTCCTATCATTAAGCCTACCTTTAGTTCATTCTTTTGATTTTTGATTTGAGAGATCTGGCTTCACACTCAGACTTGTCATGTTGCCCTGAGCCCGATTTGCCAGATGTAACATTTACCTTTTAAATTGTTTGTTTTCTGAGTTTGTTTGTGTAGATTTTTGGAGGATTAATGGCCCAAAATGTGGTTTCAGATAGAGTCTTTCCAACATAGTTGATCAGAAGAGCCAATAATGCATCATTAACCACATCTCATGAGCCATCTGTATTTTCAAAAGCTGCAGTTTTCCTATCATTTAACTACATTTACTTCATTCTAGTGATTTTTGATTTTTGATGGGAGAGTTGAATGTGTAGATTTTTGGAAAATGAGATGGCCAACATGTGGTTTCAGACAGAGGCTGTTCAACATAGTTGATCAGATAGGGGTAATATGCATCATTAACCACATCTTATGAACCAATTGTATTTTCAAAAGCTGCAGTTTTCCTATCATTTAACCTACCTTTACTTATTTCTTTTGATTTTTGATGTCAGGAGTTCTGACTTCACACTCAGACCTGAAATATTTTTGTCATGTTGCCCTCAGCCTCATTTGTAGGAATATAACTTTTACTCTCAAATTACTTATATCCGGAGCTGTCCACAAGAGTAATGTGTAGATTTTGGAAAGCGAATGGCCAACATGTGGTTCCAGACCAGAGGCTTTTCAACATAGTTCATCAGGACTGAGGCTAATAGGCATCATTAACCCATCTATGAGCCAATTGTATTTTCAAAAGCCACAGTTTTCTTATAATTTAACCTACCTTTATTTCATTCTTTTGATTTTTGATGTGAGAGTTCTGACTTCAGGGCGGGCATGGCAGTTAGCACTGTTGCCTCACAGCAAGAGGGTTCCTGGTTCAATCCCAGGTGTGGGAGCCCTTTCTGTGCGGAAGTCTGCATGTTCTCCCCGTGTCAGCGTGGGTTCTTCTCTGGTTACTCCACGCTTTCCTCGCACAGTCCAAAGACATGCAGATTGGTGACAAGTTAATTGGTGTCAATGTGAGTGTCAATGGTTATCTGTCTCTATGTGTCATTCCTGCGATAGTCTGGTGACCCGTCCAGGGTGTACCCCGCCTCCTGCCTCCCAGATAGATGGAAATATGTATCATTAACCACATCTTATGAACCATTTGTATTTTCAAAAGCTGCAATTTTCCTGTAATATACCCAAACTTTAGTTCATTCTTTTGATTTCCGATTTGAAAGACCTAGCGTCACACTCAGACTTGTAATGTTGCCCTCAGCCCTGATTTGCCTAGATGTAACATTTACCTTTTAAATTGTTTGTTTTCTGAGTTTGTTTGTGTAGATTTTTGGAAGATTAATGGCCAAAATGTGGTTTCAGATAGAGTCTTTCCAACATAGTTGATCAGAAGGGCCAAATATGCATCATTAACCACATCTCATGAGCCATCTGTATTTTCAAAAGCTGCAGTTTTCCTATCATTTAATCTACATTTACTTCATTCCAGTGATTTTGATTTTTGATGTGAGAGTTCTGACTTCACACTCAGACCTGAAATATTTTCGTCATGTTGCCTTCAGCCATATTTGCCAGATGTAACGTTTACCTTTTAAATTGCTTGTTTTCTGAATTTTCCAAAAGAGGAATGTGTAGATGTTTGGAAGATTATAGGCCACAGTTTGCTTTCAGACAAAGTCTTTTCAACATAGTTGATCAGAAGGGCAATATGCATCATTAACCACATCTTATGAGCCATTTGTATTGTCAAAGCTGCAGTTTTCCTGTCATTTTACCAACCTTTAGTTCATTTTTTTGATTTTTGATGTCAGACTTCTGACGTCATAATCAGACCTGAACAATTTTTGTCATGTTGCCCTCAGCCGTATTTGTTGGATGTGTACCCTTTGCCTTTTGACTTGCCTGTATTCTGAGTTTGCCAAGACAGGAATATGGAGATTTTTGGAAGATTAATGGCCAACTTGTGGTTTCAGACAGAGTCTTTTCAACATAGTTGATCAGACGAAGGCCAATATGCATCATTAACCACATCTCATGAGCCATTTGCATTGTCAAAAGCTGCAGTTTTCCTCTAATTTAACCTACCGTTACTTCATTCGAGTGATTTTGATTTTGATGTCGGAGTTCTGACTTCACAATTAGACCTGAAATATTTTTATCATGTTGCCCTCAGCCTTACTTGTCGGATGTACCTTTTGCCTTTTGAGTGTCTTATTTTCTGAGTTTTCCAAAAGGGGAATTTTTAGTTTTTTGGAAGATTAATTGCCAACATGTGGTTTCAAAAAGGCCTTTTCAACATCGTTGATCAGAAGGGCGTCAATATGCATCATTAACCACATCTTATGAGCCATTAGTATTGTCAAAAGCTGCAGTTTTCCTGTCATTTAACCCAACCTTTAGTTAATTTTTTTGATTTTTGATGTCAGACTTCTGACGTCATAATCGGACCTGAACTATTTTTGTCATGTTGTCCTCAGCCGTCATTGTCGGATGTAACTTTTGTCTCTTAAATTGCTTGTTTTCGGAGTTTGCCAAAGAGGAATGTGTAGATTTTTGAAAGATAATTGGCCAACGTGTGTGTTTCAGACAGAGTCTTTTCAACATAGTTGATCAGACGGATGTCAGATGCATCATTAACCACATCTTATGAGCCATTTGTATTTTCAAAAAGCTGCAGTTTTCCTATCATTAAGCCTACCTTTAGTTCATTCTTTTGATTTTTGATTTGAGAGATCTGGCTTCACACTCAGACTTGTCATGTTGCCCTGAGCCCGATTTGCCAGATGTAACATTTACCTTTTAAATTGTTTGTTTTCTGAGTTTGTTTGTGTAGATTTTTGGAGGATTAATGGCCAAAATGTGGTTTCAGATAGAGTCTTTCCAACATAGTTGATCAGAAGAGCCAAATATGCATCATTAACCACATCTCATGAGCCATCTGTATTTTCAAAAGCTGCAGTTTTCCTATCATTTCATTAACCTACATTTACTTCATTCTAGTGATTTTTGATTTTTGATGGGAGAGTTGAATGTGTAGATTTTTGGAAAATGAATGGCCAACATGTGGTTTCAGACAGAGGCTGTTCAACATAGTTGATCAGATAGGGGTAATATGCATCATTAACCACATCTTATGAACCAATTGTATTTTCAAAAGCTGCAGTTTTCCTATCATTTAACCTACCTTTACTTATTTCTTTTGATTTTTGATGTCAGAGTTCTGACTTCACACTCAGACCTGAAATATTTTTGTCATGTTGCCCTCAGCCTCATTTGTAGGATATAACTTTTACCTCTCAAATTACTTATATCCGGAGCTGTCCACAAGAGTAATGTGTAGATTTTTGGAAAGCGAATGGCCAACATGTGGTTCCAGACAGAGGCTTTTCAACATAGTTCATCAGACTGAGGCTAATAGGCATCATTAACCACATCTATGAGCCAATTGTATTTTCAAAAGCCACAGTTTTCTTATAATTTAACCTACCTTTATTTCATTCTTTTGATTTTTGATGTGAGAGTTCTGACTTCAGGGCGGCATGGCAGTTAGCACTGTTGCCTCACAGCAAGAGGGTTCCTGGTTCAATCCCAGGTGTGGGAGCCCTTCTGTGCGGAGTCTGCATGTTTCTCCCCGTGTCAGCGTGGGTTCTTCTCTGGTTACTCCAGCTTCCTCGCACAGTCCAAAGACATGCAGATTGGTGACAAGTTAATTGGTGTCAATGTGAGTGTCAATGGTTATCTGTCTCTATGTGTCATTCCTGCGATAGTCTGGTGACCCGTCCAGGGTGTACCCCGCCTCCTGCCTCCCAGATAGATGGAAATATGTATCATTAACCACATCTTATGAACCATTTGTATTTTCAAAAGCTGCAATTTTCCTGTAATATACCCAAACTTTAGTTCATTCTTTTGATTTCCGATTTGAAAGACCTAGCGTCACACTCAGACTTGTAATGTTGCCCTCAGCCTGATTTGCTAGATGTAACATTTACCTTTTAAATTGTTTGTTTTCTGAGTTTGTTTGTGTAGATTTTTGGAAGATTAATGGCCAAAATGTGGTTTCAGATAGAGTCTTTCCAACATAGTTGATCAGAAGGGCCAAATATGCATCATTAACCACATCTCATGAGCCATCTGTATTTTCAAAAGCTGCAGTTTTCCTATCATTTAATCTACATTTACTTCATTCTAGTGATTTTTGATGTGAGAGTTCTGACTTCACACTCAGACCTGAAATATTTTCGTCATGTTGCCTTCAGCCATATTTGCCAGATGTAACGTTTACCTTTTAAATTGCTTGTTTTCTGAATTTTCCAAAAGAGGAATGTGTAGATGTTTGGAAGATTATAGGCCACAGTTTGCTTTCAGACAAAGTCTTTTCAACATAGTTGATCAGAAGGGCATGGCAATATGCATCATTAACCACATCTTATGAGCCATTTGTATTGTCAAAAGCTGCAGTTTTCCTGTCATTTTACCAACCTTTAGTTCATTTTTTTGATTTTTGATGTCAGACTTCTGACGTCATAATCAGACCTGAACAATTTTTGTCATGTTGCCCTCAGCCGTATTTGTTGGATGTACCCTTTGCCTTTTGACTTGCCTGTATTCTGAGTTTGCCAAGACAGGAATATGGAGATTTTTGGAAGATTAATGGCCAACTTGTGGTTTCAGACAGAGTCTTTTCAACATAGTTGATCAGACGAAGGCCAATATGCATCATTAACCACATCTCATGAGCCATTTGCATTGTCAAAAGCTGCAGTTTTCCTCTAATTTAACCTACCGTTACTTCATTCGAGTGATTTTTGATTTTTGATGTCGGAGTTCTGACTTCACAATTAGACCTGAAATATATTTTTATCATGTTGCCCTCAGCCTTACTTGTCGGATGTACCTTTTGCCTTTTGAGTGTCTTATTTTCTGAGTTTTCCAAAAGGGGAATTTTTAGTTTTTTGGAAGATTAATTGCCAACATGTGGTTTCAAAAAGGCCTTTTCAACATCGTTGATCAGAAGGGCGTCAATATGCATCATTAACCACATCTTATGAGCCATTAGTATTGTCAAAAGCTGCAGTTTTCCTGTCATTTAACCAACCTTTAGTTAATTTTTTTGATTTTTGATGTCAGACTTCTGACGTCATAATCGGACCTGAACTATTTTTGTCATGTTGTCCTCAGCCGTCATTGTCGGATGTAACTTTTGTCTCTTAAATTGCTTGTTTTCGGAGTTTGCCAAAAGAGGAATGTGTAGATTTTTGAAAGATAATTGGCCAACGTGTGGTTTCAGACAGAGTCTTTTCAACATAGTTGATCAGACGGATGTCAGATGCATCATTAACCACATCTTATGAGCCATTTGTATTTTCAAAAGCTGCAGTTTTCCTATCATTAAGCCTACCTTTAGTTCATTCTTTTGATTTTTGATTTGAGAGATCTGGCTTCACACTCAGACTTGTCATGTTGCCCTGAGCCCGATTTGCCAGATGTAACATTTACCTTTTAAATTGTTTGTTTTCTGAGTTTGTTTGTGTAGATTTTTGGAGGATTAATGGCCAAAATGTGGTTTTCAGATAGAGTCTTTCCAACATAGTTGATCAGAAGAGCCAAATATGCATCATTAACCACATCTCATGAGCCATCTGTATTTTCAAAAGCTGCAGTTTTTCCTATCATTTAACCTACATTTACTTCATTCTAGTGATTTTTGATTTTTGATGGGAGAGTTGAATGTGTAGATTTTTGGAAAATGAATGGCCAACATGTGGTTTCAGACAGAGGCTGTTCAACATAGTTGATCAGATAGGGGTAATATGCATCATTAACCACATCTTATGAACCAATTGTATTTTCAAAAGCTGCAGTTTTCCTATCATTTAAACCTACCTTTACTTATTTCTTTTGATTTTTGATGTCAGAGTTCTGACTTCACACTCAGACCTGAAATATTTTTGTCATGTTGCCCTCAGCCTCATTTGTAGGATATAACTTTTACCTCTCAAATTACTTATATCCGGAGCTGTCCACAAGAGTAATGTGTAGATTTTTGGAAAGCGAATGGCCAACATGTGGTTCCAGACAGAGGCTTTTCAACATAGTTCATCAGACTGAGGCTAATAGGCATCATTAACCACATCTATGAGCCAATTGTATTTTCAAAAGCCACAGTTTTCTTATAATTTAACCTACCTTTATTTCATTCTTTTGATTTTTGATGTGAGAGTTCTGACTTCAGGGCGGCATGGCAGTTAGCACTGTTGCCTCACAGCAAGAGGGTTCCTGGTTCAATCCCAGGTGTGGGAGCCCTTCTGTGCGGAGTCTGCATGTTCTCCCCGTGTCAGCGTGGGTTCTTCTCTGGTTACTCCAGCTTCCTCGCACAGTCCAAAGACATGCAGATTGGTGACAAGTTAATTGGTGTCAATGTGAGTGTCAATGGTTATCTGTCTCTATGTGTCATTCCTGCGATAGTCTGGTGACCCGTCCAGGGTGTACCCCGCCTCCTGCCTCCCAGATAGATGGAAATATGTATCATTAACCACATCTTATGAACCATTTGTATTTTCAAAAGCTGCAATTTTCCTGTAATTATACCCAAACTTTAGTTCATTCTTTTGATTTCCGATTTGAAAGACCTAGCGTCACACTCAGACTTGTAATGTTGCCCTCAGCCTGATTTGCTAGATGTAACATTTACCTTTTAAATTGTTTGTTTTCTGAGTTTGTTTGTGTAGATTTTTGGAAGATTAATGGCCAAAATGTGGTTTCAGATAGAGTCTTTCCAACATAGTTGATCAGAAGGGCCAAATATGCATCATTAACCACATCTCATGAGCCATCTGTATTTTCAAAAGCTGCAGTTTTCCTATCATTTAATCTACATTTACTTCATTCTAGTGATTTTTGATGTGAGAGTTCTGAACTTCACACTCAGACCTGAAATATTTTCGTCATGTTGCCTTCAGCCATATTTGCCAGATGTAACGTTTACCTTTTAAATTGCTTGTTTTCTGAATTTTCCAAAAGAGGAATGTGTAGATGTTTGGAAGATTATAGGCCACAGTTTGCTTTCAGACAAAGTCTTTTCAACATAGTTGATCAGAAGGGCAATCAATATGCATCATTAACCACATCTTATGAGCCATTTGTATTGTCAAAAGCTGCAGTTTTCCTGTCATTTTACCAACCTTTAGTTCATTTTTTTGATTTTTGATGTCAGACTTCTGACGTCATAATCAGACCTGAACAATTTTTGTCATTGTTGCCCTCAGCCGTATTTGTTGGATGTACCCTTTGCCTTTTGACTTGCCTGTATTCTGAGTTTGCCAAGACAGGAATATGGAGATTTTTGGAAGATTAATGGCCAACTTGTGGTTTCAGACAGAGTCTTTTCAACATAGTTGATCAGACGAAGGCCAATATGCATCATTAACCACATCTCATGAGCCATTTGCATTGTCAAAAGCTGCAGTTTTCCTCTAATTTAACCTACCGTTACTTCATTCGAGTGATTTTTGATTTTTGATGTCGGAGTTCTGACTTCACAATTAGACCTGAAATATTTTTATCATGTTGCCCTCAGCCTTACTTGTCGGATGTACCTTTTGCCTTTTGAGTGTCTTATTTTTTCTGAGTTTTCCAAAAGGGGAATTTTTAGTTTTTTGGAAGATTAATTGCCAACATGTGGTTTCAAAAAGGCCTTTTCAACATCGTTGATCAGAAGGGCGTCAATATGCATCATTAACCACATCTTTATGAGCCATTAGTATTGTCAAAAGCTGCAGTTTTCCTGTCATTTAACCAACCTTTAGTTAATTTTTTTGATTTTTGATGTCAGACTTCTGACGTCATAATCGGACCTGAACTATTTTTGTCATGTTGTCCTCAGCCGTCATTGTCGGATGTAACTTTTGTCTCTTAAATTGCTTGTTTTCCGGAGTTTGCCAAAAGAGGAATGTGTAGATTTTTGAAAGATAATTGGCCAACGTGTGGTTTCAGACAGAGTCTTTTCAACATAGTTGATCAGACGGATGTCAGATGCATCATTAACCACATCTTATGAGCCATTTGTATTTTCAAAAGCTGCAGTTTTCCTATCATTAAGCCTACCTTTAGTTCATTCTTTTGATTTTTGATTTGAGAGATCTGGCTTCACACTCAGACTTGTCATGTTGCCCTGAGCCCGATTTGCCAGATGTAACATTTACCTTTTAAATTGTTTGTTTTCTGAGTTTGTTTGTGTAGATTTTTGGAGGATTAATGGCCAAAATGTGGTTTCAGATAGAGTCTTTCCAACATATAGTTGATCAGAAGAGCCAAATATGCATCATTAACCACATCTCATGAGCCATCTGTATTTTCAAAAGCTGCAGTTTTCCTATCATTTAACCTACATTTTACTTCATTCTAGTGATTTTTGATTTTTGATGGGAGAGTTGAATGTGTAGATTTTTGGAAAATGAATGGCCAACATGTGGTTTCAGACAGAGGCTGTTCAACATAGTTGATCAGATAGGGGTAATATGCATCATTAACCACATCTTATGAACCAATTGTATTTTCAAAAGCTGCAGTTTTCCTATCATTTAACCTACCTTTACTTATTTCTTTTGATTTTTGATGTCAGAGTTCTGACTTCACACTCAGACCTGAAATATTTTTGTCATGTTGCCCTCAGCCTCATTTGTAGGATATAACTTTTACCTCTCAAATTACTTATATCCGGAGCTGTCCACAAGAGTAATGTGTAGATTTTTGGAAAGCGAATGGCCAACATGTGGTTCCAGACAGAGGCTTTTCAACATAGTTCATCAGACTGAAGGCTAATAGGCATCATTAACCACATCTATGAGCCAATTGTATTTTCAAAAGCCACAGTTTTCTTATAATTTAACCTACCTTTATTTCATTCTTTTGATTTTTGATGTGAGAGTTCTGACTTCAGGGCGGCATGGCAGTTAGCACTGTTGCCTCACAAGCAAGAGGGTTCCTGGTTCAATCCCAGGTGTGGGAGCCCTTCTGTGCGGAGTCTGCATGTTCTCCCGTGTCAGCGTGGGTTCTTCTCTGGTTACTCCAGCTTCCTCGCACAGTCCAAAGGACATGCAGATTGGTGACAAGTTAATTGGTGTCAATGTGAAGTGTCAATGGTTATCTGTCTCTATGTGTCATTCCTGCGATAGTCTGGTGACCCGTCCAGGGTGTACCCCGCCTCCTGCCTCCCAGATAGATGGAAATATGTATCATTAACCACATCTTATGAACCATTTGTATTTTCAAAAGCTGCAATTTTCCTGTAATATACCCAAACTTTAGTTCCATTCTTTTTGATTTCCGATTTGAAAGACCTAGCGTCACACTCAGACTTGTAATGTTGCCCTCAGCCTGATTTGCTAGATGTAACATTTACCTTTTAAATTGTTTGTTTTCTGAGTTTTGTTTGTGTAGATTTTTGGAAGATTAATGGCCAAAATGTGGTTTCAGATAGAGTCTTTCCAACATAGTTGATCAGAAGGGCCAAATATGCATCATTAACCACATCTCATGAGCCATCTGTATTTTCAAAAGCTGCAGTTTTCCTATCATTTAATCTACATTTACTTCATTCTAGTGATTTTTGATTTTTGATGTGAGAAGTTCTGACTTCACACTCAGACCTGAAATATTTTCGTCATGTTGCCTTCAGCCATATTTGCCAGAATGTAACGTTTACCTTTTAAAATTGCTTGTTTTCTGAATTTTCCAAAAGAGGAATGTGTAGATGTTTGGAAGATTATAGGCCACAGTTTGCTTTCAGACAAAGTCTTTTCAACATAAGTTGATCAGAAGGGCAATATGCATCATTAACCACAATCTTATGAGCCATTTTGTATTGTCAAAAGCTGCAGTTTTCCTGTCATTTTACCAACCTTTAGTTCATTTTTTTGATTTTTGATGTCAGACTTCTGACGTCATAATCAGACCTGAACAATTTTTGTCCATGTTGCCCTCAGCCGTATTTGTTGGATGTACCCTTTGCCTTTTGACTTGCCTGTATTCTGAGTTTGCCAAGACAGGAATATGGAGATTTTTGGAAGATTAATGGCCAACTTGTGGTTTCAGACAGAGTCTTTTCAACATAGTTGATCAGACGAAGGCCAATATGCATCATTAACCACATCTCATGAGCCATTTGCCATTGTCAAAAGCTGCAAGTTTTCCTCTAATTTAACCTACCGTTACTTCATTCGAGTGATTTTTGATTTTTGATGTCGGAGTTCTGACTTCACAATTAGACCTGAAATATTTTTATCATGTTGCCCTCAGCCTTACTTGTCGGATGTACCTTTTGCCTTTTGAGTGTCTTATTTTCTGAGTTTTCCAAAAGGGGAATTTTTAGTTTTTTGGAAGATTAATTGCCAACATGTGGTTTCAAAAAGGCCTTTTCAACAATCGTTGATCAGAAGGGCGTCAATATGCATCAATTAACCACATCTTATGAGCCATTAGTATTGTCAAAAGCTGCAGTTTTCCTGTCATTTAACCAACCTTTAGTTAATTTTTTTGATTTTTTTGATGTCAGAACTTCTGACGTCATAATCGGACCTGAACTATTTTTGTCATGTTGTCCTCAGCCGTCATTGTCGGATGTAACTTTTGTCTCTTAAATTGCTTGTTTTCGGAGTTTGCCAAAAGAGGAATGTGTAGATTTTTGAAAGATAATTGGCCAACGTGTGGTTTCAGACAGAGTCTTTTCAACATAGTTGATCAGACGGATGTCAGATGCATCATTAACCACATCTTATGAGCCATTTGTATTTTCAAAAGCTGCAGTTTTCCTATCATTAAGCCTACCTTTAGTTCATTCTTTTGATTTTTGATTTGAGAGATCTGGCTTCACACTCAGACTTGTCATGTTGCCCTGAGCCCGATTTGCCAGATGTAACATTTACCTTTTAAATTGTTTGTTTTCTGAGTTTGTTTGTGTAGATTTTTGGAGGATTAATGGCCAAAATGTGGTTTCAGATAGAGTCTTTCCAACATAGTTGATCAGAAGAGCCAAATATGCATCATTAACCACATCTCATGAGCCATCTGTATTTTCAAAAGCTGCAGTTTTCCTATCATTTAACCTACATTTACTTCATTCTAGTGATTTTTGATTTTTGATGGGAGAGTTGAATGTGTAGATTTTTGGAAAATGAATGGCCAACATGTGGTTTCAGACAGAGGCTGTTCAACATAGTTGATCAGATAGGGGTAATATGCATCATTAACCACATCTTATGAACCAATTGTATTTTCAAAAGCTGCAGTTTTCCTATCATTTAACCTACCTTTACTTATTTCTTTTGATTTTTGATGTCAGAGTTCTGACTTCACACTCAGACCTGAAATATTTTTGTCATGTTGCCCTCAGCCTCATTTGTAGGATATAACTTTTACCTCTCAAATTATTACTTATATCCGGAGCTGTCCACAAGAGTAATGTGTAGAATTTTTGGAAAGCGAATGGCCAACATGTGGTTCCAGACAGAGGCTTTTCAACATAGTTCATCAGACTGAGGCTAATAGGCATCATTAACCACATCTATGAGCCAATTGTATTTTCAAAAGCCACAGTTTTCTTATAATTTAACCTACCTTTATTTCATTCTTTTGATTTTTGATGTGAGAGTTCTGACTTCAGGGCGGCATGGCAGTTAGCACTGTTGCCTCACAGCAAGAGGGTTCCTGGTTCAATCCCAGGTGTGGGAGCCCTTCTGTGCGGAGTCTGCATGTTCTCCCCGTGTCAGCGTGGGTTCTTCTCTGGTTACTCCAGCTTCCTCGCACAGTCCAAAGACATGCAGATTGGTGGTCAAGTTAATTGGTGTCAATGTGAGTGTCAATGGTTATCTGTCTCTATGTGTCATTCCTGCGATAGTCTGGTGACCCGTCCAGGGTGTACCCCGCCTCCTGCCTCCCAGATAGATGGAAATATGTATCATTAACCACATCTTATGAACCATTTGTATTTTCAAAAGCTGCAATTTTCCTGTAATATACCCAAACTTTAGTTCATTCTTTTGATTTCCGATTTGAAAGACCTAGCGTCACACTCTCAGACTTGTAATGTTGCCCTCAGCCTGATTTGCTAGATGTAACATTTACCTTTTAAATTGTTTGTTTTCTGAGTTTGTTTGTGTAGATTTTTGGAAGATTAATGGCCAAAATGTGGTTTTCAGATAGAAGTCTTTCCAACATAGTTGATCAGAAGGGCCAAATATGCATCATTAACCACATCTCATGAGCCATCTTGTATTTTCAAAAGCTGCAGTTTTCCTATCATTTAATCTACATTTACTTCATTCTAGTGATTTTTGATTTTTGATGTGAGAGTTCTTGACTTCACTCAGACCTGAAATATTTTCGTCATGTTGCCTTCAGCCATATTTGCCAGATGTAACGTTTACCTTTTAAATTGCTTGTTTTCTGAATTTTCCAAAAGAGGAATGTGTAGATGTTTGGAAGATTATAGGCCACAGTTTGCTTTCAGACAAAGTCTTTTCAACATAGTTGATCAGAAGGTGGCATCAATATGCATCATTAACCACATCTTATGAGCCATTTGTATTGTCAAAAGCTGCAGTTTTTTTCCTGTCATTTTACCAACCTTTAGTTCATTTTTTTTGATTTTTGATGTCAGACTTCTGACGTCATAATCAGACCTGAACAATTTTTGTCAATGTTGCCCTCAGCCGTATTTGTTGGATGTACCCTTTGCCTTTTGACTTGCCTGTATTCTGAGTTTGCCAAGACAGGAATATGGAGATTTTTGGAAGATTAATGGCCAACTTGTGGTTTCAGGACAGAGTCTTTTCAACATAGTTGATCAGACGAAGGCCAATATGCATCATTAACCACATCTCATGAGCCATTTGCCATTGTCAAAAAGCTGCAGTTTTCCTCTAATTTAACCTACCGTTACTTCATTCGAGTGATTTTTGATTTTTGATGTCGGAGTTCTGACTTCACAATTAGACCTGAAATATTTTTATCATGTTGCCCTCAGCCTTACTTGTCGGATGTACCTTTTGCCTTTTGAGTGTCTTATTTTCTGAGTTTTCCAAAAGGGGAATTTTTAGTTTTTTGGAAGATTAATTGCCAACATGTGGTTTCAAAAAGGCCTTTTCAACATCGTTGATCAGAAGGGCGTCAATATGCATCATTAACCACATCTTATGAGCCATTTAGTATTGTCAAAAGCTGCAGTTTTCCTGTCATTTAACCAACCTTTAGTTAATTTTTTTGATTTTTGATGTCAGACTTCTGACGTCATAATCGGACCTGAACTATTTTTGTCATGTTGTCCTCAGCCGTCATTGTCGGATGTAACTTTTGTCTCTTAAATTGCTTGTTTTCGGAGTTTGCCAAAAGAGGAATGTGTAGTAGATTTTTGAAAGATAATTGGCCAAAACGTGTGGTTTCAGACAGAGTCTTTTCAACATATAGTTGATCAGACGGATGTCCAGATGCATCAATTAACCACATCTTTATGAGCCATTTGTATTTTCAAAAGCTGCAGTTTTCCTATCATTAAGCCTACCTTTAGTTCATTCTTTTGATTTTTGATTTGAAGAGATCTGGCTTCACACTCAGACTTGTCATGTTGCCCTGAGCCCGATTTGCCAGATGTAACATTTTACCTTTTAAATTGTTTGTTTTCTGAGTTTGTTTGTGTAGATTTTTGGAGGATTAATGGCCAAAATGTGGTTTCAGATAGAGTCTTTCCAACATAGTTGATCAGAAGAGCCAAATATGCATCAATTAACCACATCTCATGAGCCATCTGTATTTTCAAAAGCTGCAGTTTTCCTATCATTTAACCTACATTTACTTCATTCTAGTGATTTTTGATTTTTGATGGGAGAGTTGAATGTGTAGATTTTTGGAAAATGAATGGCCAACATGTGGTTTCAGACAGAGCGCTGTTCAACATAGTTGATCAGATAGGGGTAATATGCATCATTAACCACATCTTATGAACCAATTGTATTTTCAAAAGCTGCAGTT
Organism: Cephalopholis sonnerati; assembly: GCA_019142605.1. Classification (NCBI taxonomy): domain Eukaryota; kingdom Metazoa; phylum Chordata; class Actinopteri; order Perciformes; family Serranidae; genus Cephalopholis; species Cephalopholis sonnerati. The sequence continues at coordinate 20,917,364 of JAGQAX010000024.1, forward strand.
TTCCTATCATTTAACCTACCTTTACTTATTTCTTTTGATTTTTGATGTCAGAGTTCTGACTTCACACTCAGACCTGAAATATTTTTGTCATGTTGCCCTCAAGCCTCATTTGTAGGATATAAACTTTTACCTCTCAAAAATTACTTATATCCGGAGCTGTCCACAAGAGTAATGTGTAGATTTTTGGAAAGCGAATGGCCAACATGTGGTTCCAGACAGAGGCTTTTCAACATAGTTCATCAGACTGAAGGCTAATAGGCATCATTAACCACATCTATGAGCCAATTGTATTTTCAAAAGCCACAGTTTTCTTTATAATTTAACCTACCTTTATTTCATTCTTTTGATTTTTGATGTGAGAGTTCTGACTTCAGGGCGGCATGGCCAGTTAGCACTTGTTGCCTCACAGCCAAGAGGGTTCCTGGTTCAATCCCAGGTGTGGGAGCCCTTCTGTGCGGAGTCTGCATGTTCTCCCCGTGTCAGCGTGGGTTCTTCTCTGGTTACTCCAGCTTCCTTCGCACAGTCCAAAGACATGCAGATTGGTGACAAGTTAATTGGTGTCAATGTGAGTGTGTCAATGGTTATCTGTCTCTATGTGTCATTCCTGCGATAGTCTGGTGACCGTCCAGGGTGTACCCCGCCTCCTGCCTCCCAGATAGATGGAAATATGTATCATTAACCACATCTTATGAACCATTTGTATTTTCAAAAGCTGCAATTTTCCTGTAATATACCCAAACTTTAGTTCATTCTTTTGATTTCCGATTTGAAAGACCTAGCCGTCACACTCAGACTTGTAATGTTGCCCTCAGCCTGATTTGCTAGATGTAACATTTACCTTTTAAATTGTTTGTTTTCTGAGTTTGTTTGTGTAGATTTTTGGAAGATTAATGGCCAAAATGTGGTTTCAGATAGAGTCTTTCCAACATAGTTGATCAGAAGGGCCAAATATGCATCATTAACCACATCTCATGAGCCATCTGTATTTTCAAAAGCTGCAGTTTTCCTATCATTTAATCTACATTTACTTCAATTCTAGTGATTTTTGATTTTTGATGTGAGAGTTCTGACTTCACACTCAAGACCTGAAATATTTTTCGTCATGTTGCCTTCAGCCATATTTGCCAGATGTAACGTTTACCTTTTAAATTGCTTGTTTTCTGAATTTTCCAAAAGAGGAATGTGTAGATGTTTGGAAGATTATTAGGCCACAGTTTGCTTTCAGACAAAGTCTTTTCAACATAGTTGATCAGAAGGGCATCAATATGCATCATTAACCACATCTTATGAGCCATTTGTATTGTCAAAAGCTGCAGTTTTCCTGTCATTTTACCAACCTTTAGTTCATTTTTTTGATTTTTTGATGTCAGAACTTCTGACGACGTCATAATCAGACCTGAACAATTTTTGTCATGTTGCCCTCAGCCGTATTTGTTGGATGTACCCTTTGCCTTTTGACTTGCCTGTATTCTGAGTTTGCCAAGACAGGAATATGGAGATTTTTGGAAGATTAATGGCCAACTTGTGGTTTCAGACAGAGTCTTTTCAACACATAGTTGATCAGACGAAGGCCAATATGCATCATTAACCACATCTCCATGAGCCATTTGCATTGTCAAAAGCTGCAGTTTTCCTCTAATTTAACTACCGTTACTTCATTCGAGTGATTTTTGATTTTTGAATGTCGGAGTTCTGACTTCACAATTAGACCTGAAATATTTTTATCATGTTGCCCTCAGCCTTACTTGTCGGATGTACCTTTTGCCTTTTGAGTTGTCTTATTTTCTGAGTTTTCCAAAAGGGGAATTTTTAGTTTTTTTGGAAGATTAATTGCCAACATGTGGTTTCAAAAAGGCCTTTTCAACATCGTTGATCAGAAGGGCGTCAATAATGCATCATTAACCACATCTTATGAGCCATTAGTATTGTCAAAAGCTGCAGTTTTCCTGTCATTTAACCAACCTTTAGTTAATTTTTTTGATTTTTGATGTCAGACTTCTGACGTCATAATCGGACCTGAACTATTTTTGTCATGTTGTCCTCAGCCGTCATTGTCGGATGTAACTTTTGTCTCTTAAATTGCTTGTTTTCGGAGTTTGCCAAAAGAGGAATGTGTAGATTTTTGAAAGATAATTGGCCAACGTGTGGTTTCAGACAGAGTCTTTTCAACATAGTTGATCAGACGGATGTCAGATGCATCATTAACCACATCTTATGAAGCCATTTGTATTTTCAAAAGCTGCAGTTTTCCTATCATTAAGCCTACCTTTAGTTCATTCTTTTGATTTTTGATTTGAGAGATCTGGCTTCACACTCAGACTTGTCATGTTGCCCTGAGCCCGATTTGCCAGATGTAACATTTACCTTTTAAATTGTTTGTTTTCTGAGTTTGTTTGTGTAGATTTTTGGAGGATTAATGGCCAAAATGTGGTTTCAGATAGAGTCTTTCCAACATAGTTGATCAGAAGAGCCAAATATGCATCATTAACCACATCTCATGAGCCATCTGTATTTTCAAAAGCTGCAGTTTTCCTATCATTTAACCTACATTTACTTCATTCTAGTGATTTTTGATTTTTGATGGGAGAGTTGAATGTGTAGATTTTTGGAAAATGAATGGCCAACATGTGGTTTCAGACAGAGGCTGTTCAACATAGTTGATCAGATAGGGGTAATATGCATCATTAACCACATCTTATGAACCAATTGTATTTTCAAAAGCTGCAGTTTTCCTATCATTTAACCTATACCTTTACTTTATTTCTTTTGATTTTTGATGTCAGAGTTCTGACTTCAACACTCAGACCTGAAATATTTTTTGTCATGTTGCCCTCAAGCCTCATTTGTAGGATATAACTTTTACCTCTCAAATTACTTATATCCGGAGCTGTCCACAAGAGTAATGTGTAGATTTTTGGAAAGCGAATGGCCAACATGTGGTTCCAGACAGAGGCTTTTCAACATAGTTCATCAGACTGAGGCTAATAGGCATCATTAACCACATCTATGAAGCCAATTGTATTTTCAAAAGCCACAGTTTTCTTATAATTTAACCTACCTTTATATTTCATTCTTTTGATTTTTGATGTGAGAGTTCTGACTTCAGGGCGGCATGGCAGTTAGCACTGTTGCCTCACAGCAAGAGGGTTCCTGGTTCAATCCCAGGTGTGGGAGCCCTTCTGTGCGGAGTCTGCATGTTCTCCCCGTGTCAGCGTGGGTTCTTCTCTGGTTACTCCAGCTTCCTCGCACAGTCCAAAGACATGCAGAGATTGGTGACAAGTTAATTGGTGTCAATGTGAGTGTCAATGGTTATTCTGTCTCTATGTGTCATTCCTGCGATAGTCTGGTGACCCGTCCAGGGTGTACCCCGCCTCCTGCCTCCCAGATAGATGGAAATATGTATCATTAACCACATCTTATGAACCATTTGTATTTTCAAAAGCTGCAATTTTCCTGTAATATACCCAAACTTTAGTTCATTCTTTTGATTTCCGATTTGAAAGACCTAGCGTCACACTCAGACTTGTAATGTTGCCCTCAGCCTGATTTGCTAGATGTAACATTTACCTTTTAAATTGTTTGTTTTCTGAGTTTGTTTGTGTAGATTTTTGGAAGATTAATGGCCAAAATGTGGTTTCAGATAGAGTCTTTCCAACATAGTTGATCAGAAGGGCCAAATATGCATCATTAACCACATCTCATGAGCCATCTGTATTTTCAAAAGCTGCAGTTTTCCTATCATTTAATCTACATTTACTTCATTCTAGTGATTTTTGATTTTTGATGTGAGAGTTCTGACTTCACACTCAGACCTGAAATATTTTCGTCATGTTGCCTTCAGCCATATTTGCCAGATGTAACGTTTACCTTTTAAATTGCTTGTTTTCTGAATTTTCCAAAAGAGGAATGTGTAGATGTTTGGAAGATTATAGGCCACAGTTTGCTTTCAGACAAAGTCTTTTCAACATAGTTGATCAGAAGGGCATCAATATGCATCATTAACCACATCTTTATGAGCCATTTGTATTGTCAAAAGCTGCAGTTTTCCTGTCATTTTACCAACCTTTAGTTCATTTTTTTGATTTTTGATGTCAGACTTCTGACGTCATAATCAGACCTGAACAATTTTTGTCATGTTGCCCTCAGCCGTATTTGTTGGATGTACCCTTTGCCTTTTGACTTGCCTGTATTCTGAGTTTGCCAAGACAGGAATATGGAGATTTTTGGAAGATTAATGGCCAACTTGTGGTTTCAGACAGAGTCTTTTCAACATAGTTGATCAGACGAAGGCCAATATGCAATCATTAACCACATCTCATGAGCCATTTGCATTGTCAAAAGCTGCAGTTTTCCTCTAATTTAACCTACCGTTACTTCATTCGAGTGATTTTTGATTTTTGATGTCGGAGTTCTGACTTCACAATTAGACCTGAAATATTTTATCATGTTGCCCTCAGCCTTACTTGTCGGATGTACCTTTTGCCTTTTGAGTGTCTTATTTTCTGAGTTTTCCAAAAGGGGAATTTTTAGTTTTTTGGAAGATTAATTGCCAACATGTGGTTTCAAAAAGGCCTTTTCAACATCGTTGATCAGAAGGGCGTCAATATGCATCATTAACCACATCTTATGAGCCATTAGTATTGTCAAAAGCTGCAGTTTTCCTGTCATTTAACCAACCTTTAGTTAATTTTTTTGATTTTTGATGTCAGACTTCTGACGTCATAATCGGACCTGAACTATTTTTGTCATGTTGTCCTCAGCCGTCATTGTCGGATGTAACTTTTGTCTCTTAAATTGCTTGTGTTTTCCGAGTTTGCCAAAAGAGGAATGTGTAGATTTTTGAAAGATAATTGGCCAACGTGTGGTTTCAGACAGAGTCTTTTCAACATAGTTGATCAGACGGATGTCAGATGCATCATTAACCACATCTTATGAGCCATTTGTATTTTCAAAAGCTGCAGTTTTCCTATCATTAAGCCTACCTTTAGTTCATTCTTTTGATTTTTGATTTGAGAGATCTTGGCTTCACACTCAGACTTGTCATGTTGCCCTGAGCCCGATTTGCCAGATGTAACATTTACCTTTTAAATTGTTTGTTTTTCTGAGTTTGTTTGTGTAGATTTTTGGAGGATTAATGGCCAAAATGTGGTTTCAGATAGAGTCTTTCCAACATAGTTGATCAGAAGAGCCAAATATGCATCATTAACCACATCTCATGAGCCATCTGTATTTTCAAAAGCTGCAGTTTTCCTATCATTTAACCTACATTTACTTCATTCTAGTGATTTTTGATTTTTGATGGGAGAGTTGAATGTGTAGATTTTTGGAAAATGAATGGCCAACATGTGGTTTCAGACAGAGGCTGTTCAACATAGTTGATCAGAATAGGGGTAATATGCATCATTAACCACATCTTATGAACCAATTGTATTTTCAAAAGCTGCAGTTTTCCTATCATTTAACCTACCTTTACTTATTTCTTTTGATTTTTGATGTCAGAGTTCTGACTTCACACTCAAGACCTGAAATATTTTTGTCATGTTGCCCTCAGCCTCATTTGTAGGATATAACTTTTACCTCTCAAATTACTTATATCCGGAGCTGTCCACAAGAGTAATGTGTAGATTTTTGGAAAGCGAATGGCCAACATGTGGTTCCAGACAGAGGCTTTTCAACATAGTTCATCAGACTGAGGCTAATAGGCATCATTAACCACATCTATGAGCCAATTGTATTTTCAAAAGCCACAGTTTTCTTATAATTTAACCTACCTTTATTTCATTCTTTTGATTTTTGATGTGAGAGTTCTGACTTCAGGGCGGCATGGCAGTTAGCACTGTTGCCTCACAGCAAGAGGGTTCCTGGTTCAATCCCAGGTGTGGGAGCCCTTCTGTGCGGAGTCTGCATGTTCTCCCGTGTCAAGCGTGGGTTCTTCTCTGGTTACTCCAGCTTCCTCGCACACAGTCCAAAGACATGCAGATTGGTGACAAGTTAATTGGTGTCAATGTGAGTGTCAATGGTTATCTGTCTCTATGTGTCATTCCTGCGATAGTCTGGTGACCCGTCCAGGGTGTACCCCGCCTCCTGCCTCCCAGATAGATGGAAATATGTATCATTAACCACATCTTATGAACCATTTGTATTTTCAAAGCTGCAATTTTCCTGTAATATACCCCCAAACTTTAGTTCATTCTTTTGATTTCCGATTTGAAAGACCTAGCGTCAACACTCAGACTTGTAATGTTGCCCTCAAGCCTGATTTGCTAGATGTAACATTTACCTTTTAAATTGTTTGTTTTCTGAGTTTGTTTGTGTAGATTTTTGGAAGATTAATGGCCAAAATGTGGTTTCAGATAGAGTCTTTCCAACATAGTTGATCAGAAGGGCCAAAATATGCATCATTAACCACATCTCATGAGCCATCCTGTATTTTCAAAAGCTGCAGTTTTCCTATCATTTAATCTACATTTACTTCATTCTAGTGATTTTGATTTTTGATGTGAGAGTTCTGACTTCACACTCAGACCTGAAATATTTTTGTCATGTTGCCTTCAGCCATATTTGCCAGATGTAACGTTTACCTTTTAAATTGCTTGTTTTTCTGAATTTTCCAAAAGAGGAATGTGTAGATGTTTGGAAGATTATAGGCCACAGTTTGCTTTCAGCAAAGTCTTTTCAACATAGTTGATCAGAAGGGCATCAATATGCATCATTAACCACATCTTATGAGCCATTTGTATTGTCAAAAGCTGCAAGTTTTCCTGTCATTTTACCAACCTTTAGTTCATTTTTTTGATTTTTGATGTCAGACTTCTGACGTCATAATCAGACCTGAACAATTTTTGTCATGTTGCCTCAGCCGTATTTGTTGGATGTACCCTTTGCCTTTTGACTTGCCTGTATTCTGAGTTTGCCAAGACAGGAATATGGAGATTTTTGGAAGATTAATGGCCAACTTGTGGTTTCAGACAGAGTCTTTTCAACATAGTTGATCAGACGAAGGCCAATATGCATCATTAACCACATCTCATGAGCCATTTGCATTGTCAAAAGCTGCAGTTTTCCTCTAATTTAACCTACCGTTACTTCATTCGAGTGATTTTTGAATTTTTGATGTCGGAGTTCTGACTTCACAATTAGACCTGAAATATTTTTATCATGTTGCCCTCAGCCTTACTTGTCGGATGTACCTTTTGCCTTTTGAGTGTCTTATTTTCTGAGTTTTCCAAAAGGGGAATTTTTTAGTTTTTTGGAAGATTAATTGCCAACATGTGGTTTCAAAAAGGCCTTTTCAACATCGTTGATCAGAAGGGCGTCAATATGCATCATTAACCACATCTTATGAGCCATTAGTATTGTCAAAAGCTGCAGTTTTCCTGTCATTTAACCAACCTTTAGTTAATTTTTTTGATTTTTGATGTCAGACTTCTGACGTCATAATCGGACCTGAACTATTTTTGTCATGTTGTCCTCAGCCGTCATTGTCGGATGTAACTTTTGTCTCTTAAATTGCTTGTTTTCCGAGTTTGCCAAAAGAGGAATGTGTAGATTTTTGAAAGATAATTGGCCAACGTGTGGTTTCAGACAGAGTCTTTTCAACATAGTTGATCAGACGGATGTCAGATGCATCATTAACCACATCTTATGAGCCATTTGTATTTTCAAAAGCTGCAGTTTTCCTATCATTAAGCCCCTACCTTTAGTTCATTCTTTTGATTTTTGATTTGAGAGATCTGGCTTCACACTCAGACTTGTCATGTTGCCCTGAGCCCGATTTGCCAGATGTAACATTTTACCTTTTAAATTGTTTGTTTTCTGAGTTTGTTTGTGTAGATTTTTGGAGGATTAATGGCCAAAATGTGGTTTCAGATAGAGTCTTTCCAACATAGTTGATCAGAAGAGCCAAATATGCATCATTAACCACATCTCATGAGCCATCTGTATTTTCAAAAAGCTGCAGTTTTCCTATCATTTAACCTACATTTACTTCATTCTAGTGATTTTTGATTTTTGATGGGAGAGTTGAATGTGTAGATTTTTGGAAAATGAATGGCCAACATGTGGTTTCAGACAGAGGCTGTTCAACATAGTTGATCAGATAGGGGTAATATGCATCATTAACCACATCTTATGAACCAATTGTATTTTCAAAAGCTGCAGTTTTCCTATCATTTAACCTACCTTTACTTATTTCTTTTGATTTTTGATGTCAGAGTTCTGACTTCACACTCAGACCTGAAATATTTTTGTCATGTTGCCCTCAGCCTCATTTGTAGGATATAACTTTTACCTCTCAAATTACTTATATCCGGAGCTGTCCACAAGAGTAATGTGTAGATTTTTGGAAAGCGGAATGGCCAACATGTGGTTCCAGACAGAGGCTTTTCAACATAGTTCATCAGACTGAGGCTAATAGGCATCATTAACCACATCTATGAAGCCAATTGTATTTTCAAAAGCCACAGTTTTCTTATAATTTAACCTACCTTTATTTCATTCTTTTGAATTTTTGATGTGAGAGTTCTGACTTCAGGGCGGCATGGCAGTTAGCACTGTTGCCTCACAGCAAGAGGGTTCCTGGTTCAATCCCAGGTGTGGGAGCCCTTCTGTGCGGAGTCTGCATGTTCTCCCCGTGTCAGCGTGGGTTCTTCTCTGTTACTCCAGCTTCCTCGCACAGGTCCAAAGACATGCAGATTGGTGACAAGTTAATTGGTGTCAATGTGAGTGTCAATGGTTATCTGTCTTCTATGTGTCATTCCTGCGATAGTCTGGTGACCCGTCCAGGGTGTACCCCGCCTCCTGCCTCCCAGATAGATGGAAATATGTATCATTAACCACATCTTATGAACCATTTGTATTTTCAAAAGCTGCAATTTTCCTGTAATATACCCAAACTTTAGTTCATTCTTTTGATTTCCGATTTGAAAGACCTAGCGTCACACTCAGACTGTAATGTTGCCCTCAGCCTGATTGCTAGATGTAACATTTACCTTTTAAATTGTTTGTTTTCTGAGTTTGTTTGTGTAGATTTTTGGAAGATTAATGGCCAAAATGTGTTTCAGATAGAGTCTTTCCAACATAGTTGATCAGAAGGGCCAAATATGCATCATTAACCACATCTCATGAGCCATCTGTATTTTCAAAAGCTGCAGTTTTCCTATCATTTAATCTACATTTACTTCATTCTAGTGATTTTTGATGTGAGAGTTCTGACTTCACACTCAGACCTGAAATATTTTCGTCATGTTGCCTTCAGCCATATTTGCCAGATGTAACGTTTACCTTTTAAATTGCTTGTTTTCTGAATTTTCCAAAAGAGGTAATGTGTAGATGTTTGGAAGATTATAGGCCACAGTTTGCTTTCAGACAAAGTCTTTTCAACATAGTTGATCAGAAGGGCTAATATGCATCATTAACCACATCTTATGAGCCATTTGTATTGTCAAAAGCTGCAGTTTTTCCTGTCATTTTACCAACCTTTAGTTCATTTTTTTGATTTTTGATGTCAGACTTCTGACGTCATAATCAGACCTGAACAATTTTTGTCATGTTGCCCTCAGCCGTATTTGTTGGATGTACCCTTTGCCTTTTGACTTGCCTGTATTCTGAGTTTGCCAAGACAGGAATATGGGAGATTTTTGGAAGATTAATGGCAACTTGTGGTTTCAGACAGAGTCTTTTCAACATAGTTGATCAGACGAAGGCCAATATGCATCATTAACCACATCTCATGAGCCATTTGCATTGTCAAAAGCTGCAGTTTTCCTCTAATTTAACCTACCGTTACTTCATTCGAGTGATTTTTGATTTTTGATGTCGGAGTTCTGACTTCACAATTAGACCTGAAATATTTTTATCATGTAGCCCTCAGCCTTACTTGTCGGATGTACCTTTTGCCTTTTGAGTGTCTTATTTTCTGAGTTTTCCAAAAGGGGAATTTTTAGTTTTTTGGAAGATTAATTGCCAACATGTGGTTTCAAAAAGGCCTTTTCAACATCGTTGATCAGAAGGGCGTCAATATGCATCATTAACCACATCTTATGAGCCATTAGTATTGTCAAAAGCTGCAGTTTTCCTGTCATTTAACCAACCTTTAGTTAATTTTTTTGATTTTTGATGTCAGACTTCTGACGTCATAATCGGACCTGAACTATTTTTGTCATGTTGTCCTCAGGCCGTCATTGTCGGATGTAACTTTTGTCTCTTAAATTGCTTGTTTTCGGAGTTTGCCAAAAGAGGAATGTGTAGATTTTTGAAAGATAATTGGCCAACGTGTGGTTTCAGACAGAGTCTTTTCAACATAGTTTGATCAGACGGATGTCAGATGCATCATTAACCACATCTTATGAGCCATTTGTATTTTCAAAAGCTGCAGTTTTCCTATCATTAAGCCTACCTTTAGTTCATTCTTTTGATTTTTGATTTGAGAGATCTGGCTTCACACTCAGACTTGTCATGTTGCCCTGAGCCCGATTTGCCAGATGTAACATTTACCTTTTAAATTGTTTGTTTTCTGAGTTTGTTTGTGTAGATTTTTGGAGGATTAATGGCCAAAATGTGGTTTCAGATAGAGTCTTTCCAACATAGTTGATCAGAAGAGCCCAAATATGCATCATTAACCACATCTCATGAGCCATCTGTATTTTCAAAAGCTGCAGTTTTTCCTATCATTTAACCTACATTTACTTCATTCTAGTGATTTTTGATTTTTGATGGGAGAGTTGAATGTGTAGATTTTTGGAAAATGAATGGCCAACATGTGGTTTCAGACAGAGGCTGTTCAACATAGTTGATCAGAATAGGGGTAATATGCATCATTAACCACATCTTATGAACCAATTGTATTTTCAAAAGCTGCAGTTTTCCTATCATTTAACCTACCTTTACTTATTTCTTTTGATTTTTGATGTCAGAGTTCTGACTTCACACTCAGACCTGAAATATTTTTGTCATGTTGCCCTCAGCCTCATTTGTAGGATATAACTTTTACCTCTCAAATTACTTATATCCGGAGCTGTCCACAAGAGTAATGTGTAGATTTTTGGAAAGCGAATGCCAACATGTGGTTCCAGACAGAGGCTTTTCAACATAGTTCATCAGACTGAGGCTAATAGGCATCATTAACCACATCTATGAGCCAATTGTATTTTCAAAAGCCACAGTTTTCTTATAATTTAACCTACCTTTATTTCATTCTTTTGATTTTTGATGTGAGAGTTCTGACTTCAGGGCGGCATGGCAGTTAGCACTGTTGCCTCACAGCAAGAGGGTTCCTGGTTCAATCCCAGGTGTGGGAGCCCTTCTGTGCGGAGTCTGCATGTTCTCCCCCGTGTCAGCGTGGGTTCTTCTCTGGTTACTCCAGCTTCCCTCGCACAGTCCAAAGACATGCAGATTGGTGACAAGTTAATTGGTGTCAATGTGAGTGTCAATGGTTATCTGTCTCTATGTGTCATTCCTGCGATAGTCTGGTGACCCGTCCAGGGTGTACCCCCGCCTCCTGCCTCCCAGATAGATGGAAATATGTATCATTAACCACATCTTATGAACCATTTGTATTTTCAAAAGCTGCAATTTTTCTGTAATATACCCAAACTTTAGTTCATTCTTTTGATTTCGATTTGAAAGACCTAGCGTCACACTCAGACTTGTAATGTTGCCCTCAGCCTGATTTGCTAGATGTAACATTTACCTTTTAAATTGTTTGTTTTCTGAGTTTGTTTGTGTAGATTTTTGGAAGATTAATGGCCAAAATGTGGTTTCAGATAGAGTCTTTCCAACATAGTTGATCAGAAGGGCCAAATATGCATCATTAACCACATCTCATGAGCCATCTGTATTTTCAAAGCTGCAGTTTTCCTATCATTTAATCTACATTTACTTCATTCTAGTGATTTTTGATGTGAGAGTTCTGACTTCACACTCAGACCTGAAATATTTTCGTCATGTTGCCTTCAGCCATATTTGCCAGATGTAACGTTACCTTTTAAATTGCTTGTTTTCTGAATTTTCCAAAAGAGGAATGTGTAGATGTTTGGAAGATTATAGGCCACAGTTTGCTTTCAGACAAAGTCTTTTCAACATAGTTGATCAGAAGGTGGCAATATGCATCATTAACCACATCTTATGAGCCATTTGTATTGTCAAAAGCTGCCAGTTTTCCTGTCATTTTTACCAACCTTTAGTTCATTTTTTTGATTTTTGATGTCAGACTTCTGACGTCATAATCAGACCTGAACAATTTTTGTCATGTTGCCCTCAGCCGTATTTGTTGGATGTACCCTTTGCCTTTTGACTTGCCTGTATTCTGAGTTTGCCAAGACAGGAATATGGAGATTTTTGGAAGATTAATGGCCAACTTGTGGTTTCAGACAGAGTCCTTTTCAACATAGTTGATCAGACGAAGGCCAATATGCATCATTAACCACATCTCATGAGCCATTTGCATTGTCAAAAGCTGCAGTTTTCCTCTAATTTACCTACCGTTACTTCATTCGAGTGATTTTTGATTTTTGATGTCGGAGTTCTGACTTCACAATTAGACCTGAAATATTTTTATCATGTTGCCCTCAGCCTTACTTGTCGGATGTACCTTTTGCCTTTTGAGTGTCTTATTTTCTGAGTTTTCCAAAAGGGGAATTTTTAGTTTTTTGGAAGATTAATTGCCAACATGTGGTTTCAAAAAGGCCTTTTCAACATCGTTGATCAGAAGGGCGTCAATATGCATCATTAACCACATCTTATGAGCCATTAGTATTGTCAAAAGCTGCAGTTTTCCTGTCATTTAACCAACCTTTAGTTAATTTTTTTGATTTTTGATGGTCAGACTTCTGACGTCATAATCGGACCTGAACTATTTTTGTCATGTTGTCCCTCAGCCGTCATTGTCGGATGTAACTTTTGTCTCTTAAATTGCTTGTTTTCGAGTTTGCCAAAAGAGGAATGTGTAGATTTTTGAAAGATAATTGGCCAACGTGTGGTTTCAGACAGAGTCTTTTCAACATAGTTGATCAGACGGATGTCAGATGCATCATTAACCACATCTTATGAGCCATTTGTATTTTCAAAAGCTGCAGTTTTCCTATCATTAAGCCTACCTTTAGTTCATTCTTTTGATTTTTGATTTGAGAGATCTGGCTTCACACTCAGACTTGTCATGTTGCCCTGAGCCCGATTTGCCAGATGTAACATTTACCTTTTAAATTGTTTTGTTTTCTGAGTTTGTTTGTGTAGATTTTTTGGAGGATTAATGGCCAAAATGTGGTTTCAGATAGAGTCTTTCCAACATAGTTGATCAGAAGAGCTAAATATTGCATCATTAACCACATCTCATGAGCCATCTGTATTTTCAAAAGCTGCAGTTTTCCTATCATTTAACCTACATTTACTTCATTCTAGTGATTTTTGATTTTTGATGGAGAGTTGAATGTGTAGATTTTTGGAAAATGAATGGCCAACATGTGGTTTCAGACAGAGGCAGTTCAACATAGTTGATCAGATAGGGGTAATATGCATCATTAACCACATCTTATGAACCAATTGTATTTTCAAAAGCTGCAGTTTTCCTATCATTTAACCTACCTTTACTTATTTCTTTTGATTTTTGATGTCAGAGTTCTGACTTCACACTCAGACCTGAAATATTTTTGTCATGTTGCCCTCAGCCTCATTTGTAGGATATAACTTTTACCTCTCAAATTACTTATATCCGGAGCTGTCCACAAGAGTAATGTGTAGATTTTTGGAAAGCGAATGGCCAACATGTGGTTCCAGACAGAGGCTTTTCAACATAGTTCATCAGACTGAGGCTAATAGGCATCATTAACCACATCTATGAGCCAATTGTATTTTCAAAAGCCACAGTTTTCTTATAATTTAACCTACCTTTATTTCATTCTTTTGATTTTTGATGTGAGAGTTCTGACTTCAGGGCGGCATGGCAGTTAGCACTGTTGCCTCACAGCAAGAGGGTTCCTGGTTCAATCCCAGGTGTGGGAGCCCTTCTGTGCGGAGTCTGCATGTTCTCCCCCGTGTCAGCGTGGGTTCTTCTCTGGTTACTCCAGCTTCCTCGCACAGTCCAAAGACATGCAGATTGGTGACAAGTTAATTGGTGTCAATGTGAGTGTCAATGGTTATCTGTCTCTATGTGTCATTCCTGCGATAGTCTGGTGACCCGTCCAGGGTGTACCCCGCCTCCTGCCTCCCAGATAGATGGAAATATGTATCATTAACCACATCTTATGAACCATTTGTATTTTTCAAAAGCTGCAATTTTCCTGTAATATACCCAAACTTTAGTTCATTCTTTTGATTTCCGATTTGAAAGACCTAGCGTCACACTCAGACTTGTAATGTTGCCCTCAGCCTGATTTGCTAGATGTAACATTTACCTTTTAAATTGTTTGTTTTCTGAGTTTGTTTGTGTAGATTTTTGGAAGATAATGGCCAAAATGTGGTTTCAGATAGAGTCTTTCCAACATAGTTGATCAGAAGGGCCAAATATGCATCATTAACCACATCTCATGAGCCATCTGTATTTTCAAAAGCTGCAGTTTTCCTATCATTTAATCTACATTTACTTCATTCTAGTGATTTTTGATGTGAGAGTTCTGACTTCACACTCAGACCTGAAATATTTTCGTCATGTTGCCTTCAGCCATATTTGCCAGATGTAACGTTTACCTTTTAAATTGCTTGTTTTCTGAATTTTCCAAAAGAGGAATGTGTAGATGTTTGGAAGATTATAGGCCACAGTTTGCTTTCAGACAAAGTCTTTTCAACATAGTTGATCAGAAGGTGGCAATATGCATCATTAACCACATCTTATGAGCCATTTGTATTGTCAAAAGCTGCAGTTTTCCTGTCATTTTACCAACCTTTAGTTCATTTTTTGATTTTTGATGTCAGACTTCTGACGTCATAATCAGACCTGAACAATTTTTTGTCATGTTGCCCTCAGCCGTATTTGTTGGATGTACCCTTTGCCTTTTGACTTGCCTGTATTCTGAGTTTGCCAAGACAGGAATATGGAGATTTTTGGAAGATTAATGGCCAACTTGTGGTTTCAGACAGAGTCTTTTCAACATAGTTGATCAGACGAAGGCCAATATGCATCATTAACCACATCTCATGAGCCATTTGCATTGTCAAAAGCTTGCAGTTTTCCTCTAATTTAACCTACCGTTACTTCATTCGAGTGATTTTTGATTTTTGATGTCGGAGTTCTGACTTCACAATTAGACCTGAAATATTTTTATCATGTTGCCCTCAGCCTTACTTGTCGGATGTACCTTTTGCCTTTTGAGTGTCTTATTTTCTGAGTTTTCCAAAAGGGGAATTTTTAGTTTTTTGGAAGATTAATTGCCAACATGTGGTTTCAAAAAGGCCTTTTCAACATCGTTGATCAGAAGGGCGTCAATATGCATCATTAACCACATCTTATGAGCCATTAGTATTGTCAAAAGCTGCAGTTTTCCTGTCATTTAACCAACCTTTAGTTAATTTTTTTGATTTTTGATGTCAGACTTCTGACGTCATAATCGGACCTGAACTATTTTTGTCATGTTGTCCTCAGCCGTCATTGTCGGATGTAACTTTTGTCTCTTAAATTGCTTGTTTTCGGAGTTTGCCCAAAAGAGGAATGTGTAGATTTTTGAAAGATAATTGGCCAACGTGTGGTTTCAGACAGAGTCTTTTCAACATAGTTGATCAGACGGATGTCAGATGCATCATTAAACCACATCTTATGAGCCATTTTGTATTTCAAAAGCTGCAGTTTTCCTATCATTAAGCCTACCTTTAGTTCATTCTTTTGATTTTTGATTTGAGAGATCTGGCTTCACACTCAGACTTGTCATGTTGCCCTGAGCCCGATTTGCCAGATGTAACATTTACCTTTTAAATTGTTTGTTTTCTGAGTTTGTTTGTGTAGATTTTTGGAGGATTAATGGCCAAAATGTGGTTTCAGATAGAGTCTTTCCAACATAGTTGATCAGAAGAGCCAAATATGCATCATTAACCACATCTCATGAGCCATCTGTATTTCAAAAGCTGCAGTTTTCCTATCATTTAACCTACATTTACTTCATTCTAGTGATTTTTGATTTTTGATGGGAGAGTTGAATGTGTAGATTTTTGGAAAATGAATGGCCAACATGTGGTTTCAGACAGAGGCTGTTCAACATAGTTGATCAGATAGGGGTAATATGCATCATTAACCACATCTTATGAACCAATTGTATTTTCAAAAGCTGCAGTTTTCCTATCATTTAACCTACCTTTACTTATTTCTTTTGATTTTTGATGTCAGAGTTCTGACTTCACACTCAGACCTGAAATATTTTTGTCATGTTGCCCTCAGCCTCATTTGTAGGATATAACTTTTACCTCTCAAATTACTTATATCCGGAGCTGTCCACAAGAGTAATGTGTAGATTTTTGGAAAGCGAATGGCCAACATGTGGTTCCAGACAGAGGCTTTTCAACATAGTTCATCAGACTGAGGCTAATAGGCATCATTAACCACATCTATGAGCCAATTGTATTTTCAAAAGCCACAGTTTTTCTTATAATTTAACCTACCTTTATTTCATTCTTTTGATTTTTGATGTGAGAGTTCTGACTTCAGGGCGGCATGGCAGTTAGCACTGTTGCCTCACAGCAAGAGGGTTCCTGGTTCAATCCCAGGTGTGGGAGCCCTTCTGTGCGGAGTCTGCATGTTCTCCCCGTGTCAGCGTGGGTTCTTCTCTGGTTACTCCAGCTTCCTCGCACAGTCCAAAGACATGCAGATTGGTGACAAGTTAATTGGTGTCAATGTGAGTGTCAATGGTTATCTGTCTCTATGTGTCATTCCTGCGATAGTCTGGTGACCCGTCCAGGGTGTACCCCGCCTCCTGCCTCCCAGATAGATGGAAATATGTATCATTAACCACATCTTATGAACCATTTGTATTTTCAAAAGCTGCAATTTTCCTGTAATATACCCAAACTTTAGTTCATTCTTTTGATTTCCGATTTGAAAGACCTAGCGTCACACTCAGACTTGTAATGTTGCCCTCAGCCTGATTTGCTAGATGTAACATTTACCTTTTAAATTGTTTGTTTTCTGAGTTTGTTTGTGTAGATTTTTGGAAGATTAATGGCCAAAATGTGGTTTCAGATAGAGTCTTTCCAACATAGTTGATCAGAAGGGCCAAATATGCATCATTAACCACATCTCATGAGCCATCTGTATTTTCAAAAGCTGCAGTTTTCCTATCATTTAATCTACATTTACTTCATTCTAGTGATTTTTGATGTGAGAGTTCTGACTTCACACTCAGACCTGAAATATTTTCGTCATGTTGCCTTCAGCCATATTTGCCAGATGTAACGTTTACCTTTTAAATTGCTTGTTTTCTGAATTTTCCAAAAGAGGAATGTGTAGATGTTTGGAAGATTATAGGCCACAGTTTGCTTTCAGACAAAGTCTTTTCAACATAGTTGATCAGAAGGTGGCAATATGCATCATTAACCACATCTTATGAGCCATTTGTATTGTCAAAAGCTGCAGTTTTCCTGTCATTTTACCAACCTTTAGTTCATTTTTTTGATTTTTGATGTCAGACTTCTGACGTCATAATCAGACCTGAACAATTTTTGTCATGTTGCCCTCAGCCGTATTTGTTGGATGTACCCTTTGCCTTTTGACCTTGCCTGTATTCTGAGTTTGCCAAGACAGGAATATGGAGATTTTTGGAAGATTAATGGCCAACTTGTGGTTTCAGACAGAGTCTTTTCAACATAGTTGATCAGACGAAGGCCAATATGCATCATTAACCACATCTCATGAGCCATTTGCATTGTCAAAAGCTGCAGTTTTCCTCTAATTTAACCTACCGTTACTTCATTCGAGTGATTTTTGATTTTTGATGTCGGAGTTCTGACTTCACAATTAGACCTGAAATATTTTTATCATGTTGCCCTCAGCCTTACTTGTCGGATGTACCTTTTGCCTTTTGAGTGTCTTATTTTCTGAGTTTTCCAAAAGGGGAATTTTTAGTTTTTTGGAAGATTAATTGCCAACATGTGGTTTCAAAAAGGCCTTTTCAACATCGTTGATCAGAAGGGCGTCAATATGCATCATTAACCACATCTTATGAGCCATTAGTATTGTCAAAAGCTGCAGTTTTCCTGTCATTTAACCAACCTTTAGTTAATTTTTTTGATTTTTGATGTCAGACTTCTGACGTCATAATCGGACCTGAACTATTTTTGTCATGTTGTCCTCAGCCGTCATTGTCGGATGTAACTTTTGTCTCTTAAATTGCTTGTTTTCGGAGTTTGCCAAAAGAGGAATGTGTAGATTTTTGAAAGATAATTGGCCAACGTGTGGTTTCAGACAGAGTCTTTTCAACATAGTTGATCAGACGGATGTCAGATGCATCATTAACCACATCTTATGAGCCATTTGTATTTTCAAAAGCTGCAGTTTTCCTATCATTAAGCCTACCTTTAGTTCATTCTTTTGATTTTTGATTTGAGAGATCTGGCTTCACACTCAGACTTGTCATGTTGCCCTGAGCCCGATTTGCCAGATGTAACATTTACCTTTTAAATTGTTTGTTTTCTGAGTTTGTTTGTGTAGATTTTTGGAGGATTAATGGCCAAAATGTGGTTTCAGATAGAGTCTTTCCAACATAGTTGATCAGAAGAGCCAAATATGCATCATTAACCACATCTCATGAGCCATCTGTATTTTCAAAAGCTGCAGTTTTCCTATCATTTAACCTACATTTACTTCATTCTAGTGATTTTTGATTTTTGATGGGAGAGTTGAATGTGTAGATTTTTGGAAAATGAATGGCCAACATGTGGTTTCAGACAGAGGCTGTTCAACATAGTTGATCAGATAGGGGTAATATGCATCATTAACCACATCTTATGAACCAATTGTATTTTCAAAAGCTGCAGTTTTCCTATCATTTAACCTACCTTTACTTATTTCTTTTGATTTTTGATGTCAGAGTTCTGACTTCACACTCAGACCTGAAATATTTTTGTCATGTTGCCCTCAGCCTCATTTGTAGGATATAACTTTTACCTCTCAAATTACTTATATCCGGAGCTGTCCACAAGAGTAATGTGTAGATTTTTGGAAAGCGAATGGCCAACATGTGGTTCCAGACAGAGGCTTTTCAACATAGTTCATCAGACTGAGGCTAATAGGCATCATTAACCACATCTATGAGCCAATTGTATTTTCAAAAGCCACAGTTTTCTTATAATTTAACCTACCTTTATTTCATTCTTTTGATTTTTGATGTGAGAGTTCTGACTTCAGGGCGGCATGGCAGTTAGCACTGTTGCCTCACAGCAAGAGGGTTCCTGGTTCAATCCCAGGTGTGGGAGCCCTTCTGTGCGGAGTCTGCATGTTCTCCCCGTGTCAGCGTGGGTTCTTCTCTGGTTACTCCAGCTTCCTCGCACAGTCCAAAGACATGCAGATTGGTGACAAGTTAATTGGTGTCAATGTGAGTGTCAATGGTTATCTGTCTCTATGTGTCATTCCTGCGATAGTCTGGTGACCCGTCCAGGGTGTACCCCGCCTCCTGCCTCCCAGATAGATGGAAATATGTATCATTAACCACATCTTATGAACCATTTGTATTTTCAAAAGCTGCAATTTTCCTGTAATATACCCAAACTTTAGTTCATTCTTTTGATTTCCGATTTGAAAGACCTAGCGTCACACTCAGACTTGTAATGTTGCCCTCAGCCTGATTTGCTAGATGTAACATTTACCTTTTAAATTGTTTGTTTTCTGAGTTTGTTTGTGTAGATTTTTGGAAGATTAATGGCCAAAATGTGGTTTCAGATAGAGTCTTTCCAACATAGTTGATCAGAAGGGCCAAATATGCATCATTAACCACATCTCATGAGCCATCTGTATTTTCAAAAGCTGCAGTTTTCCTATCATTTAATCTACATTTACTTCATTCTAGTGATTTTTGATGTGAGAGTTCTGACTTCACACTCAGACCTGAAATATTTTCGTCATGTTGCCTTCAGCCATATTTGCCAGATGTAACGTTTACCTTTTAAATTGCTTGTTTTCTGAATTTTCCAAAAGAGGAATGTGTAGATGTTTGGAAGATTATAGGCCACAGTTTGCTTTCAGACAAAGTCTTTTCAACATAGTTGATCAGAAGGGGCATCAATATGCATCATTAACCACATCTTATGAGCCATTTGTATTGTCAAAAGCTGCAGTTTTCCTGTCATTTTACCAACCTTTAGTTCATTTTTTTGATTTTTGATGTCAGACTTCTGACGTCATAATCAGACCTGAACAATTTTTGTCATGTTGCCCTCAGCCGTATTTGTTGGATGTACCCTTTGCCTTTTGACTTGCCTGTATTCTGAGTTTGCCAAGACAGGAATATGGAGATTTTTGGAAGATTAATGGCCAACTTGTGGTTTCAGACAGAGTCTTTTCAACATAGTTGATCAGACGAAGGCCAATATGCATCATTAACCACATCTCATGAGCCATTTGCATTGTCAAAAGCTGCAGTTTTCCTCTAATTTAACCTACCGTTACTTCATTCGAGTGATTTTTGATTTTTGATGTCGGAGTTCTGACTTCACAATTAGACCTGAAATATTTTTATCATGTTGCCCTCAGCCTTACTTGTCGGATGTACCTTTTGCCTTTTGAGTGTCTTATTTTCTGAGTTTTCCAAAAGGGGAATTTTTAGTTTTTTGGAAGATTAATTGCCAACATGTGGTTTCAAAAAGGCCTTTTCAACATCGTTGATCAGAAGGGCGTCAATATGCATCATTAACCACATCTTATGAGCCATTAGTATTGTCAAAAGCTGCAGTTTTCCTGTCATTTAACCAACCTTTAGTTAATTTTTTTGATTTTTGATGTCAGACTTCTGACGTCATAATCGGACCTGAACTATTTTTGTCATGTTGTCCTCAGCCGTCATTGTCGGATGTAACTTTTGTCTCTTAAATTGCTTGTTTTCGGAGTTTGCCAAAAGAGGAATGTGTAGATTTTTGAAAGATAATTGGCCAACGTGTGGTTTCAGACAGAGTCTTTTCAACATAGTTGATCAGACGGATGTCAGATGCATCATTAACCACATCTTATGAGCCATTTGTATTTTCAAAAGCTGCAGTTTTCCTATCATTAAGCCTACCTTTAGTTCATTCTTTTGATTTTTGATTTGAGAGATCTGGCTTCACACTCAGACTTGTCATGTTGCCCTGAGCCCGATTTGCCAGATGTAACATTTACCTTTTAAATTGTTTGTTTTCTGAGTTTGTTTGTGTAGATTTTTGGAGGATTAATGGCCAAAATGTGGTTTCAGATAGAGTCTTTCCAACATAGTTGATCAGAAGAGCCAAATATGCATCATTAACCACATCTCATGAGCCATCTGTATTTTCAAAAGCTGCAGTTTTCCTATCATTTAACCTACATTTACTTCATTCTAGTGATTTTTGATTTTTGATGGGAGAGTTGAATGTGTAGATTTTTGGAAAATGAATGGCCAACATGTGGTTTCAGACAGAGGCTGTTCAACATAGTTGATCAGATAGGGGTAATATGCATCATTAACCACATCTTATGAACCAATTGTATTTTCAAAAGCTGCAGTTTTCCTATCATTTAACCTACCTTTACTTATTTCTTTTGATTTTTGATGTCAGAGTTCTGACTTCACACTCAGACCTGAAATATTTTTGTCATGTTGCCCTCAGCCTCATTTGTAGGATATAACTTTTACCTCTCAAATTACTTATATCCGGAGCTGTCCACAAGAGTAATGTGTAGATTTTTGGAAAGCGAATGGCCAACATGTGGTTCCAGACAGAGGCTTTTCAACATAGTTCATCAGACTGAGGCTAATAGGCATCATTAACCACATCTATGAGCCAATTGTATTTTCAAAAGCCACAGTTTTCTTATAATTTAACCTACCTTTATTTCATTCTTTTGATTTTTGATGTGAGAGTTCTGACTTCAGGGCGGCATGGCAGTTAGCACTGTTGCCTCACAGCAAGAGGGTTCCTGGTTCAATCCCAGGTGTGGGAGCCCTTCTGTGCGGAGTCTGCATGTTCTCCCCCGTGTCAGCGTGGGTTCTTCTCTGGTTACTCCAGCTTCCTCGCACAGTCCAAAGACATGCAGATTGGTGACAAGTTAATTGGTGTCAATGTGAGTGTCAATGGTTATCTGTCTCTATGTGTCATTCCTGCGATAGTCTGGTGACCCGTCCAGGGTGTACCCCGCCTCCTGCCTCCCAGATAGATGGAAATATGTATCATTAACCACATCTTATGAACCATTTGTATTTTCAAAAGCTGCAATTTTCCTGTAATATACCCAAACTTTAGTTCATTCTTTTGATTTCCGATTTGAAAGACCTAGCGTCACACTCAGACTTGTAATGTTGCCCTCAGCCTGATTTGCTAGATGTAACATTTACCTTTTAAATTGTTTGTTTTCTGAGTTTGTTTGTGTAGATTTTTGGAAGATTAATGGCCAAAATGTGGTTTCAGATAGAGTCTTTCCAACATAGTTGATCAGAAGGGCCAAATATGCATCATTAACCACATCTCATGAGCCATCTGTATTTTCAAAAGCTGCAGTTTTCCTATCATTTAATCTACATTTACTTCATTCTAGTGATTTTTGATGTGAGAGTTCTGACTTCACACTCAGACCTGAAATATTTTCGTCATGTTGCCTTCAGCCATATTTGCCAGATGTAACGTTTACCTTTTAAATTGCTTGTTTTCTGAATTTTCCAAAAGAGGAATGTGTAGATGTTTGGAAGATTATAGGCCACAGTTTGCTTTCAGACAAAGTCTTTTCAACATAGTTGATCAGAAGGTGGCAATATGCATCATTAACCACATCTTATGAGCCATTTGTATTGTCAAAAGCTGCAGTTTTCCTGTCATTTTACCAACCTTTAGTTCATTTTTTTTGATTTTTGATGTCAGACTTCTGACGTCATAATCAGACCTGAACAATTTTTGTCATGTTGCCCTCAGCCGTATTTGTTGGATGTACCCTTTGCCTTTTGACTTGCCTGTATTCTGAGTTTGCCAAGACAGGAATATGGAGATTTTTGGAAGATTAATGGCCAACTTGTGGTTTCAGACAGAGTCTTTTCAACATAGTTGATCAGACGAAGGCCAATATGCATCATTAACCACATCTCATGAGCCATTTGCATTGTCAAAAGCTGCAGTTTTCCTCTAATTTAACCTACCGTTACTTCATTCGAGTGATTTTTGATTTTTGATGTCGGAGTTCTGACTTCACAATTAGACCTGAAATATTTTTATCATGTTGCCCTCAGCCTTACTTGTCGGATGTACCTTTTGCCTTTTGAGTGTCTTATTTTCTGAGTTTTCCAAAAGGGGAATTTTTAGTTTTTTGGAAGATTAATTGCCAACATGTGGTTTCAAAAAGGCCTTTTCAACATCGTTGATCAGAAGGGCGTCAATATGCATCATTAACCACATCTTATGAGCCATTAGTATTGTCAAAAGCTGCAGTTTTCCTGTCATTTAACCAACCTTTAGTTAATTTTTTTGATTTTTGATGTCAGACTTCTGACGTCATAATCGGACCTGAACTATTTTTGTCATGTTGTCCTCAGCCGTCATTGTCGGATGTAACTTTTGTCTCTTAAATTGCTTGTTTTCGGAGTTTGCCAAAAGAGGAATGTGTAGATTTTTGAAAGATAATTGGCCAACGTGTGGTTTCAGACAGAGTCTTTTCAACATAGTTGATCAGACGGATGTCAGATGCATCATTAACCACATCTTATGAGCCATTTGTATTTTCAAAAGCTGCAGTTTTCCTATCATTAAGCCTACCTTTAGTTCATTCTTTTGATTTTTGATTTGAGAGATCTGGCTTCACACTCAGACTTGTCATGTTGCCCTGAGCCCGATTTGCCAGATGTAACATTTACCTTTTAAATTGTTTGTTTTCTGAGTTTGTTTGTGTAGATTTTTGGAGGATTAATGGCCAAAATGTGGTTTCAGATAGAGTCTTTCCAACATAGTTGATCAGAAGAGCCAAATATGCATCATTAACCACATCTCATGAGCCATCTGTATTTTCAAAAGCTGCAGTTTTCCTATCATTTAACCTACATTTACTTCATTCTAGTGATTTTTGATTTTTGATGGGAGAGTTGAATGTGTAGATTTTTGGAAAATGAATGGCCAACATGTGGTTTCAGACAGAGGCTGTTCAACATAGTTGATCAGATAGGGGTAATATGCATCATTAACCACATCTTATGAACCAATTGTATTTTCAAAAGCTGCAGTTTTCCTATCATTTAACCTACCTTTACTTATTTCTTTTGATTTTTGATGTCAGAGTTCTGACTTCACACTCAGACCTGAAATATTTTTGTCATGTTGCCCTCAGCCTCATTTGTAGGATATAACTTTTACCTCTCAAATTACTTATATCCGGAGCTGTCCACAAGAGTAATGTGTAGATTTTTGGAAAGCGAATGGCCAACATGTGGTTCCAGACAGAGGCTTTTCAACATAGTTCATCAGACTGAGGCTAATAGGCATCATTAACCACATCTATGAGCCAATTGTATTTTCAAAAGCCACAGTTTTCTTATAATTTAACCTACCTTTATTTCATTCTTTTGATTTTTGATGTGAGAGTTCTGACTTCAGGGCGGCATGGCAGTTAGCACTGTTGCCTCACAGCAAGAGGGTTCCTGGTTCAATCCCAGGTGTGGGAGCCCTTCTGTGCGGAGTCTGCATGTTCTCCCCGTGTCAGCGTGGGTTCTTCTCTGGTTACTCCAGCTTCCTCGCACAGTCCAAAGACATGCAGATTGGTGACAAGTTAATTGGTGTCAATGTGAGTGTCAATGGTTATCTGTCTCTATGTGTCATTCCTGCGATAGTCTGGTGACCCGTCCAGGGTGTACCCCGCCTCCTGCCTCCCAGATAGATGGAAATATGTATCATTAACCACATCTTATGAACCATTTGTATTTTCAAAAGCTGCAATTTTCCTGTAATATACCCAAACTTTAGTTCATTCTTTTGATTTCCGATTTGAAAGACCTAGCGTCACACTCAGACTTGTAATGTTGCCCTCAGCCTGATTTGCTAGATGTAACATTTACCTTTTAAATTGTTTGTTTTCTGAGTTTGTTTGTGTAGATTTTTGGAAGATTAATGGCCAAAATGTGGTTTCAGATAGAGTCTTTCCAACATAGTTGATCAGAAGGGCCAAATATGCATCATTAACCACATCTCATGAGCCATCTGTATTTTCAAAAGCTGCAGTTTTCCTATCATTTAATCTACATTTACT
Organism: Cephalopholis sonnerati; assembly: GCA_019142605.1. Taxonomy (NCBI): domain Eukaryota; kingdom Metazoa; phylum Chordata; class Actinopteri; order Perciformes; family Serranidae; genus Cephalopholis; species Cephalopholis sonnerati. The sequence continues at coordinate 20,942,721 of JAGQAX010000024.1, forward strand.
TCATTCTAGTGATTTTTGATTTTTGATGTGAGAGTTCTGACTTCACACTCAGACCTGAAATATTTTCGTCATGTTGCCTTCAGCCATATTTGCCAGATGTAACGTTTACCTTTTAAATTGCTTGTTTTCTGAATTTTCCAAAAGAGGAATGTGTAGATGTTTGGAAGATTATAGGCCACAGTTTGCTTTCAGACAAAGTCTTTTCAACATAGTTGATCAGAAGTGGCAATATGCATCATTAACCACATCTTATGAGCCATTTGTATTGTCAAAAGCTGCAGTTTTCCTGTCATTTTACCAACCTTTAGTTCATTTTTTTGATTTTTGATGTCAGACTTCTGACGTCATAATCAGACCTGAACAATTTTTGTCATGTTGCCCTCAGCCGTATTTGTTGGATGTACCCTTTGCCTTTTGACTTGCCTGTATTCTGAGTTTGCCAAGACAGGAATATGGAGATTTTTGGAAGATTAATGGCCAACTTGTGGTTTCAGACAGAGTCTTTTCAACATAGTTGATCAGACGAAGGCCAATATGCATCATTAACCACATCTCATGAGCCATTTGCATTGTCAAAAGCTGCAGTTTTCCTCTAATTTAACCTACCGTTACTTCATTCGAGTGATTTTTGATTTTTGATGTCGGAGTTCTGACTTCACAATTAGACCTGAAATATTTTTATCATGTTGCCCTCAGCCTTACTTGTCGGATGTACCTTTTGCCTTTTGAGTGTCTTATTTTCTGAGTTTTCCAAAAGGGGAATTTTTAGTTTTTTGGAAGATTAATTGCCAACATGTGGTTTCAAAAAGGCCTTTTCAACATCGTTGATCAGAAGGGCGTCAATATGCATCATTAACCACATCTTATGAGCCATTAGTATTGTCAAAAGCTGCAGTTTTCCTGTCATTTAACCAACCTTTAGTTAATTTTTTTGATTTTTGATGTCAGACTTCTGACGTCATAATCGGACCTGAACTATTTTTGTCATGTTGTCCTCAGCCGTCATTGTCGGATGTAACTTTTGTCTCTTAAATTGCTTGTTTTCGGAGTTTGCCAAAAGAGGAATGTGTAGATTTTTGAAAGATAATTGGCCAACGTGTGGTTTCAGACAGAGTCTTTTCAACATAGTTGATCAGACGGATGTCAGATGCATCATTAACCACATCTTATGAGCCATTTGTATTTTCAAAAGCTGCAGTTTTCCTATCATTAAGCCTACCTTTAGTTCATTCTTTTGATTTTTGATTTGAGAGATCTGGCTTCACACTCAGACTTGTCATGTTGCCCTGAGCCCGATTTGCCAGATGTAACATTTACCTTTTAAATTGTTTGTTTTCTGAGTTTGTTTGTGTAGATTTTTGGAGGATTAATGGCCAAAATGTGGTTTCAGATAGAGTCTTTCCAACATAGTTGATCAGAAGAGCCAAATATGCATCATTAACCACATCTCATGAGCCATCTGTATTTTCAAAAGCTGCAGTTTTCCTATCATTTAACCTACATTTACTTCATTCTAGTGATTTTTGATTTTTGATGGGAGAGTTGAATGTGTAGATTTTTGGAAAATGAATGGCCAACATGTGGTTTCAGACAGAGGCTGTTCAACATAGTTGATCAGATAGGGGTAATATGCATCATTAACCACATCTTATGAACCAATTGTATTTTCAAAAGCTGCAGTTTTCCTATCATTTAACCTACCTTTACTTATTTCTTTTGATTTTTGATGTCAGAGTTCTGACTTCACACTCAGACCTGAAATATTTTTGTCATGTTGCCCTCAGCCCTCATTTGTAGGATATAACTTTTACCTCTCAAATTACTTATATCCGGAGCTGTCCACAAGAGTAATGTGTAGATTTTTGGAAAGCGAATGGCCAACATGTGGTTCCAGACAGAGGCTTTTCAACATAGTTCATCAGACTGAGGCTAATAGGCATCATTAACCACATCTATGAGCCAATTGTATTTTCAAAAGCCACAGTTTTCTTATAATTTAACCTACCTTTATTTCATTCTTTTGATTTTTGATGTGAGAGTTCTGACTTCAGGGCGGCATGGCAGTTAGCACTGTTGCCTCACAGCAAGAGGGTTCCTGGTTCAATCCCAGGTGTGGGAGCCCTTCTGTGCGGAGTCTGCATGTTCTCCCCGTGTCAGCGTGGGTTCTTCTCTGGTTACTCCAGCTTCCTCGCACAGTCCAAAGACATGCAGATTGGTGACAAGTTAATTGGTGTCAATGTGAGTGTCAATGGTTATCTGTCTCTATGTGTCATTCCTGCGATAGTCTGGTGACCCGTCCAGGGTGTACCCCGCCTCCTGCCTCCCAGATAGATGGAAATATGTATCATTAACCACATCTTATGAACCATTTGTATTTTCAAAAGCTGCAATTTTCCTGTAATATACCCAAACTTTAGTTCATTCTTTTGATTTCCGATTTGAAAGACCTAGCGTCACACTCAGACTTGTAATGTTGCCCTCAGCCTGATTTGCTAGATGTAACATTTACCTTTTAAATTGTTTGTTTTCTGAGTTTGTTTGTGTAGATTTTTGGAAGATTAATGGCCAAAATGTGGTTTCAGATAGAGTCTTTCCAACATAGTTGATCAGAAGGGCCAAATATGCATCATTAACCACATCTCATGAGCCATCTGTATTTTCAAAAGCTGCAGTTTTCCTATCATTTAATCTACATTTACTTCATTCTAGTGATTTTTGATTTTTGATGTGAGAGTTCTGACTTCACACTCAGACCTGAAATATTTTCGTCATGTTGCCTTCAGCCATATTTGCCAGATGTAACGTTTACCTTTTAAATTGCTTGTTTTCTGAATTTTCCAAAAGAGGAATGTGTAGATGTTTGGAAGATTATAGGCCACAGTTTGCTTTCAGACAAAGTCTTTTCAACATAGTTGATCAGAAGGGCATCAATATGCATCATTAACCACATCTTATGAGCCATTTGTATTGTCAAAAGCTGCAGTTTTCCTGTCATTTTACCAACCTTTAGTTCATTTTTTTGATTTTTGATGTCAGACTTCTGACGTCATAATCAGACCTGAACAATTTTTGTCATGTTGCCCTCAGCCGTATTTGTTGGATGTACCCTTTGCCTTTTGACTTGCCTGTATTCTGAGTTTGCCAAGACAGGAATATGGAGATTTTTGGAAGATTAATGGCCAACTTGTGGTTTCAGACAGAGTCTTTTCAACATAGTTGATCAGACGAAGGCCAATATGCATCATTAACCACATCTCATGAGCCATTTGCATTGTCAAAAGCTGCAGTTTTCCTCTAATTTAACCTACCGTTACTTCATTCGAGTGATTTTTGATTTTTGATGTCGGAGTTCTGACTTCACAATTAGACCTGAAATATTTTTATCATGTTGCCCTCAGCCTTACTTGTCGGATGTACCTTTTGCCTTTTGAGTGTCTTATTTTCTGAGTTTTCCAAAAGGGGAATTTTTAGTTTTTTGGAAGATTAATTGCCAACATGTGGTTTCAAAAAGGCCTTTTCAACATCGTTGATCAGAAGGGCGTCAATATGCATCATTAACCACATCTTATGAGCCATTAGTATTGTCAAAAGCTGCAGTTTTCCTGTCATTTAACCAACCTTTAGTTAATTTTTTTGATTTTTGATGTCAGACTTCTGACGTCATAATCGGACCTGAACTATTTTTGTCATGTTGTCCTCAGCCGTCATTGTCGGATGTAACTTTTGTCTCTTAAATTGCTTGTTTTCCGAGTTTGCCAAAAGAGGAATGTGTAGATTTTTGAAAGATAATTGGCCAACGTGTGGTTTCAGACAGAGTCTTTTCAACATAGTTGATCAGACGGATGTCAGATGCATCATTAACCACATCTTATGAGCCATTTGTATTTTCAAAAGCTGCAGTTTTCCTATCATTAAGCCTACCTTTAGTTCATTCTTTTGATTTTTGATTTGAGAGATCTGGCTTCACACTCAGACTTGTCATGTTGCCCTGAGCCCGATTTGCCAGATGTAACATTTACCTTTTAAATTGTTTGTTTTCTGAGTTTGTTTGTGTAGATTTTTGGAGGATTAATGGCCAAAATGTGGTTTCAGATAGAGTCTTTCCAACATAGTTGATCAGAAGAGCCAAATATGCATCATTAACCACATCTCATGAGCCATCTGTATTTTCAAAAGCTGCAGTTTTCCTATCATTTAACCTACATTTACTTCATTCTAGTGATTTTTGATTTTTGATGGGAGAGTTGAATGTGTAGATTTTTGGAAAATGAATGGCCAACATGTGGTTTCAGACAGAGGCTGTTCAACATAGTTGATCAGATAGGGGTAATATGCATCATTAACCACATCTTATGAACCAATTGTATTTTCAAAAGCTGCAGTTTTCCTATCATTTAACCTACCTTTACTTATTTCTTTTGATTTTTGATGTCAGAGTTCTGACTTCACACTCAGACCTGAAATATTTTTGTCATGTTGCCCTCAGCCTCATTTGTAGGATATAACTTTTACCTCTCAAATTACTTATATCCGGAGCTGTCCACAAGAGTAATGTGTAGATTTTTGGAAAGCGAATGGCCAACATGTGGTTCCAGACAGAGGCTTTTCAACATAGTTCATCAGACTGAGGCTAATAGGCATCATTAACCACATCTATGAGCCAATTGTATTTTCAAAAGCCACAGTTTTCTTATAATTTAACCTACCTTTATTTCATTCTTTTGATTTTTGATGTGAGAGTTCTGACTTCAGGGCGGCATGGCAGTTAGCACTGTTGCCTCACAGCAAGAGGGTTCCTGGTTCAATCCCAGGTGTGGGAGCCCTTCTGTGCGGAGTCTGCATGTTCTCCCCGTGTCAGCGTGGGTTCTTCTCTGGTTACTCCAGCTTCCTCGCACAGTCCAAAGACATGCAGATTGGTGACAAGTTAATTGGTGTCAATGTGAGTGTCAATGGTTATCTGTCTCTATGTGTCATTCCTGCGATAGTCTGGTGACCCGTCCAGGGTGTACCCCGCCTCCTGCCTCCCAGATAGATGGAAATATGTATCATTAACCACATCTTATGAACCATTTGTATTTTCAAAAGCTGCAATTTTCCTGTAATATACCCAAACTTTAGTTCATTCTTTTGATTTCCGATTTGAAAGACCTAGCGTCACACTCAGACTTGTAATGTTGCCCTCAGCCTGATTTGCTAGATGTAACATTTACCTTTTAAATTGTTTGTTTTCTGAGTTTGTTTGTGTAGATTTTTGGAAGATTAATGGCCAAAATGTGGTTTCAGATAGAGTCTTTCCAACATAGTTGATCAGAAGGGCCAAATATGCATCATTAACCACATCTCATGAGCCATCTGTATTTTCAAAAGCTGCAGTTTTCCTATCATTTAATCTACATTTACTTCATTCTAGTGATTTTTGATGTGAGAGTTCTGACTTCACACTCAGACCTGAAATATTTTCGTCATGTTGCCTTCAGCCATATTTGCCAGATGTAACGTTTACCTTTTAAATTGCTTGTTTTCTGAATTTTCCAAAAGAGGAATGTGTAGATGTTTGGAAGATTATAGGCCACAGTTTGCTTTCAGACAAAGTCTTTTCAACATAGTTGATCAGAAGGTGGCAATATGCATCATTAACCACATCTTATGAGCCATTTGTATTGTCAAAAGCTGCAGTTTTCCTGTCATTTTACCAACCTTTAGTTCATTTTTTTGATTTTTGATGTCAGACTTCTGACGTCATAATCAGACCTGAACAATTTTTGTCATGTTGCCCTCAGCCGTATTTGTTGGATGTACCCTTTGCCTTTTGACTTGCCTGTATTCTGAGTTTGCCAAGACAGGAATATGGAGATTTTTGGAAGATTAATGGCCAACTTGTGGTTTCAGACAGAGTCTTTTCAACATAGTTGATCAGACGAAGGCCAATATGCATCATTAACCACATCTCATGAGCCATTTGCATTGTCAAAAGCTGCAGTTTTCCTCTAATTTAACCTACCGTTACTTCATTCGAGTGATTTTTGATTTTTGATGTCGGAGTTCTGACTTCACAATTAGACCTGAAATATTTTTATCATGTTGCCCTCAGCCTTACTTGTCGGATGTACCTTTTGCCTTTTGAGTGTCTTATTTTCTGAGTTTTCCAAAAGGGGAATTTTTAGTTTTTTGGAAGATTAATTGCCAACATGTGGTTTCAAAAAGGCCTTTTCAACATCGTTGATCAGAAGGGCGTCAATATGCATCATTAACCACATCTTATGAGCCATTAGTATTGTCAAAAGCTGCAGTTTTCCTGTCATTTAACCAACCTTTAGTTAATTTTTTTGATTTTTGATGTCAGACTTCTGACGTCATAATCGGACCTGAACTATTTTTGTCATGTTGTCCTCAGCCGTCATTGTCGGATGTAACTTTTGTCTCTTAAATTGCTTGTTTTCGGAGTTTGCCAAAAGAGGAATGTGTAGATTTTTGAAAGATAATTGGCCAACGTGTGGTTTCAGACAGAGTCTTTTCAACATAGTTGATCAGACGGATGTCAGATGCATCATTAACCACATCTTATGAGCCATTTGTATTTTCAAAAGCTGCAGTTTTCCTATCATTAAGCCTACCTTTAGTTCATTCTTTTGATTTTTGATTTGAGAGATCTGGCTTCACACTCAGACTTGTCATGTTGCCCTGAGCCCGATTTGCCAGATGTAACATTTACCTTTTAAATTGTTTGTTTTCTGAGTTTGTTTGTGTAGATTTTTGGAGGATTAATGGCCAAAATGTGGTTTCAGATAGAGTCTTTCCAACATAGTTGATCAGAAGAGCCAAATATGCATCATTAACCACATCTCATGAGCCATCTGTATTTTCAAAAGCTGCAGTTTTCCTATCATTTAACCTACATTTACTTCATTCTAGTGATTTTTGATTTTTGATGGGAGAGTTGAATGTGTAGATTTTTGGAAAATGAATGGCCAACATGTGGTTTCAGACAGAGGCTGTTCAACATAGTTGATCAGATAGGGGTAATATGCATCATTAACCACATCTTATGAACCAATTGTATTTTCAAAAGCTGCAGTTTTCCTATCATTTAACCTACCTTTACTTATTTCTTTTGATTTTTGATGTCAGAGTTCTGACTTCACACTCAGACCTGAAATATTTTTGTCATGTTGCCCTCAGCCTCATTTGTAGGATATAACTTTTACCTCTCAAATTACTTATATCCGGAGCTGTCCACAAGAGTAATGTGTAGATTTTTGGAAAGCGAATGGCCAACATGTGGTTCCAGACAGAGGCTTTTCAACATAGTTCATCAGACTGAGGCTAATAGGCATCATTAACCACATCTATGAGCCAATTGTATTTTCAAAAGCCACAGTTTTCTTATAATTTAACCTACCTTTATTTCATTCTTTTGATTTTTGATGTGAGAGTTCTGACTTCAGGGCGGCATGGCAGTTAGCACTGTTGCCTCACAGCAAGAGGGTTCCTGGTTCAATCCCAGGTGTGGGAGCCCTTCTGTGCGGAGTCTGCATGTTCTCCCCGTGTCAGCGTGGGTTCTTCTCTGGTTACTCCAGCTTCCTCGCACAGTCCAAAGACATGCAGATTGGTGACAAGTTAATTGGTGTCAATGTGAGTGTCAATGGTTATCTGTCTCTATGTGTCATTCCTGCGATAGTCTGGTGACCCGTCCAGGGTGTACCCCGCCTCCTGCCTCCCAGATAGATGGAAATATGTATCATTAACCACATCTTATGAACCATTTGTATTTTCAAAAGCTGCAATTTTCCTGTAATATACCCAAACTTTAGTTCATTCTTTTGATTTCCGATTTGAAAGACCTAGCGTCACACTCAGACTTGTAATGTTGCCCTCAGCCTGATTTGCTAGATGTAACATTTACCTTTTAAATTGTTTGTTTTCTGAGTTTGTTTGTGTAGATTTTTGGAAGATTAATGGCCAAAATGTGGTTTCAGATAGAGTCTTTCCAACATAGTTGATCAGAAGGGCCAAATATGCATCATTAACCACATCTCATGAGCCATCTGTATTTTCAAAAGCTGCAGTTTTCCTATCATTTAATCTACATTTACTTCATTCTAGTGATTTTTGATTTTTGATGTGAGAGTTCTGACTTCACACTCAGAGCTGAAATATTTTTGTCATGTTGCCTTCAGCCATATTTGCCAGATGTAACGTTTACCTTTTAAATTGCTTGTTTTCTGAATTTTCCAAAAGAGGAATGTGTAGATGTTTGGAAGATTATAGGCCACAGTTTGCTTTCAGACAAAGTCTTTTCAACATAGTTGATCAGAAGGGCATCAATATGCATCATTAACCACATCTTATGAGCCATTTGTATTGTCAAAAGCTGCAGTTTTCCTGTCATTTTACCAACCTTTAGTTCATTTTTTTGATTTTTGATGTCAGACTTCTGACGTCATAATCAGACCTGAACAATTTTTGTCATGTTGCCCTCAGCCGTATTTGTTGGATGTACCCTTTGCCTTTTGACTTGCCTGTATTCTGAGTTTGCCAAGACAGGAATATGGAGATTTTTGGAAGATTAATGGCCAACTTGTGGTTTCAGACAGAGTCTTTTCAACATAGTTGATCAGACGAAGGCCAATATGCATCATTAACCACATCTCATGAGCCATTTGCATTGTCAAAAGCTGCAGTTTTCCTCTAATTTAACCTACCGTTACTTCATTCGAGTGATTTTTGATTTTTGATGTCGGAGTTCTGACTTCACAATTAGACCTGAAATATTTTTATCATGTTGCCCTCAGCCTTACTTGTCGGATGTACCTTTTGCCTTTTGAGTGTCTTATTTTCTGAGTTTTCCAAAAGGGGAATTTTTTGTTTTTTGGAAGATTAATTGCCAACATGTGGTTTCAAAAAGGCCTTTTCAACATCGTTGATCAGAAGGGCGTCAATATGCATCATTAACCACATCTTATGAGCCATTAGTATTGTCAAAAGCTGCAGTTTTCCTGTCATTTAACCAACCTTTAGTTAATTTTTTTGATTTTTGATGTCAGACTTCTGACGTCATAATCGGACCTGAACTATTTTTGTCATGTTGTCCTCAGCCGTCATTGTCGGATGTAACTTTTGTCTCTTAAATTGCTTGTTTTCGGAGTTTGCCAAAAGAGGAATGTGTAGATTTTTGAAAGATAATTGGCCAACGTGTGGTTTCAGACAGAGTCTTTTCAACATAGTTGATCAGACGGATGTCAGATGCATCATTAACCACATCTTATGAGCCATTTGTATTTTCAAAAGCTGCAGTTTTCCTATCATTAAGCCTACCTTTAGTTCATTCTTTTGATTTTTGATTTGAGAGATCTGGCTTCACACTCAGACTTGTCATGTTGCCCTGAGCCCGATTTGCCAGATGTAACATTTACCTTTTAAATTGTTTGTTTTCTGAGTTTGTTTGTGTAGATTTTTGGAGGATTAATGGCCAAAATGTGGTTTCAGATAGAGTCTTTCCAACATAGTTGATCAGAAGAGCCAAATATGCATCATTAACCACATCTCATGAGCCATCTGTATTTTCAAAAGCTGCAGTTTTCCTATCATTTAACCTACATTTACTTCATTCTAGTGATTTTTGATTTTTGATGGGAGAGTTGAATGTGTAGATTTTTGGAAAATGAATGGCCAACATGTGGTTTCAGACAGAGGCTGTTCAACATAGTTGATCAGATAGGGGTAATATGCATCATTAACCACATCTTATGAACCAATTGTATTTTCAAAAGCTGCAGTTTTCCTATCATTTAACCTACCTTTACTTATTTCTTTTGATTTTTGATGTCAGAGTTCTGACTTCACACTCAGACCTGAAATATTTTTGTCATGTTGCCCTCAGCCTCATTTGTAGGATATAACTTTTACCTCTCAAATTACTTATATCCAGAGCTGTCCACAAGAGTAATGTGTAGATTTTTGGAAAGCGAATGGCCAACATGTGGTTCCAGACAGAGGCTTTTCAACATAGTTCATCAGACTGAGGCTAATAGGCATCATTAACCACATCTATGAGCCAATTGTATTTTCAAAAGCCACAGTTTTCTTATAATTTAACCTACCTTTATTTCATTCTTTTGATTTTTGATGTGAGAGTTCTGACTTCAGGGCGGCATGGCAGTTAGCACTGTTGCCTCACAGCAAGAGGGTTCCTGGTTCAATCCCAGGTGTGGGAGCCCTTCTGTGCGGAGTCTGCATGTTCTCCCCGTGTCAGCGTGGGTTCTTCTCTGGTTACTCCAGCTTCCTCGCACAGTCCAAAGACATGCAGATTGGTGACAAGTTAATTGGTGTCAATGTGAGTGTCAATGGTTATCTGTCTCTATGTGTCATTCCTGCGATAGTCTGGTGACCCGTCCAGGGTGTACCCCGCCTCCTGCCTCCCAGATAGATGGAAATATGTATCATTAACCACATCTTATGAACCATTTGTATTTTCAAAAGCTGCAATTTTCCTGTAATATACCCAAACTTTAGTTCATTCTTTTGATTTCCGATTTGAAAGACCTAGCGTCACACTCAGACTTGTAATGTTGCCCTCAGCCTGATTTGCTAGATGTAACATTTACCTTTTAAATTGTTTGTTTTCTGAGTTTGTTTGTGTAGATTTTTGGAAGATTAATGGCCAAAATGTGGTTTCAGATAGAGTCTTTCCAACATAGTTGATCAGAAGGGCCAAATATGCATCATTAACCACATCTCATGAGCCATCTGTATTTTCAAAAGCTGCAGTTTTCCTATCATTTAATCTACATTTACTTCATTCTAGTGATTTTTGATTTTTGATGTGAGAGTTCTGACTTCACACTCAGACCTGAAATATTTTCGTCATGTTGCCTTCAGCCATATTTGCCAGATGTAACGTTTACCTTTTAAATTGCTTGTTTTCTGAATTTTCCAAAAGAGGAATGTGTAGATGTTTGGAAGATTATAGGCCACAGTTTGCTTTCAGACAAAGTCTTTTCAACATCGTTGATCAGAAGGGCATCAATATGCATCATTAACCACATCTTATGAGCCATTTGTATTGTCAAAAGCTGCAGTTTTCCTGTCATTTTACCAACCTTTAGTTCATTTTTTTGATTTTTGATGTCAGACTTCTGACGTCATAATCAGACCTGAACAATTTTTGTCATGTTGCCCTCAGCCGTATTTGTTGGATGTACCCTTTGCCTTTTGACTTGCCTGTATTCTGAGTTTGCCAAGACAGGAATATGGAGATTTTTGGAAGATTAATGGCCAACTTGTGGTTTCAGACAGAGTCTTTTCAACATAGTTGATCAGACGAAGGCCAATATGCATCATTAACCACATCTCATGAGCCATTTGCATTGTCAAAAGCTGCAGTTTTCCTCTAATTTAACCTACCGTTACTTCATTCGAGTGATTTTTGATTTTTGATGTCAGAGTTCTGACTTCACAATTAGACCTGAAATATTTTTATCATGTTGCCCTCAGCCTTACTTGTCGGATGTACCTTTTGCCTTTTGAGTGTCTTATTTTCTGAGTTTTCCAAAAGGGGAATTTTTTGTTTTTTGGAAGATTAATTGCCAACATGTGGTTTCAAAAAGGCCTTTTCAACATCGTTGATCAGAAGGGCGTCAATATGCATCATTAACCACATCTTATGAGCCATTAGTATTGTCAAAAGCTGCAGTTTTCCTGTCATTTAACCAACCTTTAGTTAATTTTTTTGATTTTTGATGTCAGACTTCTGACGTCATAATCGGACCTGAACTATTTTTGTCATGTTGTCCTCAGCCGTCATTGTCGGATGTAACTTTTGTCTCTTAAATTGCTTGTTTTCCGAGTTTGCCAAAAGAGGAATGTGTAGATTTTTGAAAGATAATTGGCCAACGTGTGGTTTCAGACAGAGTCTTTTCAACATAGTTGATCAGACGGATGTCAGATGCATCATTAACCACATCTTATGAGCCATTTGTATTTTCAAAAGCTGCAGTTTTCCTATCATTAAGCCTACCTTTAGTTCATTCTTTTGATTTTTGATTTGAGAGATCTGGCTTCACACTCAGACTTGTCATGTTGCCCTGAGCCCGATTTGCCAGATGTAACATTTACCTTTTAAATTGTTTGTTTTCTGAGTTTGTTTGTGTAGATTTTTGGAGGATTAATGGCCAAAATGTGGTTTCAGATAGAGTCTTTCCAACATAGTTGATCAGAAGAGCCAAATATGCATCATTAACCACATCTCATGAGCCATCTGTATTTTCAAAAGCTGCAGTTTTCCTATCATTTAACCTACATTTACTTCATTCTAGTGATTTTTGATTTTTGATGGGAGAGTTGAATGTGTAGATTTTTGGAAAATGAATGGCCAACATGTGGTTTCAGACAGAGGCTGTTCAACATAGTTGATCAGATAGGGGTAATATGCATCATTAACCACATCTTATGAACCAATTGTATTTTCAAAAGCTGCAGTTTTCCTATCATTTAACCTACCTTTACTTATTTCTTTTGATTTTTGATGTCAGAGTTCTGACTTCACACTCAGACCTGAAATATTTTTGTCATGTTGCCCTCAGCCTCATTTGTAGGATATAACTTTTACCTCTCAAATTACTTATATCCGGAGCTGTCCACAAGAGTAATGTGTAGATTTTTGGAAAGCGAATGGCCAACATGTGGTTCCAGACAGAGGCTTTTCAACATAGTTCATCAGACTGAGGCTAATAGGCATCATTAACCACATCTATGAGCCAATTGTATTTTCAAAAGCCACAGTTTTCTTATAATTTAACCTACCTTTATTTCATTCTTTTGATTTTTGATGTGAGAGTTCTGACTTCAGGGCGGCATGGCAGTTAGCACTGTTGCCTCACAGCAAGAGGGTTCCTGGTTCAATCCCAGGTGTGGGAGCCCTTCTGTGCGGAGTCTGCATGTTCTCCCCGTGTCAGCGTGGGTTCTTCTCTGGTTACTCCAGCTTCCTCGCACAGTCCAAAGACATGCAGATTGGTGACAAGTTAATTGGTGTCAATGTGAGTGTCAATGGTTATCTGTCTCTATGTGTCATTCCTGCGATAGTCTGGTGACCCGTCCAGGGTGTACCCCCGCCTCCTGCCTCCCAGATAGATGGAAATATGTATCATTAACCACATCTTATGAACCATTTGTATTTTCAAAAGCTGCAATTTTCCTGTAATATACCCAAACTTTAGTTCATTCTTTTGATTTCCGATTTGAAAGACCTAGCGTCACACTCAGACTTGTAATGTTGCCCTCAGCCTGATTTGCTAGATGTAACATTTACCTTTTAAATTGTTTGTTTTCTGAGTTTGTTTGTGTAGATTTTTGGAAGATTAATGGCCAAAATGTGGTTTCAGATAGAGTCTTTCCAACATAGTTGATCAGAAGGGCCAAATATGCATCATTAACCACATCTCATGAGCCATCTGTATTTTCAAAAGCTGCAGTTTTCCTATCATTTAATCTACATTTACTTCATTCCAGTGATTTTGATTTTGATGTGAGAGTTCTGACTTCACACTCAGAGCTGAAATATTTTTGTCATGTTGCCTTCAGCCATATTTGCCAGATGTAACGTTTACCTTTTAAATTGCTTGTTTTCTGAATTTTCCAAAAGAGGAATGTGTAGATGTTTGGAAGATTATAGGCCACAGTTTGCTTTCAGACAAAGTCTTTTCAACATAGTTGATCAGAAGGGCATCAATATGCATCATTAACCACATCTTATGAGCCATTTGTATTGTCAAAAGCTGCAGTTTTCCTGTCATTTTACCAACCTTTAGTTCATTTTTTTGATTTTTGATGTCAGACTTCTGACGTCATAATCAGACCTGAACAATTTTTGTCATGTTGCCCTCAGCCGTATTTGTTGGATGTACCCTTTGCCTTTTGACTTGCCTGTATTCTGAGTTTGCCAAGACAGGAATATGGAGATTTTTGGAAGATTAATGGCCAACTTGTGGTTTCAGACAGAGTCTTTTCAACATAGTTGATCAGACGAAGGCCAATATGCATCATTAACCACATCTCATGAGCCATTTGCATTGTCAAAAGCTGCAGTTTTCCTCTAATTTAACCTACCGTTACTTCATTCGAGTGATTTTTGATTTTTGATGTCGGAGTTCTGACTTCACAATTAGACCTGAAATATTTTTATCATGTTGCCCTCAGCCTTACTTGTCGGATGTACCTTTTGCCTTTTGAGTGTCTTATTTTCTGAGTTTTCCAAAAGGGGAATTTTTAGTTTTTTGGAAGATTAATTGCCAACATGTGGTTTCAAAAAGGCCTTTTCAACATCGTTGATCAGAAGGGCGTCAATATGCATCATTAACCACATCTTATGAGCCATTAGTATTGTCAAAAGCTGCAGTTTTCCTGTCATTTAACCAACCTTTAGTTAATTTTTTTGATTTTTGATGTCAGACTTCTGACGTCATAATCGGACCTGAACTATTTTTGTCATGTTGTCCTCAGCCGTCATTGTCGGATGTAACTTTTGTCTCTTAAATTGCTTGTTTTCCGAGTTTGCCAAAAGAGGAATGTGTAGATTTTTGAAAGATAATTGGCCAACGTGTGGTTTCAGACAGAGTCTTTTCAACATAGTTGATCAGACGGATGTCAGATGCATCATTAACCACATCTTATGAGCCATTTGTATTTTCAAAAGCTGCAGTTTTCCTATCATTAAGCCTACCTTTAGTTCATTCTTTTGATTTTTGATTTGAGAGATCTGGCTTCACACTCAGACTTGTCATGTTGCCCTGAGCCCGATTTGCCAGATGTAACATTTACCTTTTAAATTGTTTGTTTTCTGAGTTTGTTTGTGTAGATTTTTGGAGGATTAATGGCCAAAATGTGGTTTCAGATAGAGTCTTTCCAACATAGTTGATCAGAAGAGCCAAATATGCATCATTAACCACATCTCATGAGCCATCTGTATTTTCAAAAGCTGCAGTTTTCCTATCATTTAACCTACATTTACTTCATTCTAGTGATTTTTGATTTTTAATGGGAGAGTTGAATGTGTAGATTTTTGGAAAATGAATGGCCAACATGTGGTTTCAGACAGAGGCTGTTCAACATAGTTGATCAGATAGGGGTAATATGCATCATTAACCACATCTTATGAACCAATTGTATTTTCAAAAGCTGCAGTTTTCCTATCATTTAACCTACCTTTACTTATTTCTTTTGATTTTTGATGTCAGAGTTCTGACTTCACACTCAGACCTGAAATATTTTTGTCATGTTGCCCTCAGCCTCATTTGTAGGATATAACTTTTACCTCTCAAATTACTTATATCCGGAGCTGTCCACAAGAGTAATGTGTAGATTTTTGGAAAGCAAATGGCCAACATGTGGTTCCAGACAGAGGCTTTTCAACATAGTTCATCAGACTGAGGCTAATAGGCATCATTAACCACATCTATGAGCCAATTGTATTTTCAAAAGCCACAGTTTTCTTATAATTTAACCTACCTTTATTTCATTCTTTTGATTTTTGATGTGAGAGTTCTGACTTCAGGGCGGCATGGCAGTTAGCACTGTTGCCTCACAGCAAGAGGGTTCCTGGTTCAATCCCAGGTGTGGGAGCCCTTCTGTGCGGAGTCTGCATGTTCTCCCCGTGTCAGCGTGGGTTCTTCTCTGGTTACTCCAGCTTCCTCGCACAGTCCAAAGACATGCAGATTGGTGACAAGTTAATTGGTGTCAATGTGAGTGTCAATGGTTATCTGTCTCTATGTGTCATTCCTGCGATAGTCTGGTGACCCGTCCAGGGTGTACCCCGCCTCCTGCCTCCCAGATAGATGGAAATATGTATCATTAACCACATCTTATGAACCATTTGTATTTTCAAAAGCTGCAATTTTCCTGTAATATACCCAAACTTTAGTTCATTCTTTTGATTTCCGATTTGAAAGACCTAGCGTCACACTCAGACTTGTAATGTTGCCCTCAGCCTGATTTGCTAGATGTAACATTTACCTTTTAAATTGTTTGTTTTCTGAGTTTGTTTGTGTAGATTTTTGGAAGATTAATGGCCAAAATGTGGTTTCAGATAGAGTCTTTCCAACATAGTTGATCAGAAGGGCCAAATATGCATCATTAACCACATCTCATGAGCCATCTGTATTTTCAAAAGCTGCAGTTTTCCTATCATTTAATCTACATTTACTTCATTCTAGTGATTTTTGATGTGAGAGTTCTGACTTCACACTCAGACCTGAAATATTTTCGTCATGTTGCCTTCAGCCATATTTGCCAGATGTAACGTTTACCTTTTAAATTGCTTGTTTTCTGAATTTTCCAAAAGAGGAATGTGTAGATGTTTGGAAGATTATAGGCCACAGTTTGCTTTCAGACAAAGTCTTTTCAACATAGTTGATCAGAAGGTGGCAATATGCATCATTAACCACATCTTATGAGCCATTTGTATTGTCAAAAGCTGCAGTTTTCCTGTCATTTTACCAACCTTTAGTTCATTTTTTTGATTTTTGATGTCAGACTTCTGACGTCATAATCAGACCTGAACAATTTTTGTCATGTTGCCCTCAGCCGTATTTGTTGGATGTACCCTTTGCCTTTTGACTTGCCTGTATTCTGAGTTTGCCAAGACAGGAATATGGAGATTTTTGGAAGATTAATGGCCAACTTGTGGTTTCAGACAGAGTCTTTTCAACATAGTTGATCAGACGAAGGCCAATATGCATCATTAACCACATCTCATGAGCCATTTGCATTGTCAAAAGCTGCAGTTTTCCTCTAATTTAACCTACCGTTACTTCATTCGAGTGATTTTTGATTTTTGATGTCGGAGTTCTGACTTCACAATTAGACCTGAAATATTTTTATCATGTTGCCCTCAGCCTTACTTGTCGGATGTACCTTTTGCCTTTTGAGTGTCTTATTTTCTGAGTTTTCCAAAAGGGGAATTTTTTGTTTTTTGGAAGATTAATTGCCAACATGTGGTTTCAAAAAGGCCTTTTCAACATCGTTGATCAGAAGGGCGTCAATATGCATCATTAACCACATCTTATGAGCCATTAGTATTGTCAAAAGCTGCAGTTTTCCTGTCATTTAACCAACCTTTAGTTAATTTTTTTGATTTTTGATGTCAGACTTCTGACGTCATAATCGGACCTGAACTATTTTTGTCATGTTGTCCTCAGCCGTCATTGTCGGATGTAACTTTTGTCTCTTAAATTGCTTGTTTTCCGAGTTTGCCAAAAGAGGAATGTGTAGATTTTTGAAAGATAATTGGCCAACGTGTGGTTTCAGACAGAGTCTTTTCAACATAGTTGATCAGACGGATGTCAGATGCATCATTAACCACATCTTATGAGCCATTTGTATTTTCAAAAGCTGCAGTTTTCCTATCATTAAGCCTACCTTTAGTTCATTCTTTTGATTTTTGATTTGAGAGATCTGGCTTCACACTCAGACTTGTCATGTTGCCCTGAGCCCGATTTGCCAGATGTAACATTTACCTTTTAAATTGTTTGTTTTCTGAGTTTGTTTGTGTAGATTTTTGGAGGATTAATGGCCAAAATGTGGTTTCAGATAGAGTCTTTCCAACATAGTTGATCAGAAGAGCCAAATATGCATCATTAACCACATCTCATGAGCCATCTGTATTTTCAAAAGCTGCAGTTTTCCTATCATTTAACCTACATTTACTTCATTCTAGTGATTTTTGATTTTTGATGGGAGAGTTGAATGTGTAGATTTTTGGAAAATGAATGGCCAACATGTGGTTTCAGACAGAGGCTGTTCAACATAGTTGATCAGATAGGGGTAATATGCATCATTAACCACATCTTATGAACCAATTGTATTTTCAAAAGCTGCAGTTTTCCTATCATTTAACCTACCTTTACTTATTTCTTTTGATTTTTGATGTCAGAGTTCTGACTTCACACTCAGACCTGAAATATTTTTGTCATGTTGCCCTCAGCCTCATTTGTAGGATATAACTTTTACCTCTCAAATTACTTATATCCGGAGCTGTCCACAAGAGTAATGTGTAGATTTTTGGAAAGCGAATGGCCAACATGTGGTTCCAGACAGAGGCTTTTCAACATAGTTCATCAGACTGAGGCTAATAGGCATCATTAACCACATCTATGAGCCAATTGTATTTTCAAAAGCCACAGTTTTCTTATAATTTAACCTACCTTTATTTCATTCTTTTGATTTTTGATGTGAGAGTTCTGACTTCAGGGCGGCATGGCAGTTAGCACTGTTGCCTCACAGCAAGAGGGTTCCTGGTTCAATCCCAGGTGTGGGAGCCCTTCTGTGCGGAGTCTGCATGTTCTCCCCGTGTCAGCGTGGGTTCTTCTCTGGTTACTCCAGCTTCCTCGCACAGTCCAAAGACATGCAGATTGGTGACAAGTTAATTGGTGTCAATGTGAGTGTCAATGGTTATCTGTCTCTATGTGTCATTCCTGCGATAGTCTGGTGACCCGTCCAGGGTGTACCCCGCCTCCTGCCTCCCAGATAGATGGAAATATGTATCATTAACCACATCTTATGAACCATTTGTATTTTCAAAAGCTGCAATTTTCCTGTAATATACCCAAACTTTAGTTCATTCTTTTGATTTCCGATTTGAAAGACCTAGCGTCACACTCAGACTTGTAATGTTGCCCTCAGCCTGATTTGCTAGATGTAACATTTACCTTTTAAATTGTTTGTTTTCTGAGTTTGTTTGTGTAGATTTTTGGAAGATTAATGGCCAAAATGTGGTTTCAGATAGAGTCTTTCCAACATAGTTGATCAGAAGGGCCAAATATGCATCATTAACCACATCTCATGAGCCATCTGTATTTTCAAAAGCTGCAGTTTTCCTATCATTTAATCTACATTTACTTCATTCTAGTGATTTTTGATGTGAGAGTTCTGACTTCACACTCAGACCTGAAATATTTTCGTCATGTTGCCTTCAGCCATATTTGCCAGATGTAACGTTTACCTTTTAAATTGCTTGTTTTCTGAATTTTCCAAAAGAGGAATGTGTAGATGTTTGGAAGATTATAGGCCACAGTTTGCTTTCAGACAAAGTCTTTTCAACATAGTTGATCAGAAGGGCATCAATATGCATCATTAACCACATCTTATGAGCCATTTGTATTGTCAAAAGCTGCAGTTTTCCTGTCATTTTACCAACCTTTAGTTCATTTTTTTGATTTTTGATGTCAGACTTCTGACGTCATAATCAGACCTGAACAATTTTTGTCATGTTGCCCTCAGCCGTATTTGTTGGATGTACCCTTTGCCTTTTGACTTGCCTGTATTCTGAGTTTGCCAAGACAGGAATATGGAGATTTTTGGAAGATTAATGGCCAACTTGTGGTTTCAGACAGAGTCTTTTCAACATAGTTGATCAGACGAAGGCCAATATGCATCATTAACCACATCTCATGAGCCATTTGCATTGTCAAAAGCTGCAGTTTTCCTCTAATTTAACCTACCGTTACTTCATTCGAGTGATTTTTGATTTTTGATGTCGGAGTTCTGACTTCACAATTAGACCTGAAATATTTTTATCATGTTGCCCTCAGCCTTACTTGTCGGATGTACCTTTTGCCTTTTGAGTGTCTTATTTTCTGAGTTTTCCAAAAGGGGAATTTTTTGTTTTTTGGAAGATTAATTGCCAACATGTGGTTTCAAAAAGGCCTTTTCAACATCGTTGATCAGAAGGGCGTCAATATGCATCATTAACCACATCTTATGAGCCATTAGTATTGTCAAAAGCTGCAGTTTTCCTGTCATTTAACCAACCTTTAGTTAATTTTTTTGATTTTTGATGTCAGACTTCTGACGTCATAATCGGACCTGAACTATTTTTGTCATGTTGTCCTCAGCCGTCATTGTCGGATGTAACTTTTGTCTCTTAAATTGCTTGTTTTCCGAGTTTGCCAAAAGAGGAATGTGTAGATTTTTGAAAGATAATTGGCCAACGTGTGGTTTCAGACAGAGTCTTTTCAACATAGTTGATCAGACGGATGTCAGATGCATCATTAACCACATCTTATGAGCCATTTGTATTTTCAAAAGCTGCAGTTTTCCTATCATTAAGCCTACCTTTAGTTCATTCTTTTGATTTTTGATTTGAGAGATCTGGCTTCACACTCAGACTTGTCATGTTGCCCTGAGCCCGATTTGCCAGATGTAACATTTACCTTTTAAATTGTTTGTTTTCTGAGTTTGTTTGTGTAGATTTTTGGAGGATTAATGGCCAAAATGTGGTTTCAGATAGAGTCTTTCCAACATAGTTGATCAGAAGAGCCAAATATGCATCATTAACCACATCTCATGAGCCATCTGTATTTTCAAAAGCTGCAGTTTTCCTATCATTTAACCTACATTTACTTCATTCTAGTGATTTTTGATTTTTGATGGGAGAGTTGAATGTGTAGATTTTTGGAAAATGAATGGCCAACATGTGGTTTCAGACAGAGGCTGTTCAACATAGTTGATCAGATAGGGGTAATATGCATCATTAACCACATCTTATGAACCAATTGTATTTTCAAAAGCTGCAGTTTTCCTATCATTTAACCTACCTTTACTTATTTCTTTTGATTTTTGATGTCAGAGTTCTGACTTCACACTCAGACCTGAAATATTTTTGTCATGTTGCCCTCAGCCTCATTTGTAGGATATAACTTTTACCTCTCAAATTACTTATATCCGGAGCTGTCCACAAGAGTAATGTGTAGATTTTTGGAAAGCGAATGGCCAACATGTGGTTCCAGACAGAGGCTTTTCAACATAGTTCATCAGACTGAGGCTAATAGGCATCAT
Organism: Cephalopholis sonnerati; assembly: GCA_019142605.1. NCBI lineage: Eukaryota > Metazoa > Chordata > Actinopteri > Perciformes > Serranidae > Cephalopholis > Cephalopholis sonnerati. The sequence goes on from JAGQAX010000024.1 coordinate 20,963,547, forward strand.
TAACCACATCTATGAGCCAATTGTATTTTCAAAAGCCACAGTTTTCTTATAATTTAACCTACCTTTATTTCATTCTTTTGATTTTTGATGTGAGAGTTCTGATTTCAGGGCGGCATGGCAGTTAGCACTGTTGCCTCACAGCAAGAGGGTTCCTGGTTCAATCCCAGGTGTGGGAGCCCTTCTGTGCGGAGTCTGCATGTTCTCCCCGTGTCAGCGTGGGTTCTTCTCTGGTTACTCCAGCTTCCTCGCACAGTCCAAAGACATGCAGATTGGTGACAAGTTAATTGGTGTCAATGTGAGTGTCAATGGTTATCTGTCTCTATGTGTCATTCCTGCGATAGTCTGGTGACCCGTCCAGGGTGTACCCCGCCTCCTGCCTCCCAGATAGATGGAAATATGTATCATTAACCACATCTTATGAACCATTTGTATTTTCAAAAGCTGCAATTTTCCTGTAATATACCCAAACTTTAGTTCATTCTTTTGATTTCTGATTTGAAAGACCTAGCGTCACACTCAGACTTGTAATGTTGCCCTCAGCCTGATTTGCTAGATGTAACATTTACCTTTTAAATTGTTTGTTTTCTGAGTTTGTTTGTGTAGATTTTTGGAAGATTAATGGCCAAAATGTGGTTTCAGATAGAGTCTTTCCAACATAGTTGATCAGAAGGGCCAAATATGCATCATTAACCACATCTCATGAGCCATCTGTATTTTCAAAAGCTGCAGTTTTCCTATCATTTAATCTACATTTACTTCATTCTAGTGATTTTTGATGTGAGAGTTCTGACTTCACACTCAGACCTGAAATATTTTCGTCATGTTGCCTTCAGCCATATTTGCCAGATGTAACGTTTACCTTTTAAATTGCTTGTTTTCTGAATTTTCCAAAAGAGGAATGTGTAGATGTTTGGAAGATTATAGGCCACAGTTTGCTTTCAGACAAAGTCTTTTCAACATAGTTGATCAGAAGGTGGCAATATGCATCATTAACCACATCTTATGAGCCATTTGTATTGTCAAAAGCTGCAGTTTTCCTGTCATTTTACCAACCTTTAGTTCATTTTTTTGATTTTTGATGTCAGACTTCTGACGTCATAATCAGACCTGAACAATTTTTGTCATGTTGCCCTCAGCCGTATTTGTTGGATGTACCCTTTGCCTTTTGACTTGCCTGTATTCTGAGTTTGCCAAGACAGGAATATGGAGATTTTTGGAAGATTAATGGCCAACTTGTGGTTTCAGACAGAGTCTTTTCAACATAGTTGATCAGACGAAGGCCAATATGCATCATTAACCACATCTCATGAGCCATTTGCATTGTCAAAAGCTGCAGTTTTCCTCTAATTTAACCTACCGTTACTTCATTCGAGTGATTTTTGATTTTTGATGTCGGAGTTCTGACTTCACAATTAGACCTTAAATATTTTTATCATGTTGCCCTCAGCCTTACTTGTCGGATGTACCTTTTGCCTTTTGAGTGTCTTATTTTCTGAGTTTTCCAAAAGGGGAATTTTTAGTTTTTTGGAAGATTAATTGCCAACATGTGGTTTCAAAAAGGCCTTTTCAACATCGTTGATCAGAAGGGCGTCAATATGCATCATTAACCACATCTTATGAGCCATTAGTATTGTCAAAAGCTGCAGTTTTCCTGTCATTTAACCAACCTTTAGTTAATTTTTTTGATTTTTGATGTCAGACTTCTGACGTCATAATCGGACCTGAACTATTTTTGTCATGTTGTCCTCAGCCGTCATTGTCGGATGTAACTTTTGTCTCTTAAATTGCTTGTTTTCCGAGTTTGCCAAAAGAGGAATGTGTAGATTTTTGAAAGATAATTGGCCAACGTGTGGTTTCAGACAGAGTCTTTTCAACATAGTTGATCAGACGGATGTCAGATGCATCATTAACCACATCTTATGAGCCATTTGTATTTTCAAAAGCTGCAGTTTTCCTATCATTAAGCCTACCTTTAGTTCATTCTTTTGATTTTTGATTTGAGAGATCTGGCTTCACACTCAGACTTGTCATGTTGCCCTGAGCCCGATTTGCCAGATGTAACATTTACCTTTTAAATTGTTTGTTTTCTGAGTTTGTTTGTGTAGATTTTTGGAGGATTAATGGCCAAAATGTGGTTTCAGATAGAGTCTTTCCAACATAGTTGATCAGAAGAGCCAAATATGCATCATTAACCACATCTCATGAGCCATCTGTATTTTCAAAAGCTGCAGTTTTCCTATCATTTAACCTACATTTACTTCATTCTAGTGATTTTTGATTTTTGATGGGAGAGTTGAATGTGTAGATTTTTGGAAAATGAATGGCCAACATGTGGTTTCAGACAGAGGCTGTTCAACATAGTTGATCAGATAGGGGTAATATGCATCATTAACCACATCTTATGAACCAATTGTATTTTCAAAAGCTGCAGTTTTCCTATCATTTAACCTACCTTTACTTATTTCTTTTGATTTTTGATGTCAGAGTTCTGACTTCACACTCAGACCTGAAATATTTTTGTCATGTTGCCCTCAGCCTCATTTGTAGGATATAACTTTTACCTCTCAAATTACTTATATCCGGAGCTGTCCACAAGAGTAATGTGTAGATTTTTGGAAAGCGAATGGCCAACATGTGGTTCCAGACAGAGGCTTTTCAACATAGTTCATCAGACTGAGGCTAATAGGCATCATTAACCACATCTATGAGCCAATTGTATTTTCAAAAGCCACAGTTTTCTTATAATTTAACCTACCTTTATTTCATTCTTTTGATTTTTGATGTGAGAGTTCTGATTTCAGGGCGGCATGGCAGTTAGCACTGTTGCCTCACAGCAAGAGGGTTCCTGGTTCAATCCCAGGTGTGGGAGCCCTTCTGTGCGGAGTCTGCATGTTCTCCCCGTGTCAGCGTGGGTTCTTCTCTGGTTACTCCAGCTTCCTCGCACAGTCCAAAGACATGCAGATTGGTGACAAGTTAATTGGTGTCAATGTGAGTGTCAATGGTTATCTGTCTCTATGTGTCATTCCTGCGATAGTCTGGTGACCCGTCCAGGGTGTACCCCGCCTCCTGCCTCCCAGATAGATGGAAATATGTATCATTAACCACATCTTATGAACCATTTGTATTTTCAAAAGCTGCAATTTTCCTGTAATATACCCAAACTTTAGTTCATTCTTTTGATTTCTGATTTGAAAGACCTAGCGTCACACTCAGACTTGTAATGTTGCCCTCAGCCTGATTTGCTAGATGTAACATTTACCTTTTAAATTGTTTGTTTTCTGAGTTTGTTTGTGTAGATTTTTGGAAGATTAATGGCCAAAATGTGGTTTCAGATAGAGTCTTTCCAACATAGTTGATCAGAAGGGCCAAATATGCATCATTAACCACATCTCATGAGCCATCTGTATTTTCAAAAGCTGCAGTTTTCCTATCATTTAATCTACATTTACTTCATTCTAGTGATTTTTGATGTGAGAGTTCTGACTTCACACTCAGACCTGAAATATTTTCGTCATGTTGCCTTCAGCCATATTTGCCAGATGTAACGTTTACCTTTTAAATTGCTTGTTTTCTGAATTTTCCAAAAGAGGAATGTGTAGATGTTTGGAAGATTATAGGCCACAGTTTGCTTTCAGACAAAGTCTTTTCAACATAGTTGATCAGAAGGTGGCAATATGCATCATTAACCACATCTTATGAGCCATTTGTATTGTCAAAAGCTGCAGTTTTCCTGTCATTTTACCAACCTTTAGTTCATTTTTTTGATTTTTGATGTCAGACTTCTGACGTCATAATCAGACCTGAACAATTTTTGTCATGTTGCCCTCAGCCGTATTTGTTGGATGTACCCTTTGCCTTTTGACTTGCCTGTATTCTGAGTTTGCCAAGACAGGAATATGGAGATTTTTGGAAGATTAATGGCCAACTTGTGGTTTCAGACAGAGTCTTTTCAACATAGTTGATCAGACGAAGGCCAATATGCATCATTAACCACATCTCATGAGCCATTTGCATTGTCAAAAGCTGCAGTTTTCCTCTAATTTAACCTACCGTTACTTCATTCGAGTGATTTTTGATTTTTGATGTCGGAGTTCTGACTTCACAATTAGACCTTAAATATTTTTATCATGTTGCCCTCAGCCTTACTTGTCGGATGTACCTTTTGCCTTTTGAGTGTCTTATTTTCTGAGTTTTCCAAAAGGGGAATTTTTTGTTTTTTGGAAGATTAATTGCCAACATGTGGTTTCAAAAAGGCCTTTTCAACATCGTTGATCAGAAGGGCGTCAATATGCATCATTAACCACATCTTATGAGCCATTAGTATTGTCAAAAGCTGCAGTTTTCCTGTCATTTAACCAACCTTTAGTTAATTTTTTTGATTTTTGATGTCAGACTTCTGACGTCATAATCGGACCTGAACTATTTTTGTCATGTTGTCCTCAGCCGTCATTGTCGGATGTAACTTTTGTCTCTTAAATTGCTTGTTTTCCGAGTTTGCCAAAAGAGGAATGTGTAGATTTTTGAAAGATAATTGGCCAACGTGTGGTTTCAGACAGAGTCTTTTCAACATAGTTGATCAGACGGATGTCAGATGCATCATTAACCACATCTTATGAGCCATTTGTATTTTCAAAAGCTGCAGTTTTCCTATCATTAAGCCTACCTTTAGTTCATTCTTTTGATTTTTGATTTGAGAGATCTGGCTTCACACTCAGACTTGTCATGTTGCCCTGAGCCCGATTTGCCAGATGTAACATTTACCTTTTAAATTGTTTGTTTTCTGAGTTTGTTTGTGTAGATTTTTGGAGGATTAATGGCCAAAATGTGGTTTCAGATAGAGTCTTTCCAACATAGTTGATCAGAAGAGCCAAATATGCATCATTAACCACATCTCATGAGCCATCTGTATTTTCAAAAGCTGCAGTTTTCCTATCATTTAACCTACATTTACTTCATTCTAGTGATTTTTGATTTTTGATGGGAGAGTTGAATGTGTAGATTTTTGGAAAATGAATGGCCAACATGTGGTTTCAGACAGAGGCTGTTCAACATAGTTGATCAGATAGGGGTAATATGCATCATTAACACATCTATGAGCCAATTGTATTTTCAAAAGCCACAGTTTTCTTATAATTTAACCTACCTTTATTTCATTCTTTTGATTTTTGATGTGAGAGTTCTGACTTCAGGGCGGCATGGCAGTTAGCACTGTTGCCTCACAGCAAGAGGGTTCCTGGTTCAATCCCAGGTGTGGGAGCTCTTCTGTGCGGAGTTTGCATGTTCTCCCCGTGTCAGCGTGGGTTCTTCTCTGGTTACTCCAGCTTCCTCGCACAGTCCAAAGACATGCAGATTGGTGACAAGTTAATTGGTGTCAATGTGAGTGTCAATGGTTATCTGTCTCTATGTGTCATTCCTGCGATAGTCTGGTGACCCGTCCAGGGTGTACCCCGCCTCCTGCCTCCCAGATAGATGGAAATATGTATCATTAACCACATCTTATGAACCATTTGTATTTTCAAAAGCTGCAATTTTCCTGTAATATACCCAAACTTTAGTTCATTCTTTTGATTTCCGATTTGAAAGACCTAGCGTCACACTCAGACTTGTAATGTTGCCCTCAGCCTGATTTGCTAGATGTAACATTTACCTTTTAAATTGTTTGTTTTCTGAGTTTGTTTGTGTAGATTTTTGGAAGATTAATGGCCAAAATGTGGTTTCAGATAGAGTCTTTCCAACATAGTTGATCAGAAGGGCCAAATATGCATCATTAACCACATCTCATGAGCCATCTGTATTTTCAAAAGCTGCAGTTTTCCTATCATTTAATCTACATTTACTTCATTCTAGTGATTTTTGATTTTTGATGTGAGAGTTCTGACTTCACACTCAGAGCTGAAATATTTTTGTCATGTTGCCTTCAGCCATATTTGCCAGATGTAACGTTTACCTTTTAAATTGCTTGTTTTCTGAATTTTCCAAAAGAGGAATGTGTAGATGTTTGGAAGATTATTGGCCACAGTTTGCTTTCAGACAAAGTCTTTTCAACATAGTTGATCAGAAGGTGGCAATATGCATCATTAACCACATCTTATGAGCCATTTGTATTGTCAAAAGCTGCAGTTTTCCTGTCATTTTACCAACCTTTAGTTCATTTTTTTGATTTCTGATGTCAGACTTCTGACGTCATAATCAGACCTGAACAATTTTTGTCATGTTGCCCTCAGCCGTATTTGTTGGATGTACCCTTTGCCTTTTGACTTGCCTGTATTCTGAGTTTGCCAAGACAGGAATATGGAGATTTTTGGAAGATTAATGGCCAACTTGTGGTTTCAGACAGAGTCTTTTCAACATAGTTGATCAGACGAAGGCCAATATGCATCATTAACCACATCTCATGAGCCATTTGCATTGTCAAAAGCTGCAGTTTTCCTCTAATTTAACCTACCGTTACTTCATTCGAGTGATTTTTGATTTTTGATGTCGGAGTTCTGACTTCACAATTAGACCTGAAATATTTTTATCATGTTGCCCTCAGCCTTACTTGTCGGATGTACCTTTTGCCTTTTGAGTGTCTTATTTTCTGAGTTTTCCAAAAGGGGAATTTTTAGTTTTTTGGAAGATTAATTGCCAACATGTGGTTTCAAAAAGGCCTTTTCAACATCGTTGATCAGAAGGGCGTCAATATGCATCATTAACCACATCTTATGAGCCATTAGTATTGTCAAAAGCTGCAGTTTTCCTGTCATTTAACCAACCTTTAGTTAATTTTTTTGATTTTTGATGTCAGACTTCTGACGTCATAATCGGACCTGAACTATTTTTGTCATGTTGTCCTCAGCCGTCATTGTCGGATGTAACTTTTGTCTCTTAAATTGCTTGTTTTCGGAGTTTGCCAAAAGAGGAATGTGTAGATTTTTGAAAGATAATTGGCCAATGTGTGGTTTCAGACAGAGTCTTTTCAACATAGTTGATCAGACGGATGTCAGATGCATCATTAACCACATCTCATGAGCCATCTGTATTTTCAAAAGCTGCAGTTTTCCTATCATTTAACCTACATTTACTTCATTCTAGTGATTTTTGATTTTTGATGGGAGAGTTGAATGTGTAGATTTTTGGAAAATGAATGGCCAACATGTGGTTTCAGACAGAGGCTGTTCAACATAGTTGATCAGATAGGGGTAATATGCATCATTAACCACATCTATGAGCCAATTGTATTTTCAAAAGCCACAGTTTTCTTATAATTTAACCTACCTTTATTTCATTCTTTTGATTTTTGATGTGAGAGTTCTGACTTCAGGGCGGCATGGCAGTTAGCACTGTTGCCTCACAGCAAGAGGGTTCCTGGTTCAATCCCAGGTGTGGGAGCTCTTCTGTGCGGAGTTTGCATGTTCTCCCCGTGTCAGCGTGGGTTCTTCTCTGGTTACTCCAGCTTCCTCGCACAGTCCAAAGACATGCAGATTGGTGACAAGTTAATTGGTGTCAATGTGAGTGTCAATGGTTATCTGTCTCTATGTGTCATTCCTGCGATAGTCTGGTGACCCGTCCAGGGTGTACCCCGCCTCCTGCCTCCCAGATAGATGGAAATATGTATCATTAACCACATCTTATGAACCATTTGTATTTTCAAAAGCTGCAATTTTCCTGTAATATACCCAAACTTTAGTTCATTCTTTTGATTTCCGATTTGAAAGACCTGGCGTCACACTCAGACTTGTAATGTTGCCCTCAGCCTGATTTGCTAGATGTAACATTTACCTTTTAAATTGTTTGTTTTCTGAGTTTGTTTGTGTAGATTTTTGGAAGATTAATGGCCAAAATGTGGTTTCAGATAGAGTCTTTCCAACATAGTTGATCAGAAGGGCCAAATATGCATCATTAACCACATCTCATGAGCCATCTGTATTTTCAAAAGCTGCAGTTTTCCTATCATTTAATCTACATTTACTTCATTCTAGTGATTTTTGATTTTTGATGCGAGTTCTGACTTCACACTCAGACCTGAAATATTTTCGTCATGTTGCCTTCAGCCATATTTGCCAGATGTAACGTTTACCTTTTAAATTGCTTGTTTTCTGAATTTTCCAAAAGAGGAATGTGTAGATGTTTGGAAGATTATAGGCCACAGTTTGCTTTCAGACAAAGTCTTTTCAACATAGTTGATCAGAAGGTGGCAATATGCATCATTAACCACATCTTATGAGCCATTTGTATTGTCAAAAGCTGCAGTTTTCCTGTCATTTTACCAACCTTTAGTTCATTTTTTTGATTTTTGATGTCAGACTTCTGACGTCATAATCAGACCTGAACAATTTTTGTCATGTTGCCCTCAGCCGTATTTGTTGGATGTACCCTTTGCCTTTTGACTTGCCTGTATTCTGAGTTTGCCAAGACAGGAATATGGAGATTTTTGGAAGATTAATGGCCAACTTGTGGTTTCAGACAGAGTCTTTTCAACATAGTTGATCAGACGAAGGCCAATATGCATCATTAACCACATCTCATGAGCCATTTGCATTGTCAAAAGCTGCAGTTTTCCTCTAATTTAACCTACCGTTACTTCATTCGAGTGATTTTTGATTTTTGATGTCGGAGTTCTGACTTCACAATTAGACCTTAAATATTTTTATCATGTTGCCCTCAGCCTTACTTGTCGGATGTACCTTTTGCCTTTTGAGTGTCTTATTTTCTGAGTTTTCCAAAAGGGGAATTTTTAGTTTTTTGGAAGATTAATTGCCAACATGTGGTTTCAAAAAGGCCTTTTCAACATCGTTGATCAGAAGGGCGTCAATATGCATCATTAACCACATCTTATGAGCCATTAGTATTGTCAAAAGCTGCAGTTTTCCTGTCATTTAACCAACCTTTAGTTAATTTTTTTGATTTTTGATGTCAGACTTCTGACGTCATAATCGGACCTGAACTATTTTTGTCATGTTGTCCTCAGCCGTCATTGTCGGATGTAACTTTTGTCTCTTAAATTGCTTGTTTTCCGAGTTTGCCAAAAGAGGAATGTGTAGATTTTTGAAAGATAATTGGCCAACGTGTGGTTTCAGACAGAGTCTTTTCAACATAGTTGATCAGACGGATGTCAGATGCATCATTAACCACATCTTATGAGCCATTTGTATTTTCAAAAGCTGCAGTTTTCCTATCATTAAGCCTACCTTTAGTTCATTCTTTTGATTTTTGATTTGAGAGATCTGGCTTCACACTCAGACTTGTCATGTTGCCCTGAGCCCGATTTGCCAGATGTAACATTTACCTTTTAAATTGTTTGTTTTCTGAGTTTGTTTGTGTAGATTTTTGGAGGATTAATGGCCAAAATGTGGTTTCAGATAGAGTCTTTCCAACATAGTTGATCAGAAGAGCCAAATATGCATCATTAACCACATCTCATGAGCCATCTGTATTTTCAAAAGCTGCAGTTTTCCTATCATTTAACCTACATTTACTTCATTCTAGTGATTTTTGATTTTTGATGGGAGAGTTGAATGTGTAGATTTTTGGAAAATGAATGGCCAACATGTGGTTTCAGACAGAGGCTGTTCAACATAGTTGATCAGATAGGGGTAATATGCATCATACACATCTATGAGCCAATTGTATTTTCAAAAGCCACAGTTTTCTTATAATTTAACCTACCTTTATTTCATTCTTTTGATTTTTGATGTGAGAGTTCTGACTTCAGGGCGGCATGGCAGTTAGCACTGTTGCCTCACAGCAAGAGGGTTCCTGGTTCAATCCCAGGTGTGGGAGCTCTTCTGTGCGGAGTTTGCATGTTCTCCCCGTGTCAGCGTGGGTTCTTCTCTGGTTACTCCAGCTTCCTCGCACAGTCCAAAGACATGCAGATTGGTGACAAGTTAATTGGTGTCAATGTGAGTGTCAATGGTTATCTGTCTCTATGTGTCATTCCTGCGATAGTCTGGTGACCCGTCCAGGGTGTACCCCGCCTCCTGCCTCCCAGATAGATGGAAATATGTATCATTAACCACATCTTATGAACCATTTGTATTTTCAAAAGCTGCAATTTTCCTGTAATATACCCAAACTTTAGTTCATTCTTTTGATTTCCGATTTGAAAGACCTAGCGTCACACTCAGACTTGTAATGTTGCCCTCAGCCTGATTTGCTAGATGTAACATTTACCTTTTAAATTGTTTGTTTTCTGAGTTTGTTTGTGTAGATTTTTGGAAGATTAATGGCCAAAATGTGGTTTCAGATAGAGTCTTTCCAACATAGTTGATCAGAAGGGCCAAATATGCATCATTAACCACATCTCATGAGCCATCTGTATTTTCAAAAGCTGCAGTTTTCCTATCATTTAATCTACATTTACTTCATTCTAGTGATTTTTGATTTTTGATGTGAGAGTTCTGACTTCACACTCAGAGCTGAAATATTTTTGTCATGTTGCCTTCAGCCATATTTGCCAGATGTAACGTTTACCTTTTAAATTGCTTGTTTTCTGAATTTTCCAAAAGAGGAATGTGTAGATGTTTGGAAGATTATTGGCCACAGTTTGCTTTCAGACAAAGTCTTTTCAACATAGTTGATCAGAAGGTGGCAATATGCATCATTAACCACATCTTATGAGCCATTTGTATTGTCAAAAGCTGCAGTTTTCCTGTCATTTTACCAACCTTTAGTTCATTTTTTTGATTTCTGATGTCAGACTTCTGACGTCATAATCAGACCTGAACAATTTTTGTCATGTTGCCCTCAGCCGTATTTGTTGGATGTACCCTTTGCCTTTTGACTTGCCTGTATTCTGAGTTTGCCAAGACAGGAATATGGAGATTTTTGGAAGATTAATGGCCAACTTGTGGTTTCAGACAGAGTCTTTTCAACATAGTTGATCAGACGAAGGCCAATATGCATCATTAACCACATCTCATGAGCCATTTGCATTGTCAAAAGCTGCAGTTTTCCTCTAATTTAACCTACCGTTACTTCATTCGAGTGATTTTTGATTTTTGATGTCGGAGTTCTGACTTCACAATTAGACCTGAAATATTTTTATCATGTTGCCCTCAGCCTTACTTGTCGGATGTACCTTTTGCCTTTTGAGTGTCTTATTTTCTGAGTTTTCCAAAAGGGGAATTTTTAGTTTTTTGGAAGATTAATTGCCAACATGTGGTTTCAAAAAGGCCTTTTCAACATCGTTGATCAGAAGGGCGTCAATATGCATCATTAACCACATCTTATGAGCCATTAGTATTGTCAAAAGCTGCAGTTTTCCTGTCATTTAACCAACCTTTAGTTAATTTTTTTGATTTTTGATGTCAGACTTCTGACGTCATAATCGGACCTGAACTATTTTTGTCATGTTGTCCTCAGCCGTCATTGTCGGATGTAACTTTTGTCTCTTAAATTGCTTGTTTTCGGAGTTTGCCAAAAGAGGAATGTGTAGATTTTTGAAAGATAATTGGCCAATGTGTGGTTTCAGACAGAGTCTTTTCAACATAGTTGATCAGACGGATGTCAGATGCATCATTAACCACATCTCATGAGCCATCTGTATTTTCAAAAGCTGCAGTTTTCCTATCATTTAACCTACATTTACTTCATTCTAGTGATTTTTGATTTTTGATGGGAGAGTTGAATGTGTAGATTTTTGGAAAATGAATGGCCAACATGTGGTTTCAGACAGAGGCTGTTCAACATAGTTGATCAGATAGGGGTAATATGCATCATTAACACATCTATGAGCCAATTGTATTTTCAAAAGCCACAGTTTTCTTATAATTTAACCTACCTTTATTTCATTCTTTTGATTTTTGATGTGAGAGTTCTGACTTCAGGGCGGCATGGCAGTTAGCACTGTTGCCTCACAGCAAGAGGGTTCCTGGTTCAATCCCAGGTGTGGGAGCTCTTCTGTGCGGAGTTTGCATGTTCTCCCCGTGTCAGCGTGGGTTCTTCTCTGGTTACTCCAGCTTCCTCGCACAGTCCAAAGACATGCAGATTGGTGACAAGTTAATTGGTGTCAATGTGAGTGTCAATGGTTATCTGTCTCTATGTGTCATTCCTGCGATAGTCTGGTGACCCGTCCAGGGTGTACCCCGCCTCCTGCCTCCCAGATAGATGGAAATATGTATCATTAACCACATCTTATGAACCATTTGTATTTTCAAAAGCTGCAATTTTCCTGTAATATACCCAAACTTTAGTTCATTCTTTTGATTTCCGATTTGAAAGACCTGGCGTCACACTCAGACTTGTAATGTTGCCCTCAGCCTGATTTGCTAGATGTAACATTTACCTTTTAAATTGTTTGTTTTCTGAGTTTGTTTGTGTAGATTTTTGGAAGATTAATGGCCAAAATGTGGTTTCAGATAGAGTCTTTCCAACATAGTTGATCAGAAGGGCCAAATATGCATCATTAACCACATCTCATGAGCCATCTGTATTTTCAAAAGCTGCAGTTTTCCTATCATTTAATCTACATTTACTTCATTCTAGTGATTTTTGATTTTTGATGTGAGTTCTGACTTCACACTCAGACCTGAAATATTTTCGTCATGTTGCCTTCAGCCATATTTGCCAGATGTAACGTTTACCTTTTAAATTGCTTGTTTTCTGAATTTTCCAAAAGAGGAATGTGTAGATGTTTGGAAGATTATAGGCCACAGTTTGCTTTCAGACAAAGTCTTTTCAACATAGTTGATCAGAAGGTGGCAATATGCATCATTAACCACATCTTATGAGCCATTTGTATTGTCAAAAGCTGCAGTTTTCCTGTCATTTTACCAACCTTTAGTTCATTTTTTTGATTTTTGATGTCAGACTTCTGACGTCATAATCAGACCTGAACAATTTTTGTCATGTTGCCCTCAGCCGTATTTGTTGGATGTACCCTTTGCCTTTTGACTTGCCTGTATTCTGAGTTTGCCAAGACAGGAATATGGAGATTTTTGGAAGATTAATGGCCAACTTGTGGTTTCAGACAGAGTCTTTTCAACATAGTTGATCAGACGAAGGCCAATATGCATCATTAACCACATCTCATGAGCCATTTGCATTGTCAAAAGCTGCAGTTTTCCTCTAATTTAACCTACCGTTACTTCATTCGAGTGATTTTTGATTTTTGATGTCGGAGTTCTGACTTCACAATTAGACCTTAAATATTTTTATCATGTTGCCCTCAGCCTTACTTGTCGGATGTACCTTTTGCCTTTTGAGTGTCTTATTTTCTGAGTTTTCCAAAAGGGGAATTTTTAGTTTTTTGGAAGATTAATTGCCAACATGTGGTTTCAAAAAGGCCTTTTCAACATCGTTGATCAGAAGGGCGTCAATATGCATCATTAACCACATCTTATGAGCCATTAGTATTGTCAAAAGCTGCAGTTTTCCTGTCATTTAACCAACCTTTAGTTAATTTTTTTGATTTTTGATGTCAGACTTCTGACGTCATAATCGGACCTGAACTATTTTTGTCATGTTGTCCTCAGCCGTCATTGTCGGATGTAACTTTTGTCTCTTAAATTGCTTGTTTTCCGAGTTTGCCAAAAGAGGAATGTGTAGATTTTTGAAAGATAATTGGCCAACGTGTGGTTTCAGACAGAGTCTTTTCAACATAGTTGATCAGACGGATGTCAGATGCATCATTAACCACATCTTATGAGCCATTTGTATTTTCAAAAGCTGCAGTTTTCCTATCATTAAGCCTACCTTTAGTTCATTCTTTTGATTTTTGATTTGAGAGATCTGGCTTCACACTCAGACTTGTCATGTTGCCCTGAGCCCGATTTGCCAGATGTAACATTTACCTTTTAAATTGTTTGTTTTCTGAGTTTGTTTGTGTAGATTTTTGGAGGATTAATGGCCAAAATGTGGTTTCAGATAGAGTCTTTCCAACATAGTTGATCAGAAGAGCCAAATATGCATCATTAACCACATCTCATGAGCCATCTGTATTTTCAAAAGCTGCAGTTTTCCTATCATTTAACCTACATTTACTTCATTCTAGTGATTTTTGATTTTTGATGGGAGAGTTGAATGTGTAGATTTTTGGAAAATGAATGGCCAACATGTGGTTTCAGACAGAGGCTGTTCAACATAGTTGATCAGATAGGGGTAATATGCATCATTAACCACATCTTATGAACCAATTGTATTTTCAAAAGCTGCAGTTTTCCTATCATTTAACCTACCTTTACTTATTTCTTTTGATTTTTGATGTCAGAGTTCTGACTTCACACTCAGACCTGAAATATTTTTGTCATGTTGCCCTCAGCCTCATTTGTAGGATATAACTTTTACCTCTCAAATTACTTATATCCGGAGCTGTCCACAAGAGTAGTGTGTAGATTTTTGGAAAGCGAATGGCCAACATGTGGTTCCAGACAGAGGCTTTTCAACATAGTTCATCAGACTGAGGCTAATAGGCATCATTAACCACATCTATGAGCCAATTGTATTTTCAAAAGCCACAGTTTTCTTATAATTTAACCTACCTTTATTTCATTCTTTTGATTTTTGATGTGAGAGTTCTGACTTCAGGGCAGCATGGCAGTTAGCACTGTTGCCTCACAGCAAGAGGGTTCCTGGTTCAATCCCAGGTGTGGGAGCCCTTCTGTGCGGAGTCTGCATGTTCTCCCCGTGTCAGCGTGGGTTCTTCTCTGGTTACTCCAGCTTCCTCGCACAGTCCAAAGACATGCAGATTGGTGACAAGTTAATTGGTGTCAATGTGAGTGTCAATGGTTATCTGTCTCTATGTGTCATTCCTGCGATAGTCTGGTGACCCGTCCAGGGTGTACCCCGCCTCCTGCCTCCCAGATAGATGGAAATATGTATCATTAACCACATCTTATGAACCATTTGTATTTTCAAAAGCTGCAATTTTCCTGTAATATACCCAAACTTTAGTTCATTCTTTTGATTTCCGATTTGAAAGACCTAGCGTCACACTCAGACTTGTAATGTTGCCCTCAGCCTGATTTGCTAGATGTAACATTTACCTTTTAAATTGTTTGTTTTCTGAGTTTGTTTGTGTAGATTTTTGGAAGATTAATGGCCAAAATGTGGTTTCAGATAGAGTCTTTCCAACATAGTTGATCAGAAGGGCCAAATATGCATCATTAACCACATCTCATGAGCCATCTGTATTTTCAAAAGCTGCAGTTTTCCTATCATTTAATCTACATTTACTTCATTCTAGTGATTTTTGATTTTTGATGTGAGTTCTGACTTCACACTCAGAGCTGAAATATTTTCGTCATGTTGCCTTCAGCCATATTTGCCAGATGTAACGTTTACCTTTTAAATTGCTTGTTTTCTGAATTTTCCAAAAGAGGAATGTGTAGATGTTTGGAAGATTATAGGCCACAGTTTGCTTTCAGACAAAGTCTTTTCAACATAGTTGATCAGAAGGGCGTCAATATGCATCATTAACCACATCTTATGAGCCATTTGTATTGTCAAAAGCTGCAGTTTTCCTGTCATTTTACCAACCTTTAGTTCATTTTTTTGATTTTTGATGTCAGACTTCTGACGTCATAATCAGACCTGAACAATTTTTGTCATGTTGCCCTCAGCCGTATTTGTTGGATGTACCCTTTGCCTTTTGACTTGCCTGTATTCTGAGTTTGCCAAGACAGGAATGTGGAGATTTTTGGAAGATTAATGGCCAACTTGTGGTTTCAGACAGAGTCTTTTCAACATAGTTGATCAGACGAAGGCCAATATGCATCATTAACCACATCTCATGAGCCATTTGCATTGTCAAAAGCTGCAGTTTTCCTCTAATTTAACCTACCGTTACTTCATTCGAGTGATTTTTGATTTTTGATGTCGGAGTTCTGACTTCACAATTAGACCTTAAATATTTTTATCATGTTGCCCTCAGCCTTACTTGTCGGATGTACCTTTTGCCTTTTGAGTGTCTTATTTTCTGAGTTTTCCAAAAGGGGAATTTTTAGTTTTTTGGAAGATTAATTGCCAACATGTGGTTTCAAAAAGGCCTTTTCAACATCGTTGATCAGAAGGGCGTCAATATGCATCATTAACCACATCTTATGAGCCATTAGTATTGTCAAAAGCTGCAGTTTTCCTGTCATTTAACCAACCTTTAGTTAATTTTTTTGATTTTTGATGTCAGACTTCTGACGTCATAATCGGACCTGAACTATTTTTGTCATGTTGTCCTCAGCCGTCATTGTCGGATGTAACTTTTGTCTCTTAAATTGCTTGTTTTCGGAGTTTGCCAAAAGAGGAATGTGTAGATTTTTGAAAGATAATTGGCCAACGTGTGGTTTCAGACAGAGTCTTTTCAACATAGTTGATCAGACGGATGTCAGATGCATCATTAACCACATCTTATGAGCCATTTGTATTTTCAAAAGCTGCAGTTTTCCTATCATTAAGCCTACCTTTAGTTCATTCTTTTGATTTTTGATTTGAGAGATCTGGCTTCACACTCAGACTTGTCATGTTGCCCTGAGCCCGATTTGCCAGATGTAACATTTACCTTTTAAATTGTTTGTTTTCTGAGTTTGTTTGTGTAGATTTTTGGAGGATTAATGGCCAAAATGTGGTTTCAGATAGAGTCTTTCCAACATAGTTGATCAGAAGAGCCAAATATGCATCATTAACCACATCTCATGAGCCATCTGTATTTTCAAAAGCTGCAGTTTTCCTATCATTTAACCTACATTTACTTCATTCTAGTGATTTTTGATTTTTGATGGGAGAGTTGAATGTGTAGATTTTTGGAAAATGAATGGCCAACATGTGGTTTCAGACAGAGGCTGTTCAACATAGTTGATCAGATAGGGGTAATATGCATCATTAACCACATCTTATGAACCAATTGTATTTTCAAAAGCTGCAGTTTTCCTATCATTTAACCTACCTTTACTTATTTCTTTTGATTTTTGATGTCAGAGTTCTGACTTCACACTCAGACCTGAAATATTTTTGTCATGTTGCCCTCAGCCTCATTTGTAGGATATAACTTTTACCTCTCAAATTACTTATATCCGGAGCTGTCCACAAGAGTAGTGTGTAGATTTTTGGAAAGCGAATGGCCAACATGTGGTTCCAGACAGAGGCTTTTCAACATAGTTCATCAGACTGAGGCTAATAGGCATCATTAACCACATCTATGAGCCAATTGTATTTTCAAAAGCCACAGTTTTCTTATAATTTAACCTACCTTTATTTCATTCTTTTGATTTTTGATGTGAGAGTGATGACTTCAGGGCGGCATGGCAGTTAGCACTGTTGCCTCACAGCAAGAGGGTTCCTGGTTCAATCCCAGGTGTGGGAGCCCTTCTGTGCGGAGTCTGCATGTTCTCCCCGTGTCAGCGTGGGTTCTTCTCTGGTTACTCCAGCTTCCTTGCACAGTCCAAAGACATGCAGATTGGTGACAAGTTAATTGGTGTCAATGTGAGTGTCAATGGTTATCTGTCTCTATGTGTCATTCCTGCGATAGTCTGGTGACCCGTCCAGGGTGTACCCCGCCTCCTGCCTCCCAGATAGATGGAAATATGTATCATTAACCACATCTTATGAACCATTTGTATTTTCAAAAGCTGCAATTTTCCTGTAATATACCCAAACTTTAGTTCATTCTTTTGATTTCCGATTTGAAAGACCTAGCGTCACACTCAGACTTGTAATGTTGCCCTCAGCCTGATTTGCTAGATGTAACATTTACCTTTTAAATTGTTTGTTTTCTGAGTTTGTTTGTGTAGATTTTTGGAAGATTAATGGCCAAAATGTGGTTTCAGATAGAGTCTTTCCAACATAGTTGATCAGAAGGGCCAAATATGCATCATTAACCACATCTCATGAGCCATCTGTATTTTCAAAAGCTGCAGTTTTCCTATCATTTAATCTACATTTACTTCATTCTAGTGATTTTTGATTTTTGATGTGAGAGTTCTGACTTCACACTCAGACCTGAAATATTTTCGTCATGTTGCCTTCAGCCATATTTGCCAGATGTAACGTTTACCTTTTAAATTGCTTGTTTTCTGAATTTTCCAAAAGAGGAATGTGTAGATGTTTGGAAGATTATAGGCCACAGTTTGCTTTCAGACAAAGTCTTTTCAACATAGTTGATCAGAAGGGCGTCAATATGCATCATTAACCACATCTTATGAGCCATTTGTATTGTCAAAAGCTGCAGTTTTCCTGTCATTTTACCAACCTTTAGTTCATTTTTTTGATTTTTGATGTCAGACTTCTGACGTCATAATCAGACCTGAACAATTTTTGTCATGTTGCCCTCAGCCGTATTTGTTGGATGTACCCTTTGCCTTTTGACTTGCCTGTATTCTGAGTTTGCCAAGACAGGAATATGGAGATTTTTGGAAGATTAATGGCCAACTTGTGGTTTCAGACAGAGTCTTTTCAACATAGTTGATCAGACGAAGGCCAATATGCATCATTAACCACATCTCATGAGCCATTTGCATTGTCAAAAGCTGCAGTTTTCCTCTAATTTAACCTACCGTTACTTCATTCGAGTGATTTTTGATTTTTGATGTCGGAGTTCTGACTTCACAATTAGACCTTAAATATTTTTATCATGTTGCCCTCAGCCTTACTTGTCGGATGTACCTTTTGCCTTTTGAGTGTCTTATTTTCTGAGTTTTCCAAAAGGGGAATTTTTAGTTTTTTGGAAGATTAATTGCCAACATGTGGTTTCAAAAAGGCCTTTTCAACATCGTTGATCAGAAGGGCGTCAATATGCATCATTAACCACATCTTATGAGCCATTAGTATTGTCAAAAGCTGCAGTTTTCCTGTCATTTAACCAACCTTTAGTTAATTTTTTTGATTTTTGATGTCAGACTTCTGACGTCATAATCGGACCTGAACTATTTTTGTCATGTTGTCCTCAGCCGTCATTGTCGGATGTAACTTTTGTCTCTTAAATTGCTTGTTTTCGGAGTTTGCCAAAAGAGGAATGTGTAGATTTTTGAAAGATAATTGGCCAACGTGTGGTTTCAGACAGAGTCTTTTCAACATAGTTGATCAGACGGATGTCAGATGCATCATTAACCACATCTTATGAGCCATTTGTATTTTCAAAAGCTGCAGTTTTCCTATCATTAAGCCTACCTTTAGTTCATTCTTTTGATTTTTGATTTGAGAGATCTGGCTTCACACTCAGACTTGTCATGTTGCCCTGAGCCCGATTTGCCAGATGTAACATTTACCTTTTAAATTGTTTGTTTTCTGAGTTTGTTTGTGTAGATTTTTGGAGGATTAATGGCCAAAATGTGGTTTCAGATAGAGTCTTTCCAACATAGTTGATCAGAAGAGCCAAATATGCATCATTAACCACATCTCATGAGCCATCTGTATTTTCAAAAGCTGCAGTTTTCCTATCATTTAACCTACATTTACTTCATTCTAGTGATTTTTGATTTTTGATGGGAGAGTTGAATGTGTAGATTTTTGGAAAATGAATGGCCAACATGTGGTTTCAGACAGAGGCTATTCAACATAGTTGATCAGATAGGGGTAATATGCATCATTAACCACATCTATGAGCCAATTGTATTTTCAAAAGCCACAGTTTTCTTATAATTTAACCTACCTTTATTTCATTCTTTTGATTTTTGATGTGAGAGTTCTGACTTCAGGGCGGCATGGCAGTTAGCACTGTTGCCTCACAGCAAGAGGGTTCCTGGTTCAATCCCAGGTGTGGGAGCTCTTCTGTGCGGAGTTTGCATGTTCTCCCCGTGTCAGCGTGGGTTCTTCTCTGGTTACTCCAGCTTCCTCGCACAGTCCAAAGACATGCAGATTGGTGACAAGTTAATTGGTGTCAATGTGAGTGTCAATGGTTATCTGTCTCTATGTGTCATTCCTGCGATAGTCTGGTGACCCGTCCAGGGTGTACCCCGCCTCCTGCCTCCCAGATAGATGGAAATATGTATCATTAACCACATCTTATGAACCATTTGTATTTTCAAAAGCTGCAATTTTCCTGTAATATACCCAAACTTTAGTTCATTCTTTTGATTTCCGATTTGAAAGACCTAGCGTCACACTCAGACTTGTAATGTTGCCCTCAGCCTGATTTGCTAGATGTAACATTTACCTTTTAAATTGTTTGTTTTCTGAGTTTGTTTGTGTAGATTTTTGGAAGATTAATGGCCAAAATGTGGTTTCAGATAGAGTCTTTCCAACATAGTTGATCAGAAGGGCCAAATATGCATCATTAACCACATCTCATGAGCCATCTGTATTTTCAAAAGCTGCAGTTTTCCTATCATTTAATCTACATTTACTTCATTCTAGTGATTTTTGATTTTTGATGTGAGAGTTCTGACTTCACACTCAGAGCTGAAATATTTTTGTCATGTTGCCTTCAGCCATATTTGCCAGATGTAACGTTTACCTTTTAAATTGCTTGTTTTCTGAATTTTCCAAAAGAGGAATGTGTAGATGTTTGGAAGATTATTGGCCACAGTTTGCTTTCAGACAAAGTCTTTTCAACATAGTTGATCAGAAGGTGGCAATATGCATCATTAACCACATCTTATGAGCCATTTGTATTGTCAAAAGCTGCAGTTTTCCTGTCATTTTACCAACCTTTAGTTCATTTTTTTGATTTTTGATGTCAGACTTCTGACGTCATAATCAGACCTGAACAATTTTTGTCATGTTGCCCTCAGCCGTATTTGTTGGATGTACCCTTTGCCTTTTGACTTGCCTGTATTCTGAGTTTGCCAAGACAGGAATATGGAGATTTTTGGAAGATTAATGGCCAACTTGTGGTTTCAGACAGAGTCTTTTCAACATAGTTGATCAGACGAAGGCCAATATGCATCATTAACCACATCTCATGAGCCATTTGCATTGTCAAAAGCTGCAGTTTTCCTCTAATTTAACCTACCGTTACTTCATTCGAGTGATTTTTGATTTTTGATGTCGGAGTTCTGACTTCACAATTAGACCTTAAATATTTTTATCATGTTGCCCTCAGCCTTACTTGTCGGATGTACCTTTTGCCTTTTGAGTGTCTTATTTTCTGAGTTTTCCAAAAGGGGAATTTTTAGTTTTTTGGAAGATTAATTGCCAACATGTGGTTTCAAAAAGGCCTTTTCAACATCGTTGATCAGAAGGGCGTCAATATGCATCATTAACCACATCTTATGAGCCATTAGTATTGTCAAAAGCTGCAGTTTTCCTGTCATTTAACCAACCTTTAGTTAATTTTTTTGATTTTTGATGTCAGACTTCTGACGTCATAATCGGACCTGAACTATTTTTGTCATGTTGTCCTCAGCCGTCATTGTCGGATGTAACTTTTGTCTCTTAAATTGCTTGTTTTCGGAGTTTGCCAAAAGAGGAATGTGTAGATTTTTGAAAGATAATTGGCCAACGTGTGGTTTCAGACAGAGTCTTTTCAACATAGTTGATCAGACGGATGTCAGATGCATCATTAACCACATCTTATGAGCCATTTGTATTTTCAAAAGCTGCAGTTTTCCTATCATTAAGCCTACCTTTAGTTCATTCTTTTGATTTTTGATTTGAGAGATCTGGCTTCACACTCAGACTTGTCATGTTGCCCTGAGCCCGATTTGCCAGATGTAACATTTACCTTTTAAATTGTTTGTTTTCTGAGTTTGTTTGTGTAGATTTTTGGAGGATTAATGGCCAAAATGTGGTTTCAGATAGAGTCTTTCCAACATAGTTGATCAGAAGAGCCAAATATGCATCATTAACCACATCTCATGAGCCATCTGTATTTTCAAAAGCTGCAGTTTTCCTATCATTTAACCTACATTTACTTCATTCTAGTGATTTTTGATTTTTGATGGGAGAGTTGAATGTGTAGATTTTTGGAAAATGAATGGCCAACATGTGGTTTCAGACAGAGGCTGTTCAACATAGTTGATCAGATAGGGGTAATATGCATCATTAACCACATCTATGAGCCAATTGTATTTTCAAAAGCCACAGTTTTCTTATAATTTAACCTACCTTTATTTCATTCTTTTGATTTTTGATGTGAGAGTTCTGACTTCAGGGCGGCATGGCAGTTAGCACTGTTGCCTCACAGCAAGAGGGTTCCTGGTTCAATCCCAGGTGTGGGAGCTCTTCTGTGCGGAGTTTGCATGTTCTCCCCGTGTCAGCGTGGGTTCTTCTCTGGTTACTCCAGCTTCCTCGCACAGTCCAAAGACATGCAGATTGGTGACAAGTTAATTGGTGTCAATGTGAGTGTCAATGGTTATCTGTCTCTATGTGTCATTCCTGCGATAGTCTGGTGACCCGTCCAGGGTGTACCCCGCCTCCTGCCTCCCAGATAGATGGAAATATGTATCATTAACCACATCTTATGAACCATTTGTATTTTCAAAAGCTGCAATTTTCCTGTAATATACCCAAACTTTAGTTCATTCTTTTGATTTCCGATTTGAAAGACCTAGCGTCACACTCAGACTTGTAATGTTGCCCTCAGCCTGATTTGCTAGATGTAACATTTACCTTTTAAATTGTTTGTTTTCTGAGTTTGTTTGTGTAGATTTTTGGAAGATTAATGGCCAAAATGTGGTTTCAGATAGAGTCTTTCCAACATAGTTGATCAGAAGGGCCAAATATGCATCATTAACCACATCTCATGAGCCATCTGTATTTTCAAAAGCTGCAGTTTTCCTATCATTTAATCTACATTTACTTCATTCTAGTGATTTTTGATTTTTGATGTGAGAGTTCTGACTTCACACTCAGAGCTGAAATATTTTTGTCATGTTGCCTTCAGCCATATTTGCCAGATGTAACGTTTACCTTTTAAATTGCTTGTTTTCTGAATTTTCCAAAAGAGGAATGTGTAGATGTTTGGAAGATTATTGGCCACAGTTTGCTTTCAGACAAAGTCTTTTCAACATAGTTGATCAGAAGGTGGCAATATGCATCATTAACCACATCTTATGAGCCATTTGTATTGTCAAAAGCTGCAGTTTTCCTGTCATTTTACCAACCTTTAGTTCATTTTTTTGATTTTTGATGTCAGACTTCTGACGTCATAATCAGACCTGAACAATTTTTGTCATGTTGCCCTCAGCCGTATTTGTTGGATGTACCCTTTGCCTTTTGACTTGCCTGTATTCTGAGTTTGCCAAGACAGGAATATGGAGATTTTTGGAAGATTAATGGCCAACTTGTGGTTTCAGACAGAGTCTTTTCAACATAGTTGATCAGACGAAGGCCAATATGCATCATTAACCACATCTCATGAGCCATTTGCATTGTCAAAAGCTGCAGTTTTCCTCTAATTTAACCTACCGTTACTTCATTCGAGTGATTTTTGATTTTTGATGTCGGAGTTCTGACTTCACAATTAGACCTGAAATATTTTTATCATGTTGCCCTCAGCCTTACTTGTCGGATGTACCTTTTGCCTTTTGAGTGTCTTATTTTCTGAGTTTTCCAAAAGGGGAATTTTTAGTTTTTTGGAAGATTAATTGCCAACATGTGGTTTCAAAAAGGCCTTTTCAACATCGTTGATCAGAAGGGCGTCAATATGCATCATTAACCACATCTTATGAGCCATTAGTATTGTCAAAAGCTGCAGTTTTCCTGTCATTTAACCAACCTTTAGTTAATTTTTTTGATTTTTGATGTCAGACTTCTGACGTCATAATCGGACCTGAACTATTTTTGTCATGTTGTCCTCAGCCGTCATTGTCGGATGTAACTTTTGTCTCTTAAATTGCTTGTTTTCGGAGTTTGCCAAAAGAGGAATGTGTAGATTTTTGAAAGATAATTGGCCAACGTGTGGTTTCAGACAGAGTCTTTTCAACATAGTTGATCAGACGGATGTCAGATGCATCATTAACCACATCTTATGAGCCATTTGTATTTTCAAAAGCTGCAGTTTTCCTATCATTAAGCCTACCTTTAGTTCATTCTTTTGATTTTTGATTTGAGAGATCTGGCTTCACACTCAGACTTGTCATGTTGCCCTGAGCCCGATTTGCCAGATGTAACATTTACCTTTTAAATTGTTTGTTTTCTGAGTTTGTTTGTGTAGATTTTTGGAGGATTAATGGCCAAAATGTGGTTTCAGATAGAGTCTTTCCAACATAGTTGATCAGAAGAGCCAAATATGCATCATTAACCACATCTCATGAGCCATCTGTATTTTCAAAAGCTGCAGTTTTCCTATCATTTAACCTACATTTACTTCATTCTAGTGATTTTTGATTTTTGATGGGAGAGTTGAATGTGTAGATTTTTGGAAAATGAATGGCCAACATGTGGTTTCAGACAGAGGCTGTTCAACATAGTTGATCAGATAGGGGTAATATGCATCATTAACCACATCTATGAGCCAATTGTATTTTCAAAAGCCACAGTTTTCTTATAATTTAACCTACCTTTATTTCATTCTTTTGATTTTTGATGTGAGAGTTCTGACTTCAGGGCGGCATGGCAGTTAGCACTGTTGCCTCACAGCAAGAGGGTTCCTGGTTCAATCCCAGGTGTGGGAGCTCTTCTGTGCGGAGTTTGCATGTTCTCCCCGTGTCAGCGTGGGTTCTTCTCTGGTTACTCCAGCTTCCTCGCACAGTCCAAAGACATGCAGATTGGTGACAAGTTAATTGGTGTCAATGTGAGTGTCAATGGTTATCTGTCTCTATGTGTCATTCCTGCGATAGTCTGGTGACCCGTCCAGGGTGTACCCCGCCTCCTGCCTCCCAGATAGATGGAAATATGTATCATTAACCACATCTTATGAACCATTTGTATTTTCAAAAGCTGCAATTTTCCTGTAATATACCCAAACTTTAGTTCATTCTTTTGATTTCCGATTTGAAAGACCTAGCGTCACACTCAGACTTGTAATGTTGCCCTCAGCCTGATTTGCTAGATGTAACATTTACCTTTTAAATTGTTTGTTTTCTGAGTTTGTTTGTGTAGATTTTTGGAAGATTAATGGCCAAAATGTGGTTTCAGATAGAGTCTTTCCAACATAGTTGATCAGAAGGGCCAAATATGCATCATTAACCACATCTCATGAGCCATCTGTATTTTCAAAAGCTGCAGTTTTCCTATCATTTAATCTACATTTACTTCATTCTAGTGATTTTTGATTTTTGATGTGAGAGTTCTGACTTCACACTCAGAGCTGAAATATTTTTGTCATGTTGCCTTCAGCCATATTTGCCAGATGTAACGTTTACCTTTTAAATTGCTTGTTTTCTGAATTTTCCAAAAGAGGAATGTGTAGATGTTTGGAAGATTATTGGCCACAGTTTGCTTTCAGACAAAGTCTTTTCAACATAGTTGATCAGAAGGTGGCAATATGCATCATTAACCACATCTTATGAGCCATTTGTATTGTCAAAAGCTGCAGTTTTCCTGTCATTTTACCAACCTTTAGTTCATTTTTTTGATTTTTGATGTCAGACTTCTGACGTCATAATCAGACCTGAACAATTTTTGTCATGTTGCCCTCAGCCGTATTTGTTGGATGTACCCTTTGCCTTTTGACTTGCCTGTATTCTGAGTTTGCCAAGACAGGAATATGGAGATTTTTGGAAGATTAATGGCCAACTTGTGGTTTCAGACAGAGTCTTTTCAACATAGTTGATCAGACGAAGGCCAATATGCATCATTAACCACATCTCATGAGCCATTTGCATTGTCAAAAGCTGCAGTTTTCCTCTAATTTAACCTACCGTTACTTCATTCGAGTGATTTTTGATTTTTGATGTCGGAGTTCTGACTTCACAATTAGACCTGAAATATTTTTATCATGTTGCCCTCAGCCTTACTTGTCGGATGTACCTTTTGCCTTTTGAGTGTCTTATTTTCTGAGTTTTCCAAAAGGGGAATTTTTAGTTTTTTGGAAGATTAATTGCCAACATGTGGTTTCAAAAAGGCCTTTTCAACATCGTTGATCAGAAGGGCGTCAATATGCATCATTAACCACATCTTATGAGCCATTAGTATTGTCAAAAGCTGCAGTTTTCCTGTCATTTAACCAACCTTTAGTTAATTTTTTTGATTTTTGATGTCAGACTTCTGACGTCATAATCGGACCTGAACTATTTTTGTCATGTTGTCCTCAGCCGTCATTGTCGGATGTAACTTTTGTCTCTTAAATTGCTTGTTTTCCGAGTTTGCCAAAAGAGGAATGTGTAGATTTTTGAAAGATAATTGGCCAACGTGTGGTTTCAGACAGAGTCTTTTCAACATAGTTGATCAGACGGATGTCAGATGCATCATTAACCACATCTTACGAGCCATTTGTATTTTCAAAAGCTGCAGTTTTCCTATCATTAAGCCTACCTTTAGTTCATTCTTTTGATTTTTGATTTGAGAGATCTGGCTTCACACTCAGACTTGTCATGTTGCCCTGAGCCCGATTTGCCAGATGTAACATTTACCTTTTAAATTGTTTGTTTTCTGAGTTTGTTTGTGTAGATTTTTGGAGGATTAATGGCCAAAATGTGGTTTCAGATAGAGTCTTTCCAACATAGTTGATCAGAAGAGCCAAATATGCATCATTAACCACATCTCATGAGCCATCTGTATTTTCAAAAGCTGCAGTTTTCCTATCATTTAACCTACATTTACTTCATTCTAGTGATTTTTGATTTTTGATGGGAGAGTTGAATGTGTAGATTTTTGGAAAATGAATGGCCAACATGTGGTTCCAGACAGAGGCTTTTCAACATAGTTCATCAGACTGAGGCTAATATGCATCATTAACCACATCTATGAGCCAATTGTATTTTCAAAAGCCACAGTTTTCTTATAATTTAACCTACCTTTATTTCATTCTTTTGATTTTTGATGTGAGAGTTCTGACTTCAGGGCGGCATGGCAGTTAGCACTGTTGCCTCACAGCAAGAGGGTTCCTGGTTCAATCCCAGGTGTGAGCTCTTCTGTGCGGAGTTTGCATGTTCTCCCCGTGTCAGCGTGGGTTCTTCTCTGGTTACTCCAGCTTCCTCGCACAGTCCAAAGACATGCAGATTGGTGACAAGTTAATTGGTGTCAATGTGAGTGTCAATGGTTATCTGTCTCTATGTGTCATTCCTGCGATAGT
Source organism: Cephalopholis sonnerati (assembly GCA_019142605.1). Classification (NCBI taxonomy): domain Eukaryota; kingdom Metazoa; phylum Chordata; class Actinopteri; order Perciformes; family Serranidae; genus Cephalopholis; species Cephalopholis sonnerati. Next base: position 20,990,569 of record JAGQAX010000024.1, read on the forward strand.
CTGGTGACCCGTCCAGGGTGTACCCCGCCTCCTGCCTCCCAGATAGATGGAAATATGTATCATTAACCACATCTTATGAACCATTTGTATTTTCAAAAGCTGCAATTTTCCTGTAATATACCCAAACTTTAGTTCATTCTTTTGATTTCCGATTTGAAAGACCTAGCGTCACACTCAGACTTGTAATGTTGCCCTCAGCCTGATTTGCTAGATGTAACATTTACCTTTTAAATTGTTTGTTTTCTGAGTTTGTTTGTGTAGATTTTTGGAAGATTAATGGCCAAAATGTGGTTTCAGATAGAGTCTTTCCAACATAGTTGATCAGAAGGGCCAAATATGCATCATTAACCACATCTCATGAGCCATCTGTATTTTCAAAAGCTGCAGTTTTCCTATCATTTAATCTACATTTACTTCATTCTAGTGATTTTTGATTTTTGATGTGAGAGTTCTAACTTCACACTCAGAGCTGAAATATTTTTGTCATGTTGCCTTCAGCCATATTTGCCAGATGTAACGTTTACCTTTTAAATTGCTTGTTTTCTGAATTTTCCAAAAGAGGAATGTGTAGATGTTTGGAAGATTATTGGCCACAGTTTGCTTTCAGACAAAGTCTTTTCAACATAGTTGATCAGAAGGTGGCAATATGCATCATTAACCACATCTTATGAGCCATTTGTATTGTCAAAAGCTGCAGTTTTCCTGTCATTTTACCAACCTTTAGTTCATTTTTTTGATTTTTGATGTCAGACTTCTGACGTCATAATCAGACCTGAACAATTTTTGTCATGTTGCCCTCAGCCGTATTTGTTGGATGTACCCTTTGCCTTTTGACTTGCCTGTATTCTGAGTTTGCCAAGACAGGAATATGGAGATTTTTGGAAGATTAATGGCCAACTTGTGGTTTCAGACAGAGTCTTTTCAACATAGTTGATCAGACGAAGGCCAATATGCATCATTAACCACATCTCATGAGCCATTTGCATTGTCAAAAGCTGCAGTTTTCCTCTAATTTAACCTACCGTTACTTCATTCGAGTGATTTTTGATTTTTGATGTCGGAGTTCTGACTTCACAATTAGACCTGAAATATTTTTATCATGTTGCCCTCAGCCTTACTTGTCGGATGTACCTTTTGCCTTTTGAGTGTCTTATTTTCTGAGTTTTCCAAAAGGGGAATTTTTAGTTTTTTGGAAGATTAATTGCCAACATGTGGTTTCAAAAAGGCCTTTTCAACATCGTTGATCAGAAGGGCGTCAATATGCATCATTAACCACATCTTATGAGCCATTAGTATTGTCAAAAGCTGCAGTTTTCCTGTCATTTAACCAACCTTTAGTTAATTTTTTTGATTTTTGATGTCAGACTTCTGACGTCATAATCGGACCTGAACTATTTTTGTCATGTTGTCCTCAGCCGTCATTGTCGGATGTAACTTTTGTCTCTTAAATTGCTTGTTTTCGGAGTTTGCCAAAAGAGGAATGTGTAGATTTTTGAAAGATAATTGGCCAACGTGTGGTTTCAGACAGAGTCTTTTCAACATAGTTGATCAGACGGATGTCAGATGCATCATTAACCACATCTTATGAGCCATTTGTATTTTCAAAAGCTGCAGTTTTCCTATCATTAAGCCTACCTTTAGTTCATTCTTTTGATTTTTGATTTGAGAGATCTGGCTTCACACTCAGACTTGTCATGTTGCCCTGAGCCCGATTTGCCAGATGTAACATTTACCTTTTAAATTGTTTGTTTTCTGAGTTTGTTTGTGTAGATTTTTGGAGGATTAATGGCCAAAATGTGGTTTCAGATAGAGTCTTTCCAACATAGTTGATCAGAAGAGCCAAATATGCATCATTAACCACATCTCATGAGCCATCTGTATTTTCAAAAGCTGCAGTTTTCCTATCATTTAACCTACATTTACTTCATTCTAGTGATTTTTGATTTTTGATGGGAGAGTTGAATGTGTAGATTTTTGGAAAATGAATGGCCAACATGTGGTTTCAGACAGAGGCTGTTCAACATAGTTGATCAGATAGGGGTAATATGCATCATTAACCACATCTATGAGCCAATTGTATTTTCAAAAGCCACAGTTTTCTTATAATTTAACCTACCTTTATTTCATTCTTTTGATTTTTGATGTGAGAGTTCTGACTTCAGGGCGGCATGGCAGTTAGCACTGTTGCCTCACAGCAAGAGGGTTCCTGGTTCAATCCCAGGTGTGGGAGCTCTTCTGTGCGGAGTTTGCATGTTCTCCCCGTGTCAGCGTGGGTTCTTCTCTGGTTACTCCAGCTTCCTCGCACAGTCCAAAGACATGCAGATTGGTGACAAGTTAATTGGTGTCAATGTGAGTGTCAATGGTTATCTGTCTCTATGTGTCATTCCTGCGATAGTCTGGTGACCCGTCCAGGGTGTACCCCGCCTCCTGCCTCCCAGATAGATGGAAATATGTATCATTAACCACATCTTATGAACCATTTGTATTTTCAAAAGCTGCAATTTTCCTGTAATATACCCAAACTTTAGTTCATTCTTTTGATTTCCGATTTGAAAGACCTAGCGTCACACTCAGACTTGTAATGTTGCCCTCAGCCTGATTTGCTAGATGTAACATTTACCTTTTAAATTGTTTGTTTTCTGAGTTTGTTTGTGTAGATTTTTGGAAGATTAATGGCCAAAATGTGGTTTCAGATAGAGTCTTTCCAACATAGTTGATCAGAAGGGCCAAATATGCATCATTAACCACATCTCATGAGCCATCTGTATTTTCAAAAGCTGCAGTTTTCCTATCATTTAATCTACATTTACTTCATTCTAGTGATTTTTGATTTTTGATGTGAGAGTTCTGACTTCACACTCAGAGCTGAAATATTTTTGTCATGTTGCCTTCAGCCATATTTGCCAGATGTAACGTTTACCTTTTAAATTGCTTGTTTTCTGAATTTTCCAAAAGAGGAATGTGTAGATGTTTGGAAGATTATTGGCCACAGTTTGCTTTCAGACAAAGTCTTTTCAACATAGTTGATCAGAAGGTGGCAATATGCATCATTAACCACATCTTATGAGCCATTTGTATTGTCAAAAGCTGCAGTTTTCCTGTCATTTTACCAACCTTTAGTTCATTTTTTTGATTTCTGATGTCAGACTTCTGACGTCATAATCAGACCTGAACAATTTTTGTCATGTTGCCCTCAGCCGTATTTGTTGGATGTACCCTTTGCCTTTTGACTTGCCTGTATTCTGAGTTTGCCAAGACAGGAATATGGAGATTTTTGGAAGATTAATGGCCAACTTGTGGTTTCAGACAGAGTCTTTTCAACATAGTTGATCAGACGAAGGCCAATATGCATCATTAACCACATCTCATGAGCCATTTGCATTGTCAAAAGCTGCAGTTTTCCTCTAATTTAACCTACCGTTACTTCATTCGAGTGATTTTTGATTTTTGATGTCGGAGTTCTGACTTCACAATTAGACCTTAAATATTTTTATCATGTTGCCCTCAGCCTTACTTGTCGGATGTACCTTTTGCCTTTTGAGTGTCTTATTTTCTGAGTTTTCCAAAAGGGGAATTTTTAGTTTTTTGGAAGATTAATTGCCAACATGTGGTTTCAAAAAGGCCTTTTCAACATCGTTGATCAGAAGGGCGTCAATATGCATCATTAACCACATCTTATGAGCCATTAGTATTGTCAAAAGCTGCAGTTTTCCTGTCATTTAACCAACCTTTAGTTAATTTTTTTGATTTTTGATGTCAGACTTCTGACGTCATAATCGGACCTGAACTATTTTTGTCATGTTGTCCTCAGCCGTCATTGTCGGATGTAACTTTTGTCTCTTAAATTGCTTGTTTTCGGAGTTTGCCAAAAGAGGAATGTGTAGATTTTTGAAAGATAATTGGCCAACGTGTGGTTTCAGACAGAGTCTTTTCAACATAGTTGATCAGACGGATGTCAGATGCATCATTAACCACATCTTATGAGCCATTTGTATTTTCAAAAGCTGCAGTTTTCCTATCATTAAGCCTACCTTTAGTTCATTCTTTTGATTTTTGATTTGAGAGATCTGGCTTCACACTCAGACTTGTCATGTTGCCCTGAGCCCGATTTGCCAGATGTAACATTTACCTTTTAAATTGTTTGTTTTCTGAGTTTGTTTGTGTAGATTTTTGGAGGATTAATGGCCAAAATGTGGTTTCAGATAGAGTCTTTCCAACATAGTTGATCAGAAGAGCCAAATATGCATCATTAACCACATCTCATGAGCCATCTGTATTTTCAAAAGCTGCAGTTTTCCTATCATTTAACCTACATTTACTTCATTCTAGTGATTTTTGATTTTTGATGGGAGAGTTGAATGTGTAGATTTTTGGAAAATGAATGGCCAACATGTGGTTTCAGACAGAGGCTGTTCAACATAGTTGATCAGATAGGGGTGATATGCATCATTAACCACATCTTATGAACCAATTGTATTTTCAAAAGCTGCAGTTTTCCTATCATTAAGCCTACCTTTAGTTCATTCTTTTGATTTTTGATTTGAGAGATCTGGCTTCACACTCAGACTTGTCATGTTGCCCTGAGCCCGATTTGCCAGATGTAACATTTACCTTTTAAATTGTTTGTTTTCTGAGTTTGTTTGTGTAGATTTTTGGAGGATTAATGGCCAAAATGTGGTTTCAGATAGAGTCTTTCCAACATAGTTGATCAGAAGAGCCAAATATGCATCATTAACCACATCTCATGAGCCATCTGTATTTTCAAAAGCTGCAGTTTTCCTATCATTTAACCTACATTTACTTCATTCTAGTGATTTTTGATTTTTGATGGGAGAGTTGAATGTGTAGATTTTTGGAAAATGAATGGCCAACATGTGGTTTCAGACAGAGGCTGTTCAACATAGTTGATCAGATAGGGGTAATATGCATCATTAACCACATCTTATGAACCAATTGTATTTTCAAAAGCTGCAGTTTTCCTATCATTTAACCTACCTTTACTTATTTCTTTTGATTTTTGATGTCAGAGTTCTGACTTCACACTCAGACCTGAAATATTTTTGTCATGTTGCCCTCAGCCTCATTTGTAGGATATAACTTTTACCTCTCAAATTACTTATATCCGGAGCTGTCCACAAGAGTAATGTGTAGATTTTTGGAAAGCGAATGGCCAACATGTGGTTCCAGACAGAGGCTTTTCAACATAGTTCATCAGACTGAGGCTAATAGGCATCATTAACCACATCTATGAGCCAATTGTATTTTCAAAAGCCACAGTTTTCTTATAATTTAACCTACCTTTATTTCATTCTTTTGATTTTTGATGTGAGAGTTCTGACTTCAGGGCGGCATGGCAGTTAGCACTGTTGCCTCACAGCAAGAGGGTTCCTGGTTCAATCCCAGGTGTGGGAGCTCTTCTGCGCGGAGTTTGCATGTTCTCCCCGTGCCAGCGTGGGTTCTTCTCTGGTTACTCCAGCTTCCTCGCACAGTCCAAAGACATGCAGATTGGTGACAAGTTAATTGGTGTCAATGTGAGTGTCAATGGTTATCTGTCTCTATGTGTCATTCCTGCGATAGTCTGGTGACCCGTCCAGGGTGTACCCCGCCTCCTGCCTCCCAGATAGATGGAAATATGTATCATTAACCACATCTTATGAACCATTTGTATTTTCAAAAGCTGCAATTTTCCTGTAATATACCCAAACTTTAGTTCATTCTTTTGATTTCCGATTTGAAAGACCTGGCGTCACACTCAGACTTGTAATGTTGCCCTCAGCCTGATTTGCTAGATGTAACATTTACCTTTTAAATTGTTTGTTTTCTGAGTTTGTTTGTGTAGATTTTTGGAAGATTAATGGCCAAAATGTGGTTTCAGATAGAGTCTTTCCAACATAGTTGATCAGAAGGGCCAAATATGCATCATTAACCACATCTCATGAGCCATCTGTATTTTCAAAAGCTGCAGTTTTCCTATCATTTAATCTACATTTACTTCATTCTAGTGATTTTTGATTTTTGATGTGAGAGTTCTGACTTCACACTCGGAGCTGAAATATTTTTGTCATGTTGCCTTCAGCCATATTTGCCAGATGTAACGTTTACCTTTTAAATTGCTTGTTTTCTGAATTTTCCAAAAGAGGAATGTGTAGATGTTTGGAAGATTATTGGCCACAGTTTGCTTTCAGACAAAGTCTTTTCAACATAGTTGATCAGAAGGTGGCAATATGCATCATTAACCACATCTTATGAGCCATTTGTATTGTCAAAAGCTGCAGTTTTCCTGTCATTTTACCAACCTTTAGTTCATTTTTTTGATTTTTGATGTCAGACTTCTGACGTCATAATCAGACCTGAACAATTTTTGTCATGTTGCCCTCAGCCGTATTTGTTGGATGTACCCTTTGCCTTTTGACTTGCCTGTATTCTGAGTTTGCCAAGACAGGAATATGGAGATTTTTGGAAGATTAATGGCCAACTTGTGGTTTCAGACAGAGTCTTTTCAACATAGTTGATCAGACGAAGGCCAATATGCATCATTAACCACATCTCATGAGCCATTTGCATTGTCAAAAGCTGCAGTTTTCCTCTAATTTAACCTACCGTTACTTCATTCGAGTGATTTTTGATTTTTGATGTCGGAGTTCTGACTTCACAATTAGACCTTAAATATTTTTATCATGTTGCCCTCAGCCTTACTTGTCGGATGTACCTTTTGCCTTTTGAGTGTCTTATTTTCTGAGTTTTCCAAAAGGGGAATTTTTTGTTTTTTGGAAGATTAATTGCCAACATGTGGTTTCAAAAAGGCCTTTTCAACATCGTTGATCAGAAGGGCGTCAATATGCATCATTAACCACATCTTATGAGCCATTAGTATTGTCAAAAGCTGCAGTTTTCCTGTCATTTAACCAACCTTTAGTTAATTTTTTTGATTTTTGATGTCAGACTTCTGACGTCATAATCGGACCTGAACTATTTTTGTCATGTTGTCCTCAGCCGTCATTGTCGGATGTAACTTTTGTCTCTTAAATTGCTTGTTTTCCGAGTTTGCCAAAAGAGGAATGTGTAGATTTTTGAAAGATAATTGGCCAACGTGTGGTTTCAGACAGAGTCTTTTCAACATAGTTGATCAGACGGATGTCAGATGCATCATTAACCACATCTTATGAGCCATTTGTATTTTCAAAAGCTGCAGTTTTCCTATCATTAAGCCTACCTTTAGTTCATTCTTTTGATTTTTGATTTGAGAGATCTGGCTTCACACTCAGACTTGTCATGTTGCCCTGAGCCCGATTTGCCAGATGTAACATTTACCTTTTAAATTGTTTGTTTTCTGAGTTTGTTTGTGTAGATTTTTGGAGGATTAATGGCCAAAATGTGGTTTCAGATAGAGTCTTTCCAACATAGTTGATCAGAAGAGCCAAATATGCATCATTAACCACATCTCATGAGCCATCTGTATTTTCAAAAGCTGCAGTTTTCCTATCATTTAACCTACATTTACTTCATTCTAGTGATTTTTGATTTTTGATGGGAGAGTTGAATGTGTAGATTTTTGGAAAATGAATGGCCAACATGTGGTTTCAGACAGAGGCTGTTCAACATAGTTGATCAGATAGGGGTAATATGCATCATTAACCACATCTTATGAACCAATTGTATTTTCAAAAGCTGCAGTTTTCCTATCATTTAACCTACCTTTACTTATTTCTTTTGATTTTTGATGTCAGAGTTCTGACTTCACACTCAGACCTGAAATATTTTTGTCATGTTGCCCTCAGCCTCATTTGTAGGATATAACTTTTACCTCTCAAATTACTTATATCCGGAGCTGTCCACAAGAGTAATGTGTAGATTTTTGGAAAGCGAATGGCCAACATGTGGTTCCAGACAGAGGCTTTTCAAGATAGTTGATCAGATTGGGCTTAATATGCATCATTAACCACATCTTATGAGCCATTTGTATTTTCAAAAGCTGCAGTTTTCCTATCATTAAGCCTACCTTTAGTTCATTCATTCAAAAACGCTATTAAAGACATGTATGTTAGGCGCTTTCTCCTGTCAGTGACAATGAACTTCACTGGCAAAACAACTGGTGTTGGTCCCCGGGCGCTGCACTGCGGATGTCCACTGCTCCTAATACTTAGGATGGATTAAATGCAGAGAACTAATTTCACTGTACTGTACTGTATGTGTGATTAAATAAAGCACCTTTACCTTTACCTTTATCTGGAGGTCATAAACATAATTTGATTCAAAACTTCCAGAAATACTATCTAGAGACCAAAAACACGATCCATCCCCTAACACGATGCTAAAAACCCAATCTACAGGCCAAATACACGATCCATCCCCCAACACTACTCCAAAAACACTATCTAGTTGCCAAATACAAGATCCATCCCCCAACACTATTCTAAAAATCTATATCCAAAAACCAAAAACACAATCCATCTCCTAACACTATTCCAAAAACACTATCTAGAGGCCAAAAACCCAAACTACTCCATAAAAGTATTCCAAAACCTTTACCTAGTGACCAAAACTGTGATCTGACACAACACTTCCAAAAAGATTATGCAGAGACCATAATCATGATCTAATATAAAATATATAAAACATGATCTGATTCAAAACTTCCAGAAACACTATCAATAGACAAAAGCTGCAATTCCCTAACATTATTCCAAAAACTCTAGAGATAAAACAAAAACAACTACCCAATAATCCTAATCCAAAAACACCACCTAGAGACCAAAACCACAATCCACGTCATAACACTATTGCAAAAACACTATCTGAAGACCATCAACATGATCTGAGTAAGCACTTCCAAAAATATAATGTAGAGACCAAAACATGAACTACCCCATAACATTATAATTAAAACACTATCTAGAGACCACAAACCTGATTTGATTCAGCAATTCCAAAAACAATATCAAAATTGCTAAATGATCAGGTAATTGATCTAATTATTAATTCAATTCATTCTCTGAAAATCAGACTCTGACATTTTTTGTAGTCTCACAGAGGTCAAAAGGGATGGCCCTTCCAAAAAGAGGATTTAATTCTGCAATATGTTCCCCATAATGTTTCTATATTTCTAACACATTCAAATATAGCATCCCAAGTTGTACATACCTTTTACTAAATCTAAATTACTAACCATGGGGCACAGAAAAGAACGGGCATAAATGATAACACAATGACACTGATTAAATTACCTTTCTTGCATCACACAACACTTAGAAGAAATTTGAACATCCACAACTCCCGCCTCCCTCCAAGGTCCCATTCCCTTCCCCCTGCAACTCCACCTCCCTCCAAAGGCCTACTCCCCCCTCCTCCATTATGTCCTCATTACGTCTATGATAGACGCAGGCATTGGCAAGGTAACCTTAGATACAAGGAAGAGGAGAACAAGTGTTAACACTCAACAGTACTTTTTCCCAAGCATGGAAAAAGCTAAAATCGTGCGAGAGATCTGGTCTTATGTACACGCAAAGATTAGCCAGCATTACCTAATTAGCTGGAGAGGTCCACTGGAAATATGCTAAACTACGTCTGGTTACTATCACATTAACGTTACAACCAAGACAGTCAAACACAACCCCAGAGTTTTAAAACTCAACCAAAGTCAGTGATGACTAATGAGTTTTAGAATAAGGTTACAGTGCTAACATTAGATAGTAGCGTTAACGTTACTAGCAAGTGGAAACGCACAAGGAAGACACTGTTTATGTTTCAGAGGCTACGCTACAGTAGGCTAACGTTAGCCATTAGCAACTGGAGGCTGTGTTGTCATACAACGTTATATGTTATATTAGAAGCAAACCAAACATAATGTTACCTATCCTGCACAGTCAAACACAACTCCAGAGTTTTGAAACTTGTCCTGGGTCAGTGATGACTGATGAGTTTTATGATATAATGTAAATGCTAGTTAATAGAGCAAGTGTTACTTACTGCATGCCTGATCCATCCTGTACCTTGACAGTCACACCAAATCAGATCCAGCAGACGAGGTGAGGATGTGATGAGCTCCTAATTTTTGAGAACATAAGGAAACATTAATAATCTAATATTTACAGCTGAAACCCTGGTGCTTACAGCTTGTTCTTTCCAGTAAGTTATTCAGAGGACAAAAAGGTTAAAGATAATTCAGTTGTTAATCCACTGTAAATATAAATAAAAAAATGAATTCAAATATTACAGAACTTATCATAAATATAAATGTTTTTCATACTTCAGAGATCACTCTGCTGTTTCTACTGTATTCCATGCACTTTGCGAAGTTTACAAACAGAAATACTCCAACATCCAGAAGCTGACAGTGCTGTGTTCAGATAGTTAATGGTTGAAGGTGGTTTCTGTGGGTAGCTGTATAAACTGTGTAGCTGTTTTAAAGTTGTAAAAATACCTGGGTCAAAGACGAATAAGGATTTAAAAAATGAAAAAAAATCAAATTGGCTAAAAATGCCTATTAAGTTACTTTCTATCTTTATTAGAGTGTTCTGTATACCACTCAACAACAGGAATTTGTTATAAGAATGCAATAAACATTTTTCAGTGAATCATGTGATTTCTCCCATGAAAAATGTCCTTCCTGGGTAACGTAAATGGATTTGAAAATAAATTAAAATGTCTATCATTGTTGGCATTTAAGAGTTTATAGATAACAACAGTTAGAGTCCAACAAATAATTACTGCTCAGAAAACAACATTTTCATCAGAATTAATGTAATGCATTTGGACATTTATAGTGAAATCGCTGCATTTGTTCCTGTTTGTCACACTATAGTTAATGCCAAAAAGAGAAAAATGATAGAAAATGTCTTAATTTTTTTTTACATTATAAGTAAAAGGGTTGTTATTGTATCCTCAACTCAAAAAACACGATACTGTAGTATAATATGAAATTTGGGTTAAATTATTTGACTGTGTCATTGTTACCCAGAATGACATGCTGTTAGCCAGGAATGACCACTGCAAGATTTCAGTGTAATCAAGAGACACTGGCATCTGCAAGAACAAAACTGACTCTTAAACATCTAAAACTATACTAATTTTTGGGCAATAACTATACAATATCTATGATAATGTCCTGTGTTGCTATCATTGAAAAAGATAAAAGAAAGAATACCACAGAAGTTTAAAAAATACATAATACTGCTTCTTTGACTGAATTAATCAATTGCTGTTATTAATAATAATAAAAGTTTAACAATACAACATCAAATCAATGCCTAAAAAGCTACAGATACCAATACAAATCTGAATTGATTAACATGTCCATTCTGGATAACAGAGGACATGTCCTGGGTAACAGAATATCTTTGTTATCCAGGGAGGACATATTGTTATCCAGGAAGGACAAAATAGCTATTTTTCCTTTATTATCAGGCACTAACTGGGTCTACTGTGTAAAATATTAGCTTAATCTTCAATACATCAATGTCATATTTCACATGAAATAGGTCATTTTAAAATGTAAAAAAATTATAAATGTTTTTTTAGCGTTATCCAGAAAGACACATCATGGTGGTACATCATGTACCACTGAGCGAAAAGGTCAAATTATCAACATTTTAAGAGAGACTTACTGATCTTGTGGTATATTTTGGGGGTCCTTCAGAATCTGTTGGCTGATGCAACACCCTGTCACATGACTATCAAAATCCAAATATGGTCATGTATAGCCACTTTATGTCTGTTACCCAGGAAGGACATTTGAGAATCCAAAAATGGGGACAAAAGTATTTCTTTAATAAAAATGTAAATGACCTTAGTGTTGTTACTATATTTGTAGGTGTCATTACAAACATCGACACAATTATGCCCCAGTACATCATTTATGCTTTTATTAAGATTTTTGACATTTTTAGCATATATTTATGCTTAGATTTTTAGCCCGGACGTTATCCAGGAAGGACAGTTTTGTACTTTTGAGCTAAATAGCTCCTTTAATTTTCATTTCTTATAGTAAATACTCATATGAGTAAGTAAAGTGACCAGAGTTGAGTAACAAAATGTAGTGTTTTAAATTTTTTATATATTTTTAACATTATAAACATGCCTCGGACACCAGAATTGACATGCCACGTCTTTCACCCACCTACATTCCCCATGCTTTCTGGAAAACCTGGAAATTTAAGATTTTTTTCAAGTTCAGGGTGACACCTTTTTTTGAGTAGGGCGGCTGCTCTATTTTAATTGTGTGCTCTGGGTTCTGTCACATTATAAGCAGGCTTTGTATATTTTTTATAGCACAGGTCAAAATAAGGAAAAAAACATGACTATATAACATACTAAGATCAGAAGTTGATCTCCAAAATCTTGTTGTGAATTAGTCTATAAAAAGTTAATGGAGCAAACGTTCCCTCCTGCATGCCTGATCCATCATGTAGCTTGTCAGTCACACCAAATCGAGTCCAGCAGATGAGACGAGGATATTAAGGGTTACTTTTTCAGAACATAATCTGGGTTTTGAGCTAGTGCACACCTGACACTATCAATCAACTATGTGAAGACTGAAATCAGTAGATAGTGCAGTCTGGCTTGCTCCTGATTGGCTGGAACAAAGCATTTGTTTAAGAATTTATTATTGTTGTATTTACATGCTCAGTTTCTACACTTACAACCCTCTGCAGTTAGGTGGGCTCTATACTAATGCAGAATAGAAATGGCACAAGAAGTCAAACATAAATTCACAGGAAATTAATATTGGGTGGCCAATGTGGCTACAGGTTTTCATTCCAACCAATCAGGAGCAAACCAGACTGGACTAGCAACTGATTTCAGTTTTCACACAGCTGATGAATCGTATCAGGTGTGCTCTTGCTGGACATCACATTTTTATGTTCTGAAAAATGTTATATCCTCGTCTCATCTGCTGGACTTGATTTGGTGTGACTGACAAGCTACATGATGGATCAGGCATGCAGGAGTAACATTTGCTCTATTAACTTATAATGGACTTTTGTTCAGTTCCAGTAATAAAGCTTTTAAACATTATTTCTGTCATATTTTCATGATGAAGCTGGTGTAATAACTGCATAATATTTTAATTACTTCTAAAGCGACTAAAAATCATATTTCCAGTTTCAGCAATCAAAAGCTGATGCCTGGGTGACAGCCTGGGAAACCAGTTTTAAAGGTTAGTGCTGAGCCCTGATTGATCTCTGAAGAAGCCTACAGAAACAATTCATTTATAAGTACTAGGATATCTAAATATATACAAAGACTGCTTATAACATGACAGAACCCAGAGCACACAGTTAAAATGGAGCAGCCCTGCTCCAAAAAGGTGTCACCCTGTAGGAAAAAACTTACATTTCCAGGTTTTCCAGAAAGCATGGGAAAACTAGGTATTTTTTACAACTTTAAAACAGCTACACAGTTTATAAACCTAACAACAGAAACCACCTTCAACCATTAAAGGATAAGTCCGGTATTTTGCACTTTGAGCCCCATTCCTGGGTTGTTTATGATAAAATAGAGTGGTAAAGACCAAAATCTTGACGATTGCTCCTTCTCTGACAATTTGAGAGAATTTGGCTTTCCCCTGCCTGGCTTAACAATGCTGTCTATGGCCATGTGTAAATCTGTCCTAAAACCACCTTAAACGTTCGTTTTCAAAGCCATGAAACTCACCGAGTGGTCAGTGGGCAAGGGCAAATATTTACTGCTGCTGTTAAAAATTGAGTACAGTAATTGGCTGACAATTAGCCACCTTCAGTAATAAATACACACCTGTAAACCAACTATTAATTGAACCAATAAATAACAGCACTCAATGTCAGAAAACCATGTCATACTTAAGCAGTTTGTGTTTCTGTAGTGGTTACAAAACGTTGAAAATACTCAAATAGCGGTTTAAATTAAACTAATGGTCCTTGCACTCTCAGGGGAAATATTACCCCAAACTCCCTTTAAGATATATGACATATTAACAATTCCTTACGTGTCTGCAAAAACACATAACTCTAGAAACACAAGATAAAAGGTCTTATACGTCCAAAGTCGTCTTGTTAATTCGGCATCAATATTGTCTATTAAGATTAGCTGCATCTGCTTACAAACTGTACATTTTGGATTTTGTCGGCTCAACTCGCTAAACCAGCCTCCATGGGTTCGGTGCGCTATTTTAGTGGGAGAAGACCGTGGGGATGAGGCCAGTCTTTGTAAAATACAGATTTCTCACCAATGCTGGTTGGTGGATCATGTACGCCAAATTAAACACATAACACTGTGAATTCACAGTCTGTTATGTGTGTAACGGGTTTTTTTTTCGGCCGTTAATTAGTATTTACTCATTTCCTGCTTTCTGTTTGGTGCTGGAAGAGAGCTATACACTCTTGACAATATTTAATATGTTTGATTTTATCCGGTTGTCAATATGAGAGTGACTTAAGCAATGGCGCCACCAGGCGGTGGCCAAGGGTGGCCACGGCCACCCCTATAAATTTGCTGGCCACCCCACTGGCCAGTATAGATTGTAGTAACGTCAGTTATGCATTTCATCCCAAATGCACAGCCAGCCAGGCAAGCCGCTCTTAACCTTCCATCACTCACAGTAGCCCCCCCCCACCCCGGCCGCTGTTGCGCGCTCCGACAGCAACGGCTCAGTGCATGCACGTGACCGCCGGTCAACGATCTCAAAAGGGGTTAAGAGAGAAGACGGAGAAGACTACCAGTAACTAAATAAGTCAAAATATTCTTTAGTAAAAGAAGAGGGGGAAGTATGCGTCGTGACGTGCTTTTTAAGTGCTAAATGGTTACAGTATACTGTTACAGCAGCTTTTTCATGTGTTTTTGACATGTATAACTGAGTTACGTAGCTAATGTCGTTAGCTGCTGCTTGTATATGTTATGTCAATTTTCAGACAATGAAGAGAAAGTCCACAGACATCTCTTCTTATTTTAAGAAGAAAATTAGAGCAGGAGGAGAGAAAGAGATGACAGGGGAGCAACAGAGGCTTAGTGAGGAGGAGGAGGAGGAGGAGGAGGAAGAGGAGGAGGAAAAGGAGGAGGATGGAGGAGAGGAACAGACAGAGCAGCATGACAAGGATACACAGCCAGCATCAGTAACAGAGTACAGTGACGAGGAAGAACATCAGACAGCCGCAGACCAGGGACAGTCAGCACCAACAGTGGTCACAGAAGTGAGGCAGGACTCAGCAAAAGCAGGTGTTCGACCTGTTCCTGGACCAACAGGTGAAGTTACGACTGTGTGGCCCTAATAATGAAAGTGATGGCTAGCCTAGATAGTAACGTCATCTGGAGAAATGTATGTTTTGTTTAGTGTGTTTCCATTAAATTACAAATCATGACATAATCACTTAAAGCTTTTTGATTCATGTTTATTGGTAGTTGAGTTTTACTAGTCTGAATAGAAATGCCTACAGGTCATTATTACAGCTATAATTGATAATTACTATGGAGAGGGGCTAAATATTATTATTATTACCACTATTATTATTATTTTAATGTCAGAATAACTGATTTTGCCTCTTGTTTCATCATAGATATCTCCCAGTCAAGAGCAGAGCAGCCCAAGCAGCCACAACTGAAAATCTTCCCTCGTACCTATCAAGGGGACAGAAGACAATGCTTTTCTAAAGACTGGAACAACACACATAAATGGCTGGAATACTCTCAGAGTAAAGACTCTGCCTACTGTTATGCCTGCTGGCACTTCAGTCTTCCCTCCTCAGGTGATTCAGTATTTACATCTGAAGAGGAGTTCAAAAATTGGAAAAAGGCAACCTTCAAAGATGGGGGACTTTCAGGCCATGCCAAATCTGAAGCACATACTAATGCAATGTTAGCATTGGCAGAGTATGAAAAGTCCACTGCAAGCACATCCTCTCTCTCAGCCTCCTTAAATGCAGAATATAATAAATTAGTGAAGGAAAATAGAGAGTACATTAAAATTGTTGGAGAAACCCTGCTCCTCACAGCTACACAGAACATAGCACAGAGAGCACATAAAGAATCAGAAGGTGAGAATAAAGGAAATTTTCTCTCTATTATGGAACTGCTAGCCAAACACAATCCCACAGTCAAAAGAAAAATGACAAGTCAAAGAAATGCAACATATCTTGGACATGACACACAAAATGAAATAACTGATTGTCTAGCTGAAATGGTCCGCACTTCAATAACTAGTGAAGTTGGCCAAAGTGAGGCTTTCAGCATTTTGGTTGATGAGACTAAAGACCTGAGCAAAAAAGAACAGATGTCCTTTGTAATAACATACTATTATAATGGGTCAGTATGTGAGAGCTTCCTTGCCTTTGAGGCAGCACAGCACCTGGATGCTGCAGCACTTTCACAGAAAATAGTTCAAATTTTGCAGAAGCATGGTCTTGACTACAAAAACCACCTTGTAGGACAAGCATATGACAGAGCCTCAGTCATGAGCGGAAAAAACACAGGTGTGCAAGCACGCATGAAATCAGAGGCCCCATTAGCTTTTTTTGTGCACTGCAATGCGCATTCTTTAAATTTAGTATTAGTTGACAGTTTGAAATGCATCCCTGAAGCTAATTGCTTCTTTTCTCTTTTGCAGAAACTGTATGTCTTTGTGTCAGGGTCATATGTGCACCAAAGATGGCTTGAGGTACAGAGGGAGATGTTTCAGGGGGCCCCAAGAGAGTTACAAAGACTGATAGTGACACGGTGGGCATGTAGGTATAAGGCTTGCAAGACAGTGAGAGACAGACTGCCAGCCATCATATGTCTACTAAAAGAAATATCAGAAGAGCAACATGATGACAGAGCTATAGAGGCAAGAGGTTTATTAGCCCAAATAGATCTCAAGTTTGTTAGCCTCCTTGTAACATTCACCAGTGTTCTTGGTGTCAGATGTTTTACAGTCCCCACAACTTGATTTGGGCACAGCTGTCACACTTGTTGACTCTCTTGTTGACACATTGGAGAGTTACAGAGAGGGCTCTCTCTTTAATGACATCTGGGACAATACTCTAATTCTTACCGAGCAATGCAACATCAGTGCCACACCTCCAGGCCGTCGGGTCAGACCAAGCTTTAGCCTTGAAGGGCATTACCTGTTCACTCCAATAGTTCAAAGACAAGTCAGCACAGAGAAGGAGTCATTTCGGACAGGTTCATTCATTCCAGTTATTGATGTGCTTCTCTCTGAGGTGAAGAGAAGATTTTCTAAAGAAAATTGTGTCATAATGAAAGGGATACAGGCCTTGAATCCGTGCAGCGCCACATTTTGTGAGAAAGATGTAGTGTTTCCATCTGCCTCACAATACAACTGCAGTACTGAGGATCTCCAATATGAGATCCCCCAGCTTAAGTGCATTCTTGAGAGGAAGCAAAGTAGTGGTCAGGAAACACCAAAGGCATTAATAGAGCTCACCGTCTTTCTGGAGCCATATAAGGAGGTCTTCCACCAGATGTTTAAACTGTGCAAAATTGCACTTGCGTTACCTATGAGCATGCATCAAAACTGCCTTGAGAAGTACCATGACTGATGAACGTTTAAGCAGTTTGGGTGTGCTAAGTGTAGAATCAAGAAGGGCTAGGGCCATAAATCCTGATGACTTTGTGGATGTGTTTGCCAAAAAACACAGCAAAAGGCGAATAAAGCTGTTCTGAAGCATACTGTATAGCCTGATAATCAGAATCAGAGACTATTGATCCCTGTTAGGAAGTTCTTTTTGTAATAGTAATAATTATTTTTGTATTACATTAAGCAAAGATATGAATGTTTCTTACACATACTGTATAGCCTGGTAATCAGAATCAGACTATTGATCCCTGGTGGGGAATTCTTCTTGTAACTGCGATAATTATTTGTGTTATGCTTAGCAAAGATATGAGTGTTTGTTACAAACACTGTATAGCCTGGTAATCAGAATCAGACTATTGATCCCTGTTGAGAAATTCCTGTTACATAAAGCAAAGATATGATTGTTCTGTACTTGCTTTTATTTGTATCTGCCAGTACCTGCTTTTCCACAGTAATTGTTTTGTTTACAATAAATGTACACCTTATGCCTAATATATTCATTACACAATAAAACAGAATTGTTGTGGAACTCAAAATGTTAACTGTGCTGTGATGCACATTAGATCATTAGTAACATTAAATATAACACAATAAACCAAAGTATATCAGTAGGTGTTTCCTTAAGTCTGTCTGATAGTTTTCTACTGGCCTGTTTACTACAACAGTATAATTAAATCCTGAAATTATGGCTTTTAGTTTTGGTGTGCCAGCCCAAGATTTTAAGTGGCCCCATCTGGCCACCCCTGTGAAAAATTTCTGGAGGCGCCACTGGACTTAAGAAAAGTTGGACTGAGTTTTATGACCACATTATTCATCGAGTCAGATGGCGGAGCATACAACTCTATAGCAACATAAGAGCCGCTGCATAACTTAACTGTAAACACCTAATATTACATTGTGAACATAAAAAAATAAATAACCTAAAGATTCATAGAGGTTTTGTGTTTCAGCCATTATTTACACTGCCTTGGGGTCTGGACTGGGCTGTATGAAGACCTGTGTAATAACATGATAACTAGGTTGATTTATAATAGCCAAAGTTTGCTAAAACACTCACTACAACACTAACGTTAGCATAAATCAAATTAGCAAGATGGCCCCCGTGATTCCCCAGTGTCTTAATGTCTTTGTCAAAGAAACAATACTTCGATATTTTATGTGTCAGGCATTTTATTAACATAACTTCACATGATAGATATTATCGATAAGTTAATCAAATTTACTGATGTACTCACCAAGAAGCTCGTTTGCTAGCTCACTCCGTCGTCGGCTAAAGAAATGTGTAAAAATCCGCCAGGCGCGCTAGCTAGGTCACAGAGGGTAAAGATGCAATAAAGAAGGGGGCGCCATTTTACGTACGACGCTGTGTTCAGTAGCAGGCACAGCCATAGACAGTAGACGAGAGAGTAGAGAGTAGACGCCGCGTCGACCGCTACTGCTTATTGGCACTGACAAGCCGTGGGGCCGCCAGCTTGGAC
The DNA here is from genome assembly GCA_019142605.1 of Cephalopholis sonnerati. Classification (NCBI taxonomy): domain Eukaryota; kingdom Metazoa; phylum Chordata; class Actinopteri; order Perciformes; family Serranidae; genus Cephalopholis; species Cephalopholis sonnerati. The sequence continues at coordinate 21,009,592 of JAGQAX010000024.1, forward strand.
CGGTCACCCGCTCCACTCTGGTTAGCAGGTGCAATGAAGTATCAGCGCATTTAATCCATCGTAACTCTCTGAATACTAAACTGATTTTCTCGCGTTTTTTTTTTTTTTTTTTTTTTTTTGCTGCAAACGTCATAAGATACAGGACAAATGGTTCGGCGTATTTAGTGGGATTAACAGTCATAGAATATTCTGATATAGCCTAGACTGTAGACAGGTATTTTGCAAACACTATAAATACACACATTATACATACATATATATATTATATATATATATATACCATAGCTGTCAAGTCTCCCGTTTTGGCCGGGAATCTACCGTATTTTACCCCTCTTTCCCACCGTCCTCCCGTATTAGTATTTTCCGGTAAATCTCCCGTATAATAATAATAAAAAAAAAAACATTCCCCTGCCTCTCCAAACTGAACTGTCACTAGCCTCGCGAGAACTGCCACCTGCTGTAGCCTGGGTGGCAGTTGTCGCGAGGTTAGTGCCGACAGCGGGAACAAACCCGGAACAACAAAAGAGAGATGGATGGATGTGACGAAGGAGAAGGCATTCCCGCCAAAAAAACAAAGAAGTCCTGTAAATATCTCGAAAAATGGGACAGCGAATTTACTTTCCTAAAGAGGAGCAGGATGAGGTACATTATGAACTGAAAATATGTTAAAGTTATAAGCCCCGAGAAGCCGTGAGTTACAGTGATTTTATACCGGCTGAGGGGCGTTCAGTGCCCCTCAGCCGGTATAAAATCACATTTTCTAATAATAATAAATAAAAACTAAAAGGAAAAAAAAATTAACAGGTCCACTGGACATGAAGTCAGTCAATTGTAGGAAGACCTATAATAATAGTGAAAATAATGATGAAATACATAAATAATAAAAAGAGTATTTAAAGAGCGAAAGGTTTAAAATTCAATCCTCTCAGTCTTTTGAAAAAAGATAGATAACTAAAGAAAAATCTTTTTACGCCATGGAAAATATTGATATTTGACTTTTAAAATTGATAAAAAAAAACCAATAAATATAAAAATATAATAAAATAGCAATAAATGTATTTATTTATTTTTTGTAGTACATGTTTTATGGAATAAGGTACAATTATCACAGGAAAAGTCTCAAATTCCCACAACAACACAACAGTTATCCAGTATAACACTATTTTGTTGTTGTAGTCTGTTATCCTCAATATTTGATGTGTTTTGTGCTCTCAGATGCTTTTGTGCACGTCACTGTGTGTGGCTGTTTGAGTTGTTGTGACCTTCCTGTCAGCTTGAACCAGCATGGCCGCTGTTCTCTTACCTCTCATGCTTCTGCCCCACAGATCTGCTGCTTTTTCACAATATTCATAGGCCACACTCCGCCATTGTCCACTCTGCCACTGAAAAGAAAAGTCTGTAAAAAATAAAACTAAACACAAAACAGAATTAAATGAATACAATCACATTTTTCTCTACTCATACAATTATGTACAGTTTCCACAGCCTGCAGTAACTTAACAGGGGGAGTCTTTCCGAGGGCTTCATAATGAGGCAATCATCTGATATCTTTTATTTATCTCATGATAGTTTTAACCTTCTGTATCCGATTTTTGAAGCCTTTGCATTACTTTTGTCTTTATTTTGGATTTTTAATTTCTATTCCATCTTTCTTCATCATCTTTAAGCCTGAACTGATCTGCTGATCTGTGTGACAAGGCAAGCAGCTAGAACTGAGACTGTTATATTTATAGTAGTATTGTGTTATTTACAATCTAATATTGTTGACAATGCCATCTGAGGGAATTTCAATCCCACAAATTATGAGGCTTCCTTACAACTTGGAGACTCAAAAGGTCACACTGTTTTGAAAGCACTCTAACAGAGTAATAATTCCAATAGTACATACATTTTAATACGTTTTTCTCTTTACTTTAAAATAGCAGACAAGGTCATACTGTCTCTTTAAAACATGGTCATCTACACCCACCCACACAAAATCATTTAAACAGAATAAACCAGAACAAAAGCATCACAAACTGAATCAAAATATATTAATGATGCAAATAAACAAGCCAACAAACCAAAAAGAAACTCATGTAGCAATCGGTTTTATGTTTATCCATCATAATTTATTTGTTCATTGTATTTTGTAATATTAGTGTGAATCTGCAGTTTAACTAGTATTTAAATGTAGAAAATAAATATCCATTTTTATTTCACACACTTGACATAAAACCAAATATGTGCTCATGGGTACAGGCATAAATTCCACATGCTCTCTGGAAACAAACTAACAGCAGCTGACTTCTGTTCCTGTGTCCAGTTGTTGTTATTGATCAGGATGTGAATGCTAGATAGGCTCTTTGTGTTTGACTACTTGGTACAGTTATCTCATATTTGCTGATGTGGCGAGTAACTGCACCTCACACAGGTATTTTTTTTTTTACAGATTTGCTACAGTAGGAAATTACACAAACAAATAGAGAGAAAGTAACAAAAATCACGACACACAAACTTAGACGAAGCAATCCACAAATGTGCAAAACCAGTTTCCCGCTTAAAAATGGATCCACAAATGCGTAAATATGACTTCATGTGTATTTGCTGTGGTGAAACTGTCTACATTTGTAAAACCTGTAACATTTTCCTGTGAAATCAAAGTAGGTGTTAACAGAGTAAGTTATGCTCATTTGCAAATCAGTCTGTATTTTTGTGGATATGACTTTACACAACACAAATGTAAAAAGACATGTTTGTTGATAGTGAAATATTTGTGGATCATGGTAGACATTTGTACATTTTCATGTGTGGGTTAGAAATAATAAAGTAAAAACAGTAAAACCTTCCATACCTCTGGGGGCTGAGAAATGAAGTTAACACAGAAGTACGGTGGCCCTGAAGTGCAAATCACCACAACAAATCACAAAACACAACGACAAATCACAAAACAAAACAACAAATTACAAAACACAACAACAAATTGCAAATCAAATCAACAAAAGAGAAAACATGACAACAAATCCGAAAACACAACCACAAAGCAGAAAACACAACGACATTAACTTCTACCAGAAAAGGTAGGTACCTGCTATCAACAAGGATCGGCGCTGATTGGACGAATGCACTGTCCGTCTTTTTAACAGGAAGGAAATCTCCTAGATGCCTTCATTCGGCGCCGGTGTGCAAGATTAATTAGTGGCTGAATTCACTGGAGATAGAGACAGACGTGTGGTAGGCGTGGCCTACCAGGAAATAAACATTGCAATCACTTCTCGTCTCTTCTACATTTGGAGTTTGCTGGGCATCAATCACATGAATCAATCAACCTTTCCACCGATATCCTCCAAAGTAACGTTGAGCTACAGAGATATCAGGACGAGAGCCAGGAGAGCACGATTCCCTGTGACATTCAGTTTTATTAACTGGTTGAGAGATGTTTGTGTGAGGCTGTGGTTGTGATGCAGATCTCAGGACACTTACAGAGAGGACTATGATGATGAAGTACGTATTGATTACTGTTTAAAACACGGCGAGCGTCAGCAAATCCTTTAGGTTATATAATGTTCTGTGGTCAGTCTAATATTTGTAACATTACTAATATGGTGTATCAAGTGCATTAAGTATGATAAATAAATACATGCAGGTTATATTTCTGCTTCTGTCATATAAAATGTATCATTTGATACAAACTTATTTCAAAATTTTTGCAAAAGTTTTACTGAATAGGCTCATCTGGGCTCCTATTGTTCCCCGAACACACTGATTCACCTGATGGAACTCAAACTGCTCTCACAGCCAGAACCAGAAACCACCTCGCCTCGTGTTTTTCTGCTGCCCTCATTACACAGTAGCTGTTCATCACTGCTGAAAGAGATGATTGGAAATGATAGTGACATAATTCAGCATCGTGTTTTTCTCTAAAGATCACACAGAGAGGTCTCCCTACCTCTAAACTTTAGGGAGACAAAGGTACCGTTACTTCTATGTAACTAAATATTTCACGGTGATAAGATTAAATGTGATTTCTGGAGCTAAAATAACATAAAAAAATAAGGCTGCTTTGTCTGGTTTTATGTCAGAAATAGGTAACATGTATTATAGTATTAAAGAAGCATGTATGTATTACATAAGACTATGTATTACCTTCCTGTGACCAGGATGCCTTCACCTGAGAGCCAGACGAATCTGCAGACTCATCATATATTTGCTCTGGCGTTTATCTATTGTGAGGTGTGTTTCAGATGATGACTGATAACTTGGTGAGCCTTCATGCTTTCTGCAAAATGCGTGATGATGTCATGTTTTGCTTGTGCATCCTTTGAGTATGTTATTTTCTTTCGCCAGCCCTAACCTAAGGCTGGGCAGTATATTGATATTTAATCAGCATCATGATATAGAAAAAGGTGTCTTTTTCAATTTTGAATATTGCGATGCTGTAGTAAACTTTTCCTTGTTTTAAAGGCTGCATTAAAGTGATGTAATTTTCTGAACTGACCAGACTGGTATTTGGTAAAAAAAAAAATTGCGACATTTGATTTCTTCCATGTCGTTCAGCTCGACCCTTACCAATGTCACTCCTCATTCTAAAACTCGCCAGTCCAACCAATGAAGGGAAAGAGTACTAGCCAATCAGAGGGAGAGTAAACCAGGTCATGCCTCCGCCATCCTACGAAAACATGTTTTGCCATCAGGGGCAATATTTGTATGCCTCCACAGCAGTGATAGCCGTGGTCGGAGGTATTATGTTTTTGGGTTGTCCATCCATCCGTCCATCGTTCTATTCCTGTGAACAGGATGTTTCAAGACCTTCAAGATTTTTTTTTCTTTTGGCACAACTGTCCACAGGACTCAGGGATGGACTGAAAAGATTTTGGTGGTTGAAGGTCAAAGGTCAAGGTCACTGTGACTTCACAAGACATGTTTTTGGCCAAAACTCATACATTAACGATGACAAAATTTCACACAAATGTCTAATAGGATATATGTTGATGTAATGATTCGAAAAGTCAAAGGTCAACTTCACTGTGACATCATAATGTTCTACAAAAACACTTTCCTGGCCTTTACTCAACACCATATCTCAGGAACAGAAGGGGAGACATTTGGTCAGATATTGAATTGGTGACACAAATCTTGGGTGTCCACCTTGAAACTGTGCTGATTGTATAGATCATCTGTGCTGCTGGGAGGAAGATGTGTGAAGCATCCATGTTTTTACAGACATGGATGTAACTGCCTGCATGGAGGCATACAACTGCAAGGCGGTAATTCTAGTTACAGTGTGATTGATCAAAACTTAATAGCTACTGAGCTTGCATGTCTACAGATCAATCTCCATGACAACTGAGTGAAGTCAGTCCAGTCCTTATGTCATTATGCTTTTGTGTTTTGACATGAATTGTAAAGTAAAACTATTTATCCTTGTTGCAGTGAGAAAAGCAACATCGTTCCACTAAGTAAGAAGATAATAAATGGTATGTCCAGGTACCAAACAATAACAAGTTTTAATTGCCTCTTTTTTGGAGCAAAGTAAACAATAGGGGACTTAACAAAGCATGAGTGTGTGTGTGCATGTGTGTGGTGTGTGTGTGTGTGTGTGTGTGTGTGTGTGTGTGTGTGTGTGTGTGTGTGTGTGTGTGTGTGTGTGTGTGCGTAGCCTGTCATATTGATATATTAACCAGGAATTTAACTCAGTCATGATCTTATGCCATAGTTATTATTGTCACATTGATGATATAGTCTTGTCCAAAGGTTCTCTGACCACCAGCACAGGCAGGGATTTTAGGCTTCATAAAGAAAATCTGCTTTACCTTTTAATTAAGCAAATTCACATGAGAGGGGTGCTGTTGTACTGAATATTCGCATGGCTGGGATTCAGTTGTAGACTTTTTTGGACTACTGCAAAGCAACACATAAACATTCCTACACACTATCTTGTTGCTTTGTGTTGGTCTACACGTTACACCAGCCGCTGCATGGTGTACATTTATCTGTACGTTTCCATTTACTGTGCAGCCAGTGAAGTAAGAGTCCATTGACAGTCACTTTGGCGGCATACGTGTGATGCTAATGAGTTAAGATCTTGAGCAGAGAGTACGTGGCACCATCTTATGATGTCATATGAGCATACCTGGAGAGTTACAGTGAAGTATTCAAGCTTCTTTCCTTCCCTTTGTCTTTTTCTGATGACCATTCATTAATTAGCCTAACTGTTGTTTGTGGAAATATGTTCCTCTTTTCTGTGCAATGTTTGTTGCGACAGCACTTAATGTAGGCTAATTATGTACAGTGGAGTGATACATGCATAGTTAAAAGTCCCAGTGCAGTTATGCTCTGTATCAGCACTCATGGGCTCATTGAAAGCCCCTTGTCTAATCAAATGTCTTGGTCAAAACTAACTATTGTGAAAATATTGTGAGTGAAAGTGCTTTAAAAATGTATCTGACTGTAACAAGATGAAACATCTGACTAGTTTGTGCACAATAAAGTAGTGCAGCTGAGAGGACTATAATCATACTTGTTGGTTTGTCACTTCAGTTGCTGTGGATTAACCTGTGCTTGTTTCAGACAGTCCACCTGCAGTGATTGTTCAGGGCTGTTTGAGGCCAGAGCAGCAATGACCACAGTCTTGGTGCAGAGGAGGAGAGGTTTAATGTGGAGGAGGCAACAGATTAGTCATCTGTGGTACAGGTGGAAAATGTGTGAGCGATACCTAAGTCAAAGTGTGGTCAATAAGAGCTGAAGCCTGCTGTGTTTTTATGACTGCAAGAGTTCATTTGCAAACAGCTGACCAGGTACCTTCGGGTTTAAAAATCAGACAATAGTTCGGTATCTCCAAGATTCAGGGGTATCCAGGTTAGTTGTGTTTTCATGCAACCAGTGCTGGCCAGTAGAGACTCTAATAATGGGATTGGGTGATGAAACATCTTGCTAGTTCCTAGTTTTTAATGGAAAAAACAGTGTTATGCGTTTTGTTCCTGCCATATTTCCCTAATCAGTTTAGAGGGAGAAACCAATAACCCTGTCTTCTTAAACACAACAAAGCTGCATAAAAAAATCTCTATATTTAAAGTGTTCAGATGTAAGTGCGATATTTATAGCCTTGAACTACAAACAGCATTATTTCTTTTATCGGTTCAAATAACTTTCAAAAGCTACTTTAAGGCCTGTGCTTCCCCACAACAAAATAAAACTAGAAAATGCATTTCCTGCAGAAAATGAATGTAAATGTTGACAGCTGAAATTGCAAAGCATGGCAAAAATACAGAAAGGTTAGGTGTGTATTGTACACTGATGGAAAATCTAAAAGCTGAATTGTAAAGCAGGCAGAGGTAGAAGCTGAACTGCACTACTTAAAGAAGCTAGGACAGTGAGTCTGTAACAGTCTGCAGTTACACCTCCGAAACAGTATTGCCAGATTGGGCGGTTTTGGGTTGCATTGTGCAGGGTTGCATGGGCGGGTGGAGAGAATTTAGGCAGGTTTTTCATTAAAATACAAATTACAAGAGTAACTTATATCACAAAAGGTTTTCAACTAAGTAATTTTCTTTGCACTCAGTCACTCAGCACTAATCTGATTAATTTGTAATTCATTCTGGAGAGAGGTAACAATTGTGACGTGACCTCTGACCTCACAGCATCAGCATTGTTGAGACGCAGTGAACAATTTCGGTCAGATTTTGGTGTTAGCAAGCTAGCTAGTTTGTCAATTGCGTGTATTTTACACTGCCAAATTGGGAAAATACAACAAAACCTACCAAAAAGAATGGGAAAAGGACCCCGACCTCAAAACATGGATAATGCCAGCTACAGATGAGTCCAAGGCGCATTGCAAATATGGCAATACTGACATCAGGGCCTGTTACAAAGACTTGAAGGATGAAGGAGCACCTATTAACACAAGTCTCGTTGAACTGAGGATAGCAACGTATGTCGCTTGCCACACATAAATAAATGCTGTGAACAAGTTATTGGATATACTGCTGGATGAAACCGGAGCATTTAAAATGCACAGAACCAAGTGCACTGCTGCAATTAAATCAATTTGGCACCACATTTCAGGCAGGAGCTCAGAGAGGACATCAGTGAGTCCCCTTACTCACTTTGGTGCATTTGCCTAAGATATAGCTCCAAGAAACACAGCAAGTTCGTCAGCAATTACCTCGGCATGGTTGAACTCTCACATGCGAATGCCAATGGCATTGTGGACGCTATCATGAGCTTTCTGAAAGCTTGCAGGCTAAAAATCAAGAATATGGTGGGAATTGCAACCAACAGAGAGCACCATGGTTAGTAAACAACATTCAGTTTACGTTCTACTCAAACAGTGGCAACCCAGTTTACAGCTAATTCGCTGTGTCTGCCATTCTCTTGAAATCGTTGCTCACAAGGCGATGCAGCATTTGCCCAGCAAACTTGATTTCATGATAAGAGAGACACACAACTGGTTTGCTCATTCAGCCAAGCGCCAAAGCAACTAAGTGCCACCCGTTGGTTAGCGAAAGCTGACTGCATTGACAGAATACTTGACCAAGGAAAATGCGCTGTTACACTTCAGTCTAGCAGCACGTACTGGGCACTGCTACTCTGCACGACTCCTGAGTGAGATGTACAGTGACAAGACTTCCGTCCATCCATTTTCTAACCGCTTATCCTCTTGAGGGTCGTGGGGGGGCTGGAGCCTATCCCAGCTGACATTGGGCAAGAGGCAGGGTACACCCTTGACAGGTCGCCAGACTATCACAGGGCTGACATGTAGAGACAGACAACCATTCACGCTCACATTCACACCTACGGGCAATTTAGAGTAATCAATTAACCTATCCCCAACCTGCATGTCTTTGGACTGTGGGAGGAAGCCGGAGTACCCGGAGAGAACCCACACTGAAACAGGGAGAACATGCAAACTCCGCACAGATGGGCTCCCACACCCGTTATCGAACCAGCACACTTTGCATGAACACCGATCAGCAGCTTAGGGAACTGGACCTAAATCCCCTAACATATTCATCTCACCTCTTGATGCAGATCGTGGACCTCTTTCAGTATGAAATTGGAATGAAGTTCCCTGCCACTTGAAAAAAAGCAGATCTTTTCAACACACTGCATGGAGTTTCTCTAAGAAGTCCTGGTGCAGTATCAGGTGTGTTTACCAGCCTCCTTGGAGATGCTGTACCCGACCTCCGTGATGTCCACCATTAACAGGCCACAGCTCTAGGATTTGCCGATTTTTTTCTCATGCCCACTTGACGCATTTGAAACACAGTGGAGAAATGTGGCATCAGCAGGTTTCTCCCATGAGCAGCCCAGTGCAGCATTTTGTCTGAAGGGGGAGGCCTTTAAAGATGCCGGGGGAAATCAGTGCTCCCAGGATTTAGCACTTCGTGCAATCAGACTCCTCATTCTGCCTGCATCTAATGCTTATGTGGAGAGAGCATTTTCCAAAGTTACATTACTCAAACACAATCCAAGAAATCGCGTGGGATTACTGCTGCTTTCTGCGCTCATGGATGTGCGCACAGGTCTAATCCAGAATGGATGGACGTCGGCCACGCTCCAGCCTCCCCAACAGCTGTTGAAAAGGTTTGGCTGATCCAGGTACTAGGCAGTTCAGCCAGGGTGTACATAGTTCTACAAAGTTATGTTCAGATGTTCAGTTGTGTTCTTCGGCAGCATCTTCAAGTTGCAACCGACAGCCTGTTCTGCAGTTAAAGGTAAGATCTCACAGCACACACCAGTCTGTCTGGTTTAAAATCTAGTAAGTATAATATTAATCACTGTGCATATCAATAACTATCTGAAATCTTAAAAAAAATTACATCTCCAGCCCCCCCCCACGACCCTCAAGAGGATAAGCGGTTAGAAAATGGATGGATGGATGGATGGATGGATGGATGGAGTTGCAAAAAGACAGCTGCCTTAAAAGCGAGTGTGTGGAGGATATTGTCATTTTACCATTGTTATATTTAAGGCACTGCTTCAGTCCAGAGGGTGGCAGTAATGCACTTTAAAAAGCTGTCATGCTGTTGTAGTTGGCTGCTGCTGTTGTTTATTGCTATATGATTATTTATATAGTAAGTTATACTTAGGGCAGTTAAAATGATGCTAAATATTGATCAGATATTTTGGGCAGGTTTTTTTTGTGCTGTGGGGAGGTTTTTGGGCTGGAAACCATCAGCTGTACCTGGCAACGCTGCCCTGAAACACTAGTCGGTGGTTGGATTTCTATGAAGTGCTTTTAAGTTTCGTTGATTCAAAACACACATTAAATGTGACCTAACAGACACAATTTCAAACACAAGTGCACACATCGGTTTCACTGTAACTCACAGCATTCACAGACACAGCAATTATCTTTTGCTGGACACACTGTCCCCACAAAAACAATATGCTAATATTTGTAGCAAATAGCATTAGTTGTACTACCTGCAGTATGCGTATGCATTACATCATATATTTAGATTGTGACTGGGAGAGGCTGCAGCATTAAGGTGGACTTATACATGTGCCTAGAATAGAATAGAATAGAATAGTCACTTATTGTCATTGTAACACGAAACATGTACAACGAAATTAAAAAGTGCCAGACAGTCAGTGCATCATATATTAAAAACGCTAACACTACAGTAATAAATCTATAAATCAACACAAACCCTCCAGTAATAAATACAGGAAAACACACTCAGACATTCATTCTGTCAGTGTCATTTCACGATCCCGTCACTGTATATACGTATTGTGTTAGGAATTGTTTTTTATGGCATTGAGGGTGGTTATTGCTGTGGGATAGAAACTGTTTTTGAGTCTGTTTGTTCTTGATTTGATTGTCCTGTATCGTTTGCCTGATTGCAACAGTTCAAACATGGAGTGTCCGGGGTGGGAAGTGTCCTTTACAATGTTCTGTGCAATGTTCTGCTCTATGCAGAGCCTACACCATAGCCTACACATGTGGCCTACACCGTTGTGAGCATTTACACTTGTGCGGTGGTGTGTCTGTGTCACTCTGCAGTTACACCTCCAAAACATATTTTCCCCACAAATACCACATGCTAATGTTTTTTGTCATCGACAAAAGAACTGTCTTGTACTAAACACGTTTTCCAAACCAACAAAACATGCCAATGTCACTAGCACAAGCCTATGGCACTTTACATTGTATAAATTAGCCTAGCGACTAGCAGAGGTTGTCTCTTCTCATAAGAAGCCAGGATAAATCACTCACAAGTCCTAAAATGCTATTTTGTGGAGGCTTTATTGTCTTAACATTTTATTGTTTTCTTCTTGTGAAATAAAAGTAAGTAAAAGCTTTGTTTCCAACTTATAACTTACCAACTTATAGATAGGACGTCTGTGTCGCAGCAATGTGTCATTACATTTCTGGGGAGATGCACAAGGCTCTGTGTTGACCCCGCCCCCCAAGCTTTGATTTTTTTTTTTTTTTTATTTAACCTTTATTTAACCAGGAAGTCCCATTGAGATTCAAAATCTCTTTTACAAGAGAGACCTGGCCAAGGTAGCAGCCAATCACAACATATTAAGATGTCACCCACTCTAGCTCTGACAAATTCTGAGATGGAACTCAGAATTCTGACATCACAAAACAAAGACAGAAATATGTCCTAATATTACCTTTTCCCTGTGTCACACAGACTGAAGGATATGTGACTACTTCAGTCACACTGACCCTGAAACACGTTCTGGAGTGGAGGCATACTCAGACTTTAAGACCGCTTCAGAGGTAGGGAGTTGCCGTTTTTTTCCATTTCGCTTGTTGATCATGCTGATAAATGTTGACAGCTGAAATTGCAAAGTGTTGCAGAAAATACAGAAACCTGAAGTGCAGGTAAAGCTAGAAGAGAAAAGCTTAAAGCTAAACTGTGTAGGAATTTTTGCACTTAAACAGTCTTGATTATCAGGGAGAATTTTCAATTGTTATTGTGGACGACTCATATGCCTTTAAATAGGAATTAATTATACTTTTGTGTGTGAGGTTTCTCTAAAATGAACTGAAAAATTGAATTGTGGGGAACCCAAGTGAGCTAACAATGTGTTGCAAATAGCAGTTTAGACATTAGTGTAATATTTTCATGTGTGATGCTAAACTGCATGGAACTATAGTAGCTCAGGTGCATTGATGGAAACCAGATGCGTTTTGAGGGATTTATTGTAAGTATTCTGAAAGCTGAGACTTAAGTTTTTGACAGTTGACCAGTGCGTGCTGCTAGCCTGCCATCATGCCTTTTAAAACTTAAAAAATGTATTTATCTATGATGTTAATTTCTGAAGTCAGAATTCTGAATTTAGTAATTAGTGATTTTTTAGAATTACAAATAATTTTTACACATACTTAAAGCCCCGTCTGTATAATGTAATTTTTTACCATTGCTTTACTTCTACTTGCTTTTTGGAAGAATAATGGCCAAATTGTGGTTTCAGACAAAGCCGTTTCAACATAGTTGATCAGAGGTCTGAAAATATGTATCATTAACCACATCTTATGAGCCATTTGTATTTCAAAAGCTGCAGTTCCCATGTAATTTAATCTACCTTTAGTTCATTATGTTGAATTTTTGATGTCAGATTTCTGCCTTCACACTCAGACCTGAAAGATTTTTGTCATGTTGCACTAAGCCTCATTCTTAGGATGTAACTTTTGCCTCTTAAATTACTTGTTTTCTGAGTTTGCCAAAAGAAGAAAGTGTAGATTTTTGGAAAATTAATGGCAAACATATGGTTTCAGACAAAGTCTTTTCAACATAGTTGATCAGATAGATGGTCATATGCATCATTAACCACATCTTGTGAGCCATTTGTATTTTCAAAAGCTGCAGTTTTCTTATAATTTAACCTACCTTTACTTCATTCTTTTGACTTTTGACGTGAGAGTTCTGACTTCAGGGCGGCAAGGCAGTGTGCTGGTTAGCACTGTCGCCTCACAGCGAGAGGGTTCCTGTTCCATCCCAGGTGTGGTAGCCCTTCTGTGCGGAGGTTGCATGTTCTCCCCGTGTCAGCATGGGTTGTCTCCGGGTACTCCTGCTTCCTCCAACAGTCCAAAGACATGCAGATTGGGTAAAGGTTAATTGGTGTGAATGTGAGTGTGAATGGTTATCTGTCTCGATGTGGCAGCGCTGCGATAGTCTGGCCCAATGTCAGCTGGGATAAGCGGTTAGAAAATGGATGGATAGAGTTCTGACTTCACAGTCAGACCTGAACTATTGTTGTCATGTTGCCCTCAGCCTCATTTGTAGGATGTAATTTTTCCCTCTTAAATTAATTATCCCCAGAGCTGTCTAAAAGAGGAATGTGTAGCTTTCTGGAAGATTAATGGCCAACATGTGGTTTCAGACTAAGGCTTTTCAACACAGTTGATCAGATAAAGAAACATATGCATCATTAACCACATCTTATGAGCCATTTGAAATTTCAAAAACTGCAGTTTTCTTATAATTCAACCTACCTTTAGTTCATTCTTTTGACATTTGATGTGAGAGTTCTGACTTCAGGGCGGCATGGAGGTGTGGTGGTTAGCACTGTCGCCTCACAGCGAGAGGGTTCTTAGTTCAATCCCAGGTGTGGGAGCCCTTCTGTGCAGAGTTTGCATGTTCTCCCTGTGTCAGCATGGGTTTTCTCCGGGTACTCCAGCTTCCTCCCACAGTCCAAACACATGCAGATTGGGGAAAGGTTAATTGGTGTGAATGTTAGTGTGAATGGTTACCTGTCTCTATGTGGCAGCGCTGCGATAATCTGGCCCAATGTCAGCTGGGATAGGCTCCACCCCCCCACGCGACACCACAGAGGATAAGCGGTTAGAAAATGGATGGATGGAGTTCTGACTTCACAGTCAGACCTGAAATATTTTTGTCATGTTGCCCTCAGCCTCATTTGTAGGATATAACTTTTGCCTCTTAAATTCCTCATCTCCGGAGCTGTCTAACACAGGAATGTGTAGATTTTTGGAAAATGAATGGCCAACATGTGGTTTCAGACAGAGGCTTTTCAACATAGTTGATCAGATGAAGGCTAATATGCATCATTAACCACATCCTATGAGTCATTTGTATTTTCAGAAATTGCAGTTTTCTTATCATTTAACCTACCGTTAGTTCATTCTTTTGGTGTGTGATGTGAAAGGTCTGACTTCAGGGCGGCATGGAACTGTAGTGGTTAGCACTGTTGCCTCAACGAAAAGGGTTCCTGGTTCAATCCCAGGTGTGGGAGCCCTTCTGTGTGGAGTTTGCATGTTCTCCCTGTGTCAGCATGGGTTTTCCCCGGATACTCCTGCTTCCTCCAACAGTCCAAAGACATGCAGATTGGGGAAAGGTTAATTGGTGTGAATGTGAGTGTGAATGGTTATCTGTCTCTTTGTGGCAGCGCTGCGATAGTTTGGCCCAATGTCAGCTGGGATGGGCTCCGGCCCCCCGTGACACCAGAGAGAATAAGCGGTTAGATAATGGATGGATGGAGATCTGACTTCACAGTCAGACCTCAACTATTTTTGTCATGTTGCCCTCAGCCTCATTTGTAGGATATAACTTTTGCCTCTTAAATTCCTCATCTCCAGAGCTGTCCAACACAGGAATATGTAGATTTTTGGAAAATGAATGGCCAACATGTGGTTTCAGACAGAGGCTTTTCAACATAGTTGATCAGAGGGAGGCTAATATGCATCATTAACCACATCCTATGAGCCATTTGTATTTTCAAAAGCTGCAGTTTTCTTATCATTTAACCTACCGTTAGTTCATTCTTTTGATCTTTGATGTGAAAGGTCTGACTTCAGGGCGGCATGGAGGTGTGGTGGTTAGCACTGTCGCCTCAAAGCAAGAGGGTTCCTGGTTCAATCCCAGGTGTGGGAGCCCTTCTGTGTGGAGTTTGCATGTTCTCCCCGTGTCAGCGTGGGTCTTCTCCTTCCTCCAACAGTCCAAAGACATGCAGATTAGGGATAGGTTAATTGGTGTGAATGGTCATCTTTCTCTCTGTGTAAGCCCTGCAATAGTCTGGCCCAATGTCAGCTGGGATAGGCTCCAGCCCCTCTGTGACCCCCAAGAGGATAAGTGGTTAGAAATTGGATGGATGGAGTTCTGACTTCAAAGTCAGACCTCAACTATTTTTGTCATGTTGCCCTCAGCCTCATTTGTAGGATGTCATTTTTCCCTCTTAAATTAATTATCCCCAGAGCTGTCTAAAACAGGAATGTGTAGCTTTTTGGAAGATTAATGGCCAACATGTGGTTTCAGACAGAGTCTTTTCAACATCAGATCAGATCGAGAAACATGCATCATTAACCACATCTCATGAGCCAATTTGTATTTTCAAAAGCTGCAGTTTTCTCATAATTCAACCTACCTTTACTTCCTTCTTTTGACGTTTGATATAAGAGTTCTGATTTCAGGGCAGCATGGAGGTGTGGTGGTTAGCACTCTCGCCTCACAGCGAGAGGGTTCTTAGTTTGATCCCAGGTGTGGGAGCCCTTCTGTGCAGAGTTTGCATGTTCTCCCCTTGTCAGCATGGGCTTTCTCTGGGTACTCCAGCTTCCTCCTGCAATACAAAGACATGCAGATTGGGAAAAGGTTAATTGGTGTGAATGTGAGTGTGAATGGTTATCTGTCTCTATGTGGCAGCGCTGCGATAGTCTGGCCCGGTGTCAGCTGGGATGGGCTCCGGCCCCCCCGTGACACCAAAGAGGATAAGCGGTTACAAAATGGATGGATGGAATTCTGACTTCACAGTCAGACCTGAAATATTTTTGTCATGTTGCCCTCAGCCTCATTTGTAGGATATAACTTTTGCCTCTTAAATTCCTCATCTCCGGAGCTGTCCAACACAGGAAAATGTAGAATTTTGGAAAATGAATGGCCAACATGTGGTTTCAGACAGAGGCTTTTCAACATAGTTGATCAAAGGGAGAACCATATGCATCATTAACCACATCCTATGAGCCATTTGTATTTTCAAAAGCTGCAGTTTTCTTATCATTTAACATACAGTTAGTTCATTCTTTTGATCTTTGATGTGAAAGGTATGACTTCAGGGCGGCATGGCTGTGTGGTGGTTAGCACTGTTGCCTCAACGAAGAGGGTTCCTGGTTCAATCCCAGGTGTGGGAGCCCTTCTGTGTGGAGTTTGCATGTTCTCCCCGTGTCAGCGTGGGTTTTCTCAGGGTACTCCTGCTTCCTCCAACAGTCCAAAGACATGCAGATTAGGGATAGGTTAATTGGTGTGAATGTGAGTGTGAATGGTCATCTTTCTCTCTGTGTAAGCCCTGTGATAGTCTGGCCCAATGTCAGCTGGGATAGGCTCCAGCCCCTCTGTGACCCCCAAGAGGATAAGCAGTTAGAAAATGGATGGATGGAGTTCGGACTTCACAGTCAGACCTGAAATATTTTTGTCATGTTGCCCTCAGCCTCATTTGTAGCATATAACTTTTCCCTCTTAAATTACTCATCTCCGGAGCTGTCCAACACAGGAATGTGTAGATTTTTGGAAAATGAATGGCCAACAAGTGGTTTCAGACAGAGGCTTTTCAACATAGTTGATCAGATAAAGTAACATATGCATCATTAACCACATCTCATGAGCCAATTTGTATTTTCAAAAGATGCAGTTTTCTTATAATTCAACCTACCTTTAGTTCATTCATTTGACGTTTGATGTGAGAGTGGTGACTTCAGGGCGGCATGGAGGTGTGGTGGTTAGCACTGTCGCCTCACAGCGAGAGGGTTCGTAGGTCGATCCGAGGTGTGGGAGCCCTTCTGTGCGGAGTTTGCATGTTCTCCCCGTGTCAGCGTGGGTTTTCTCAGGGTACTCCTGCTTCCTCCAACAGTCCAAAGACATGCAGATTAGGGATAGGTTAATTGTTGTGAATGTGAGTGTGAATGGTCATCTTTCTCTCTGTGTAAGCCCTGTGATAGTCTGGCCCAATGTCAGCTGGGATAGGCTCCAGCACCCCCGTGACACCAGAGAGGATAAGCGGTTAGAAAATGGATGGATGGAGTTCTGACTTCACAGTCATACCTGAAATATTTTTGTCATGTTGCCCTCAGCCTCATTTGTAGGATATAACTTTTCCCTCTTAAATTCCTCATCTCCGGAGCTGTCCAACACAGGAATGTGTAGATTTTTGGAAAATGAATGGCCAACATGTGGTTTCAGACAGAGGCTTTTCAACATAGTTTATCAGTTGGAGGCTAATATGCATCATTAACCACATCTCATGAGCCAATTTTTATTTTCAAAAGCTGCAGTTTTCTTTTAATTCAACCTACCTTTACTTCATTCTTTTGACATTTGATGTGAGAGTTCTGACTTCAGGGCGGCATGGAGGTGTGGTGGTTAGCACTGTCGCCTCACAGTGAGAGGGTTCTTAGTTCGATCCCAGGTGTGGGAGCCCTTCTGCGCGGAGTTTGCATGTTCTTCCTGTGTCAGCATGGGTTTTCCCCGGGTACTCCTGCTTCCTCCAACAGTCCAAAGACATGCAGATTGGGGAAAGGTTAATTGGTGTGAATGTGAGTGTGAATGATTATCTGTCTCTATGTGGCAGCGCTGCGATAGTCTGGCCTGGTGTCAGCTGGGATAGGCTCCGGCCCCCCCGCGACACCAGAGAGGATAAGCGGTTAGAAAATGGATGGATGGAGTTCTGACTTCACAGTCAGACCTGAAAAATTTTTGTCATGTTGCCCTCAGCCTCATTTGTAGGATATAACTTTTGCCTCTTAAAAGACATATCTCCGGAGTTGTCCAAAAGAGGAATGTGTACATTTTTGGAAAATGAATAGCCAACATGTGGTTTCAGACAGAGGCTTTTCAACATAGTTGATCAGATTGAGGTCAATATGCATCATTAACCACATTTTATGAGCCATTTTTATTTTCAAAAATTGCAGTTTTCTTATCATTTAACCTACCATTAGTTCATTCTTTTGATCTTTGATGTGAAAGGTCTGACTTCAGGGCGGCATGGCGGTGTGGTGGTTAGCACTGTCGCCTCAAAGCAAGAGGGTTCCTGGTTCAATCCCAGGTGTGGGAGCCCTTCTGTGTGGAGTTTGCATGTTCTCCCCGTGTCAGCGTGGGTCCTCTCAGGGTACTCCTGCTTCCTCCAACAGTCCAAAGACATGCAGATTAGGGTTAAGATAATTGGTGTGAATGGTTATATTTCTCTCTGTGTAAGCCCTGCAATAGTCTGGCCCAATGTCAGCTGGGATAGGCACCAGCCCCTCTGTGACCCCCAAGAGTATAAGCGCTTAGAAAATGGATGGATGGAGTTCTGACTTCACAGTCAGACCTCAACTATTTTTGTCATGTTGCCCTCAGCCTCATTTGTAGGATGTCATTTTTCCCTCTTAAATTAATTATCCCCAGAGATCTCTAAAAGAGGAATGTGTAACTTTTTGGAAGATTAATGGCCAACATGTGGTTTCAGACAGAGTCTTTTCAACATAGTTGGTCAGAACGCGAAAAATATGCATCATTAACCACATCTCATGAGCCAATTTGTATTTTCAAAAAATGCAATTTTGTTATAATTCAACCTACCTTTACTTCATTCTTTTGACGTTTGATGTGAGAGTTCTGACTTCAGGGCGGCATGGAGGTGTGGTGGTTAGCCCTGCTGCCTCACAGCGAGAGGGTTCTTGGTTCAATCCCAGGTGTGGTAGCCCTTCTGTGCGGAGTTTGCATGTTCTCCCCGTGTCAGCATGGGCTTTCTCTGGGTACTCCAACTTCCTCCTGCAGTCCAAAGACATGCAGATTGGGAAAAGGTTAATTGGTGTGAATGTGAGTGTGAATGGTTATCATTCTCTCTGTGTAAGCCCTGCGATAATCTGGCCCAATGTCAGCTGGGATAGGCTTCAGCCCCCCTGTGACCCTCAAGAGGATAAGCGGTTAGAAAATGGATGGATGGAGTTCTGACTTCACAGTCAGACCTCAACTATTTTTGTCATGTTGCCCTCAGCCTCATTTGTAGGATGTCATTTTCCCCTCTTAAATTAATTATCCCCAAAGCTGTCTAAAAGAGGAATGTGTAGCTTTTTGGAAGATTAATGGCCAACATGTGGTTTCAGACAGAGGCAGATAGGCTCCGGCCCCCCCGCGACACCACAGAGGATAAGCGGTTAGAAAACTGATGGATGGAGTTCTGACTTCACAGTCAGACCTGAAATATTTTTGTCATGTTGCCCTCAGCCTCATTTGTAGGATATAACTTTTGCCTCTTAAATTCCTCATCTCCGGAGCTGTCCAACACAGGAATGTGTAGATTTTTGGAAAATG
Organism: Cephalopholis sonnerati; assembly: GCA_019142605.1. NCBI lineage: Eukaryota > Metazoa > Chordata > Actinopteri > Perciformes > Serranidae > Cephalopholis > Cephalopholis sonnerati. The sequence goes on from JAGQAX010000024.1 coordinate 21,028,839, forward strand.
AATGGCCAACATGTGGTTCAGACAGAGGCTTTTCAACATAGTTGATCAGATGAAGGCTAATATGCATCATTAACCACATCCTATGAGCCATTTGTATTTTCAAAAATTGCAGTTTTCTTATCATTTAACCTACCGTTAGTTCATTCTTTTGATCTTTGATGTGAAAGGTCTGACTTCAGGGCGGCATGGCGGTGTGGTGGTTAGCACTGTCGCCTCAAAGTAAGAGGGTTCCCGGTGTTGGGATTTGCTAAAGGCAGATTGGTTATTGATTATTAATTACAAATGTAATTAATCAAGAAATTAAATTATTAATGTAAATCAATAATTCCGGGGCACCACCCTGGATACAGGGATCAATGACCAACCGGTATTTAGCCAAATAAGGAAAAAAGGGGAGAAAATCCTCGTCTCAGCCTGTTAATATATGTGAATATTAACAATCAAATAATCTAGAAGGCGTGAACCCGAGCACTGACCATCACAACCAGCTGTTGACACAATAAACGATGCACAATAACTACAGACAACTGCTCAGGTAAAGTCAAAAATGTTTATTAAACAATCAACTGTTGAACAATTGAGCTTTGATAATAAACACTATACTACGAACTAATTACCTATGCAGTAACTCAAGCATGCAAATTGATCTCTGCGTGTGTGTGTGTGTGCGTGTGGGGGTTGAGGGGCGAGAGAGAAAGAGGGAAAATGGCGGACGTGGCCCACTGGGGGGTCGCGTTGAGACAGACCTAAGATGGCGGACGCGAGACACGTCACGCCAGGTACTAGTAGAAGTGAGGCGGGAGATTTGAAAGAGAAAATGGTGGTCGTGGTGTGAAACACATCACCAGATGTCGGTTAGAGCGAGACAAAGGGTCATAAAACCGCTGGCCTGATGTGCTCCTTTAAAGTACGCACAAGCTGGCGTTCAACGGGATCAAACCCACTGCGTGCTCTAACAAAGCTGTGCTTGCACAGATGTGTAAAGACTGTGGTGATGGCGAGCTTCTCTGGAGGAGCTGCTCACAAGGCAATGTGTGTTTCCACCACAGGTATAAAGTGTGTGTGCGTGCGAGCGTGTGTGGGTTAGTAGGAGAGAGAGAACGGACGGCCGGCAGCAACTAACGGCGGGTTATCCACCGAATAGGACACAATCAGTGTGCTCGGGCGAGCACAACAACAAACAGCAATCAAAGAACAACGTAAAATAGGACACGGCGGTCCTTGCAGTTCAAACAGTCACAGTTTAACACGCTAACTATAAAATCTCTGCCCAGACTAAAGCTCTTACTTGGAATCGCTTGGCGCGATTAGCGTGTGTCCCGTCCTTTCGCTCCGTAGCTCTGGGATGAAAGCGCGGGGCCGCTGTAGCGTCCTACAGCGGGATGAAAGATGCTGTCCTCGGTGTGGCAGAAGAGGGATCAGCGGAGTCGACTCAGTGAAGAAGCGGGGCCTCGGGGGTTCCGTTTCTTCAGGAGAAAGAGGTGTTTCTCCTAACTCTGCAGATGTGTGGGAATGGCGGGGTTGCGCGGCGTTCCTCTGGGTCTCCGTGGAGTGTTAAAAACAAAAAGAAAAAGGTATCTTTCCTCGTCCAGCGAGTGAAGAAAAAGGGCGGCCTAGGTCGGTAAATTCAAACGTTTGAATCGCTCCCTATCAGCAACTTGCGCTCACAAGCTTTTGGCTTCCTTCCAGCAATGAGTCACACGGGGATTGCGAGGGGCGTCGGCGCGCAGCGGCAATTAAAGTTTCGGTGACGTCAGAGGGAATTCCGCCTGACTGTACCTGGATCCGGCCGCTGTCGCCCAATAGGGAGCGAGAGTTTGAACTTTAAAAATGATTTACATTTCTAACAGTTACCGGACGACAGAAACCTGGCGTGGCTCCTTTGTTCTCAGGCTCACTGGTTTCGTAAAGGCCTCTCCATTGTTTGAAACACATGGTTGTGGTCCCAACATCCCCCCTTTGGTCCGAAGGGTGGGGTGCCGAACCCAACCTTTGGGACAACTTTAGGGCCGAACAGTCCATGTGTCCGAAAGAGGGGTAGTCACACAGTTCAAGTGTTCTTCCGAGAACACGGGTCGAGTAATCCACATGTCCCTTCTAACGGAAAGTCCATAATAGTCCAAACAGTTCGTAACAGTTCATGTTCAGAGCTTTGTCTGGGCAGGACATAGAGCTAGTCTGGGCAGAACATAGAGCTAGTCTGGGCAGAACATAGAGCTAGTCTGGGTAGGATATAGATTTCTAAGCCATGGTTGCATCACAGGTGAACAGGGTACATTTGACTTATTGTAGCCACCAATACTTCCAAGGCATCATAGGAAGTACACAAGAGGAAAGAAGGAAAAAAGGGGGGGGGGGGGTAGGTGGTTAGAACAAGGTTAGTAGGCTCTCCCTTCTCCTCTTGGAGGATTAGGGTTAACCATATGTACGGCTGCAGACTGGTGCGAGAATCGTGGTGAAACCAGGAGGATGGAGTCCAGTCTGGCCTGCAGTCTCTGGATGTACTTGTACATGGCGTGTGCAATTATTGCCGTGATGATCCATCCACTAAGCAAGAGCCCAAGAGCGGCAATGCTAACAGAGTGGTTTTCGTAAGCTGACCTGGCTACTCGACCAGAGAATGTGGCGGTAAGCCCAGTTGGTTTTAGACTGAACTTAACCAATTTGGTTCCTTCAGCTAGGAGCTGATTCTGAGTGGTGTCATCAATTGTAAGGTTGTGACCAATAAAGGCATCCATAATCTCAATCTCAACGTTGTGCCTGTCTGGATTGAGATGATGGAGGACAACGTCATCAATATGCACCGTGGCACCTTTGGGAACTGTTAAAAACACTGTCTGGTTTGGCAGGGTCAGCTTAGTGGCTGTATCATGGCGGTCGTATGACATAAGGACTTCATTAGCAGGTGTGCTAATGAGCCATCGGCTACCAGCTCGCTCTACCCTTGTCTCTGCACCTTCATCCTTGATGGACGAACTACCTTGACACTTCTGTTCCGGAGCGTCTGTTCTCAAACCACAAAGGTAGTCAGTCACTTCTCGGATAAAAGGGTTGCTTGGACAAACCCAATGGATGTCTTTTGTCTTAGTGCACATGCTAAGATTGGGTATGAGGTAGAGTGAGGGGTTGTCGTCATGGTAGGCAAGTGTTGGTGGTGTTCTGAGGTGCACGTGTGTGTTACCCTTCCAAAACCCAACGTTTAACACTGACTTCAAGCGGTAGACATTTGGCATCTCAATAATTGGCAGATTAAGGATAAATCCTAACTCTAGGTTCTGTGGGTCTACAGAAATAGGAATTGCACTGCCAAGATTGTAAGCCAGGTGTACCTGTGAAGGCTGCACTACCGTGGTCGTAGCTGTTTTGAGAGTCTGCTCCACAAGAGCTAGGGGTACCAGATAGGATGGGATCCTACCGGCGCTAAGGCTGTTAACTGAGGAGCTGATTTCTCTGACGAGATCCTGCATGAGATCTCTGACTACACGGACATACGTTATGTCATCCTTGACAACATCTGATAATGTCTCTAAGGCATGCACAGTGTTGTTAAGTAAAGCCGAATGTAGGTTTACAGTAACTACGGTACCCTGAAGGGTTTTACCCAAGTTCTGCAATTGTCCTTGTTGCAAAAGGAGTCTCTGTTGGATTTCTGGCATCTCCTCCTCGAGTTGAGTCATATGCCTTTGGAGTGCTCCAATGCTGACAGAGTTGGCGGGTGAAAGACCGATGGAGAACAGGGAACCAACGCCAGCTGCAGCAGCAAGCAGAGCACCAAGGAACCGCTTAGGTTGTTTCTTGTCACTGAGGTCTTTCTCTGTGACCAAGAACTTTTCTAGTTGCTCCAGAATGTGGGCCGTTGCCTGTTTGGCATGCTCAATGGTGTCTTGCGTTTGGATTCCACTTAGCCTTCCTTCTGTCAGCTTTGGAGGCAGGCGGATGTGGTTTCGGTACACATCCCAGGGATCCAGGCGCACATAGATCCTCTGGGTGTAGAGGCCACAGTGGGTGATGAGGAGTCCGGGTGTCCCCTGCAGGACAATGCCAGTTGGAGGACCAGGTTCAACCACTTCACTTGGTGAGACGACTCGTAGGATGAAGAGGATGCCAAAAATCCAAGGGAGATTCATCCTAGAACAGATCAGAAGTCGATTACACTGGGGAAGGGAGATGGTGTTGGGGTTAGTGCATGCTGGCAGGGTGAGTCAAACATGCACCTACTCTAGCCGTGTTATTGGCGTGCTTCTCCTTCCCCTTGGAGTAGAGACTGCCCCCCTTCGTTAGGTGCAGGGTCTGTCTCTCGCTCCGGGAGTGCAAAAGGTCTGTATCGTTTGATCTGGTTTGCGTGGACCCATTTGTACGCTGGTGCCTGTTTTGGCTGGAGACCCTGATCCGGTAAGCTACCGGTGAGAGTTTCCCCACGATTTCAAAAGGGCCAGACCAGCTGGGGAGGAACTTTTTGGAGGTTCCTACTGGCTGTGCAAACTTGAAATAGAAGACCTTGTCGCCTATTTGGTACTCACGTTGGGACGCAGTCTTATCGTAATAGGCTTTGGCGCCTTTCGCGCTGACTTCCAGGTTCTTTTGGGCAAACGCAAACGTGGCCCGAAGATGTTCTCTCAAGTCAGTCACATACTGGTGACATCCACACTGACATCCTCAGGATGGTACAGGAGATGCAGTGGCAAAGTCATCTCTCTTCCAGTCATCATTTCAAAGGGGGTGACCCCTGTGGAGCGGTGCGGCGTGGACCTGATGGCCGTTAGCACCAAGGGAAGCTTCACATCCCAATCCTTACCATTACTGCTGACATACTTCTTGAGCATGTGTGTGATGGTACGGTTGGCACGCTCAACTTGGCCTGACGACTGGGGATGGTATGACAGGTGGAACTTGACTTCCACGCCCAAGATGTCTCCACAGCCCAGACCGTGGCAAGAAGGGCTTTCTCGCAGTCGGAAAACTTCATCTCCACACTGCTCAGCGGCCGGCTCGCGTATGCGACCACCCGCTTGTCAGTGTCATATCTCTGCGCCAGGGCGGCGCTAAGACAGTGGGATGAAAAACTTGCTTCAAGTTGAAACTCTTTGTCCTTGTCCGGGTAGGCCAGACAAGGTGCCGAGCAGAGTTTCTCCTTCATAAGGCGGAAGGATTGTTCTTGGGGTTCTCCCCAGGTGTAGGGCTTGTCTTTCCGAAGGAGCTCTGTGAGGGGTCTTGCTATCTCTGCGTAGTCCTCAATGAACTGGCAAGAATAGTTAGAGACTCCAAGAAAACTCCTGAGCTCCGACACATTGGTCGGGGCCTTGATGTCCTGGATGGCACGAATCCTACCAGCCTGTGGTTCAATGCCATCTGCACCTACTGTCAGCCCAACGTACTCAACCTTGGTGCGGCACCACTGGCCCTTGGCGAGAGCAAGTTTGGCACCTGCCACGGAGAGCTGGTTAAGCACGTGTCGGATCTCCTCCAGGTGTCCGTCAAAGGTCTGACTCCTCATGAGGATGTCATCCACGTAGATGAGGTTACCGCGGGCGGCGGCGTCACTCATTGCCTTGTGGAGAAAAATATTGAATTCCGCGGGGGAATTCGAGTAGCCAAATGGGCAGCGGTTCCAGGTGTACTGGCGGTTGCCGAAGGAAAAGGCTAGCTTGTACTGGTCAGCTGGGTCCACCTTCATGGTCCAGAAACCATTTGCCACATCCACCGTCGAAAAGAAACGGGCACCTTTCACCTTAGGCAGTTCCTGATCCAAGTGGATCATGGGCCAGCGGGAGAGTGGGACCTGTTTGTTCAGTGGGCGATAGTCAATGGTGAGACGCCACTTACCAGTTGGCTTCAAGACTGGCCAAATTGGGAAGTTGTAAGTCGAGTTACACTCCCGGATGATTTGCTTCTCCAGCAATTTGTCTAAGATCTCCTGGATAGACTCATAAGCAGCCAAAGGAATTTTGTACTGGCGTACAAAGGTTGGCGGAGCGTTTGGGTCTGTGGGGATGCGCACTGTGTGGAGGTTGGTGACCCCACAGTCATGCGAGTCCCGTGAAAAGATGGATTGGAAATCGTAAAACAAATTTCGGAGTGCATCTCTCTGCTCTTGCGTGGTAAGAGCGTCAGCTTTTGCAAGCTGTTGGTCGATTTCGGACTCAAAGCCAGGGTAAGGTTCCTGTGGTGAGGACTGAACCTCATCACTGTTGGAGTCTAGGTCTCCCTGCTGAGTCACAAGAGCATATACGACCATATCACCTTCAGCGCCCAGAGTTGCGCCACAGATCGCTTCGTGCTCAAGAGTCACGTGGCGGGCGATGGTGATCATTTTGGTCGGGAAGGTAAAAAGGACGTCGTTAAGATCGTCACCGCTTGTTAGGGACGATGGTAGCTCACCAATGACAGGCACTGTCAGCTCAAAGTCGTGGAACGAGCTATCAACCAACATCCCTAAAGGTTGCCATGCGGTTATTTGAATCAGAACGTGAGTCAGATTCTGAACCAGCAGGTAAGTTGAGCGATTGTTCAACTCCAGCAGGGGCGTGCCGCAAACTGTCAGGTTGAGTCCATGAAAGCGAGGCAAGGGTTGGAAAAACGCCTGCGAGCCGGGCATTTTCTGTCCCTTCAGGAGTGCAAGGCGGATGGGGAAGCCCACCGTCCTTGCAGGGACTGTGATGCCTATTTCACTGGCAACCTGACATGCTTGGGGAATGACCTGGCCTGATGCCATGTGCTCTGGATCAGTTGTCAAGGGTTGACTGTCGGTGCCTGCAAGGGACCACAAGACTTGATTGACTGTGTCTAGCTGGGCACCGAGCCTGACCAGTAGGTCTGCCCCGACGGTGAAAGGAGGCTGGAGCTGAGGAACTACACTGATGTAGTGCATGATCTGTTTCTTGCCAATCCGAATGGTAAGGGCGCACACCCCAGTCGCCTTAAGGAGGGTCTGTGGTGACCCTGCAGAGAGAAGGCGGTGGCTACGCTGTACGTAAACCAAGGAGGGGTTGTGCTGGCACAGAGTTTTGAACAGGTCTTGGTCGACGGCAGACTTCTCAGACCAGAGCGTTAGAAGCGCTTCAGGAACCAAGGTGCCGTTAAGGTGTACACCTCCAATGATGTGGGGGCTGTACAATGATGAGCTCACGTTTTTCAGTGAGCAAAGGAAAGACCTGTGTTCCTGGAAGGAGGCTTGACTTTCAGTACGCAGCGGCGGTGGGCACGCCGGCGGTGTGGAAGGACCACAGCTGGAGCTGGGTTCCACAGGAGGCATAAGCATCGGCAGGGGTGCTCTGGACTCAATAACAGCGACGTTGCTGTCAGAAACTGGCGCCTTAAATGCCGGGTTGAGCGGTCGAGGTGTGTCAACCTGAGCCCAAATGTGCCCACGGTGGCAGTCGATGAGCGGGGCCAGTCTGTCCAGTAGGTCCTGTCCGATGAGCAATGGGTCTGTGTCTAGGACGCAGATGTAAATGGGATGAACGAGTGTCATCTCCTGAAAGGTTATATCAACCCAGGCACGTCTGGTGATGGGTGACGTATCCTGCGTGTAGCTGGTGATGCTAACGTCGCAGGCTTCAAGTTGGAGGGGTTTGCCGAGGGAGAGCATTGCTCTAGCAACCTCTTCAAACATGTCAGAATTCATCAAACTTATCTCCGACCCGGAATCAAGCAAGGCGAGGGTGCTAACACACCCCCCTACCACCACGGAGGTATATATGCGTCGGGCGTTGCCCTTGCGGACAAGGTCGCCCAAGAAAGCCAAGACAGGGGAGTTGGTGGGGCTTGGATTGTCCACTTCGAAGACTCCTTTGAACTCCCCTGGTCGCCTTCCCCAACCGACAAAGTAAACTTTGGCAGTGGAGGGGGAAGGTACCTGGTCTAGTCACGCTGACGGGGGCTTGGTGTCTGACCCCTTGGGGGGGTCATGCCGTGAGGTGGAACGGCTGGGCAGGTCCAGTTGACGAACTGCTTCTGCCAGGCACACTCGGATCAGTTCCTTTATTTCCAACCTCATGCCACCTCCGTCAGGGCGATTTTGGGCTTTCCCACCATACTTAGCTCCTTGCTTTGGATGCTGATCAGTTCTCTGTTTTTGTCGGAAGGAGTTCTGTTGTTTTTGTCTTCCCTGCTTCCCACCCCCTTGTTTCTGCTGCCCACCCTGTTGGTTTGGTTTTTGGCGTCTCTGGGGTCCTGCTTGGGTAGCAGTCTTAGCACGAGGCATCTCATTGCCTTCAAGCGCCAAGTCTGCATCTTCCGCTGCTTGGATCCCCAGGACTCTGGCGTCGCTCTCAGGCTTCCTAGCCGGGCGCACGCAGATCTCCCATACCATCTGTGCATACCTTCGTATCTCCTGCATAGGGAGGTTCCTGGTCCTGCAATGCACGGCGACGTCATATCGCACTGTCTCATGGAGGTTGTGTAGGAACAGGGACTTAAAGCCGTGTTCCTCCTCCAGCCCTGGTGCATTGCGGCCTTGGAAGTATGCGACTCTAAGGCGCCGGTAGTACTCCTTTGGAGGCTCCTGCTTCCTTTGAGTGATGGCAAAGGCGCCGAGGGTGGCAGAGGCGGGGTCAGTATACAGGGAATACTCCTCTCTCAGGGCTTGACAGAGAGCTGAGTAGCTGTCTCGAGTCCCCGGTGGGAGTGACTCCATGAACACATGGACACTCCTGGTCGTGGTTTTCCATAAAAGTTTGAGTTTTTCACGTGATGAGGGACGAGGCAAGTCAAGAAGACAGCGCTCAACCTCTCGAAGATAATCCTCAACATTTGTCTCTTTGTTGCTCGGATCGAACCGTTCAATGTCCCTAGCTAGGGATTCAACTTGCCGGGTTCGCAGGCCATGTTCCCCAAGTGGGCATGGGCCATCCGAGTCATCCGAGGAAATGTCCCTGGTGTTCCTGTAGCGATGAGGGCGCGACGTGTGTGAGGGTTGGAACTTGCCTGTGAACATCGACCCATAGCTACTTGCGCCGCGCGGGGCTTGAGGAAACCTCTCATCACCCTGGAATGGTGTCATTGTGTCGTCAAAGTGCAGCGTGGTGCGACTAAAAACAGACTGTGGTGCACTCTCCACAACTGGGACCCTTGGGTTCACAAAGCGGGAGGCATAGGGTGCGGGATAGCTATCAAGCACGTGGAGATCAGCTGCCGTGCTGCTAGGAGCTGTTCGGCTTCTAGATGCAGCTGCTGGCTGGTCTGCTGTAGCATGCCCAACTGACTGGGCTGCTTCAAGTCGGTGATGGGACCTGACCGTAGTCATTGGAGGATTTGGTGTTGGCTGCCCAACTGACTGGGCAGCTTCAAGCCTCAGAAGAAGTTCTGCTTCTCGCTTGCGGGAAGCTTCAAGTTCCACTCGCAGCTGGGTGGTTTCAGCGTCATCAGCAGGGGGCTCTGACTCATACTCAGAAGCATCATCTGATGACTCTTGTGTGGCTGCTTCGAATCGCGAGCGCAAAGGCTCTTCAACCTGTTGGGGTTGTACAGACTCATCTTGTGAGTCTAGAGCTCTGTCATCCCTGGCCTGGACCTCCTGTCGCAGGCGGGAATTATCACGTTGCAGCTGAGCGAGCTGTTCTCTGTCCTCTAAAGCCTGCAACTCGGCCTTACGCTGGTAGAGCAGCGCAATCTGGCCCAAAACGTCCGGAATGGTGCGCTGAGGCTTTCCAAGCGGATCGTTTACGTAGCTAATCAGCTCCCTGAGTTTCTCTTCACAGGTTCTGATGTTGTAGCTATTAAGGCTGTCTCTTTCCTCTATGGAGAGACAGATGAGTCCAGCGACCGCATCCTGCAGGGCTGGGTCGTCTGACTCATAAGGAGCCTCAGCTCCTGTCGCACGGGGGCTCTGGCTACTCATTTCTTTGACGTAGATCTGCACCCGTGGGTTCAAAGACTTACTGTGCTGTGAAAATGATGCTGAATTACAGTTGTTAATGCACAGGTGAGAGCAGTACCTGTGACTTACGCTCCTACAGGATGTAGGTGCTAGGCTAATTGCTCTGCAATGCAACCTATCTTATTCAGATGTTAATGAGGTGGTTTTAGCACCTCTTAAGAGCAATAGCTGTGTTAAAGCGTTAGTAACCTCTAAACAAAATATAGATGCTTAAGAACAAGCACAAAAGGTAGTAGAAAACTAACCACAATTTACACTGCAGCAATTCACAAAGCACGACTGGCTACGCTTGGCAGCAACTTAAAAATCTGCAATCTCTATGAAAATGAATTTTAAAGAAAAGGGTGATTTTCTCCAAAACTTCAAAATCAATGAATGCAGTTATTGTACACAATTACTGTATCAAAGCTGGTTTAAGATGGCCTCACACGGGGCACCATTAATGTTGGGATTTGCTAAAGGCAGATTGGTTATTGATGATTAATTACAAATGTAATTAATCAAGAAATTAAATTATTAATGTAAATCAATAATTCCGGGGCACCACCCTGGATACAGGGATCAATGACCAACCGGTATTTAGCCAAATAAGGAAAAAAGGGGAGAAAATCCTCGTCTCAGCCTGTTAATATATGTGAATATTAACAATCAAATAATCTAGAAGGCGTGAACCCGAGCACTGACCATCACAACCAGCTGTTGACACAATAAACGATGCACAATAACTACAGACAACTGCTCAGGTAAAGTCAAAAATGTTTATTAAACAATCAACTGTTGAACAATTGAGCTTTGATAATAAACACTATACTACGAACTAATTACCTATGCAGTAACTCAAGCATGCAAATTGATCTGTGTGTGTGTGTGTATGTGTGTGTGTGTGTGTGTGTGTGCGTGTGGGGGTTGAGGGGCGAGAGAGAAAGAGGGAAAATGGCGGACGTGGCCCACTGGGGGGTCGCGTTGAGACAGACCTAAGATGGCGGACGCGAGACACGTCACGCCAGGTACTAGTAGAAGTGAGGCGGGAGATTTGAAAGAGAAAATGGTGGTCGTGGTGTGAAACACGTCACCAGATGTCGGTTAGAGCGAGACAAAGGGTCATAAAACCGCTGGCCTGATGTGCTCCTTTAAAGTACGCACAAGCTGGCGTTCAACGGGATCAAACCCACTGCGTGCTCTAACAAAGCTGTGCTTGCACAGATGTGTAAAGACTGTGGTGATGGCGAGCTTCTCTGGAGGAGCTGCTCACAAGGCAATGTGTGTTTCCACCACAGGTACAAAGTGTGTGTGCGTGCGAGCGTGTGTGGGTTAGTAGGAGAGAGAGAGAGAGAGAGAGAGAGAGAGAGAGAGAGAGAGAGAGGGAAAGCGAGCGAGCGCTCGGAATTTGTAAGAGGTAACGACGGGTGCGGGGGAACACAATGGTCACCTTCCTATCCCTCAGAGGCCGGTAGGCTAACGGGAGTCAGTCTACCGTCCGCTGGTCTTTGTTCCAGATAGGAAAGCGGCGTATTGTGAGCGCACGGCCGGCAGCAACTAACGGCGGGTTATCCACCGAATAGGACACAATCAGTGTGCTCGGGCGAGCACAACAACAAACAGCAATCAAAGAACAACGTAAAATAGGACACGGCGGTCCTTGCAGTTCAAACAGTCACAGTTTAACACGCTAACTATAAAATCTCTGCCCAGACTAAAGCTCTTACTTGGAATCGCTTGGCGCGATTAGCGTGTGTCCCGTCCTTTCGCTCCGTAGCTCTGGGATGAAAGCGCGGGGCCGCTGTAGCGTCCTACAGCGGGATGAAAGATGCTGTCCTCGGTGTGGCAGAAGAGGGATCAGCGGAGTCGACTCAGTGAAGAAGCGGGGCCTCGGGGGTTCTGTTTCTTCAGGAGAAAGGGGTGTTTCTCCTAACTCTGCAGATGTGTGGGAACGGCGGGGTTGCGCGGCGTTCCTCTGGGTCTCCGTGGAGTGTTAAAAACAAAAAGAAAAAGGTATCTTTCCTCGTCCAGCGAGTGAAGAAAAAGGGCGGCCTAGGTCGGTAAATTCAAACGTTTGAATCGCTCCCTATCAGCAACTTGCGCTCAGAAGCTTTTGGCTTCCTTCCAGCAATGAGTCACACGGGGATTGCGAGGGGCGTCGGCGCGCAGCGGCAATTAAAGTTTCGGTGACGTCAGAGGGAATTCCGCCTGACTGTACCTGGATCCGGCCGCTGTCGCCCAATAGGGAGCGAGAGTTTGAACTTTAAAAATGATTTACATTTCTAACAGTTACCGGACGAAAGAAACCGGGCGTGGCTCCTTTGTTCTCAGGCTCACTGGTTTCGTAAAGGCCTCACTATTGTTTGAAACACATGGTTGTGGTCCGAACACTGGGTTGATCCCAGGTGTGGGAGCCCTTCTGTGTGGAGTTTGTATGTTCTCCCCGAGTCAGCATGGGTCTTCTCAGGGTACTCCTGCTTCCTACAACAGTCCAAAGACATGCAGATTAGGGATAGGTTAATTGGTGTGAATGGTCATCTTTCTCTCTGTGTAAGCCCTGCAATAGTCTCGCCCAATGTCAGCTGGAATAGGCTCCAGCCCCTCTGTGACCCCCAAGAGTATAAGCGGTTAGAAAATGGATGGATAGAGTTCTGACTTCACAGTCAGACCTCAACTATTTTTGTCATGTTGCCCTCAGCCTCATTTGTAGGATGTCATTTTTCCCTCTTAAATTAATTATCCCCAGAGGTCTCTAAAAGAGGAATGTGTAGCTTTTTGGAAGATTAATGGCCAACATGTGGTTTCAGACAGAGTCTTTTCAACATAGTTGGTCAGATTGCGAAAAATATGCATCATTAACCACATCTCATGAGCCAATTTGTATTTTCAAAAGATGCAATTTTGTTATAATTCAACCTACCATTAGTTCATTCTTTTGACGTTTGATGTGAGAGTTCTGACTTCAGGGCGGCATGGAGGTGTGGTGGTTAGCCCTGCTGCCTCACAGCGAGAGGGTTCTTGGTTCAATCCCAGGTGTGGTAGCCCTTCTGTGCGGAGTTTGCATGTTCTCCCCTTGTCAGCATGGGCTTTCTCTGGGTACTCCAACTTCCTCCTGCAGTCCAAAGACATGCAGATTGGGAAAAGGTTAATTGGTGTGAATGTGAGTGTGAATGGTTATCATTCTCTCTGTGTAAGCCCTGCGATAATCTGGCCCAATGTCAGCTGGGATAGGCTTCAGCCCCCCTGTGACCCCCAAGAGGATAAGCGGTTAGAAAATGGATGGATGGAGTTCTGACTTCACAGTCTGACCTCAACTATTTTTGTCATGTTGCCCTCAGCCTCATTTGTAGGATGTCATTTTTCCCTCTTAAATTTATTATCCCCAAAGCTGTCTAAAAGAGGAATGTGTAGCTTTTTGGAAGATTAATGGCCAACATGTGGTTTCAGACAGAGGCTTTTCAACATAGTTGATCAGAAGGAGAATCATATGCATCATTAACCACATCTCATGAGCCAATTTGTATTTTCAATAGCTGCAGTTTTCTGATAATTCAACCTACCTTTAGTTCATTCTTTTGACGTTTGATGTGAGAGTTTTGACTTCAGGGCGGCATGGAGGTGTGGTGGTTAGCACTGTCGCCTCAACGAGGAGGGTTCCTGGTTCCATCCCAGGTGTGGTAGCCCTTCTGTGCGGAGTTTGCACCTTCTCGCCGTGTCAGCATGGGTTTTCTCCGGGTACTCCAGCTTCCTCCCACAGTCCAAAGACATGCAGATTGGGGATAGGATAATTGGTGTGACTGTGAGTGTGAATGATTATCTGTCTCTATGTGGCAGCGCTGTGATAGTCTGGCACGGTGTCAGCTGGGATAGGCTCCGGCCCCCCCGCGACACCAGAGAGGATAAGCGGTTAGAAAATGGATGGATGGAGATCTGACTTCACAGTCAGACCTGAAATATTTTTGTCATGTTGCAATCAGCCTCATTTGTAGGATATAACTTTTCCCTCTTAAATTACTCATCTCCGGAGCTGTCCAACACAGGAATGTGTAGATTTTTGGAAAATTGATGGCCAACATGTGGTTTCAGACAGAGGCTTTTCAACATAGGTGATCAGATAAAGTAACATATGCATCATTAACCACATCTCATGAGCCAATTTGTATTTTCAAAAGATGCAGTTTTCTTATAATTCAACCTACCTTTACTTCCTTCTTTTGACGTTTGATATAAGAGTTCTGACTTCAGGGCAGCATGGAGGTGTGGTGGTTAGCACTGTCGCCTCACAGCGAGAGGGTTCTTAGTTCGATCCCAGGTGTGGGAGCTCTTCTGTGCGGAGTTTGCATGTTCTCCCCGTGTCAGCATGGGCTTTCTCCGGGTACTCCAGCTTCCTCCTGCAGTCCAAAGACATGCAGATTGGGAAAAGGTTAATTGGTGTGAATGTGAGTGTGAATGGTTATCTGTCTCTATGTGGCAGTGCTGCGATAGTCTGGCCCATTGTCAGCTGGGATAGGCTCCAGCCCCCCCACGCGACACCAGAGAGGATAAGCGGTTAGAAAATGGATGGATGGAGTTCTGACTTCACAGTCAGACCTCAACTATTTTTGTCATGTTGCCCTCAGCCTCATTTGTACGATGTAATTTTTCCTTCTTAAATTAATTATCCCGAGCTGTCTAACAGAGGAATGTGTAGCTTTTTGGAAGATTAATGGCCAACATGTGGTTTCAGAGGAAAGGGCTTTTCAACATGGTTGATCAGATGGAGACTAATATGCATCATTAACCACATCCTATGAGCCATTTGTATTTTCAAAAGCTGCAGTTTTCTTATCATTTAACCTACCATTAGTTCATTCTTTTGATCTTTGATGTGAAAGGTCTGACTTCAGGGCGGCATGGAGGTGTGGTGGTTAGCACTGTGGCCTCAACAAAGAGGGTTCCTTGTTCGATCCCAGGTGTGGGAGCCCTTCTGTGTGGAGTTTGCATGTTCTCCCCGTGTCAGCGTGGGTCTTCTCGCGGTACTCCTGCTTCCTCCAACAGTCCAAAGACATGCAGATTAGGGATAGGTTAATTGTTGTGAATGGTTATCTTTCTCTCTGTGTAAGCCCTGCGATAGTCTGGCCCAATGTCAGCTGGGAATGGCTCCAGCCCCTCTGTGACCCCCAAGAGGATAAGCGGTTAGAAAATGGATGGATGGAGTTCTGACTTCACAGTCAGACCTCAACTATTTTTGTCATGTTGCCCTCAGCCTCATTTGTAGGATGTAATTTTTCCCTCTTAAATTAATTATCCCCAGAGCTTCTAAACGAGGAATGTGTAGCTTTTTGGAAGATTAATGGCCAACATGTGGTTTCAGACAAAGGCTTTTCAACATAGTTGATCAGATCGAGAAACATATGCATCATTAACCACATCTCATGAGCCAATTTTTATTTTCAAAAGCTGCAGTTTTCTTTTAATTCAACCTACCTTTACTTCATTCTTTTGACATTTGATGTGAGAGTTCTGACTTCAGGGCGGCATGGCGGTGTGGTGGTTAGCACTGTCGCCTCACAGTGAGAGGGTTCTTAGTTCGATCCCAGGTGTGGGAGCCCTTCTGTGCGGAGTTTGCATGTTCTTCCTGTGTCAGCATGGGTTTTCCCCAGGTACTCCTGCTTCCTCCAACAGTCCAAAGACATGCAGATTGGGGAAAGGTTAATTGGTGTGAATGTGAGTGTGAATGATTATCTGTCTCTATGTGGCAGCGCTGCGATAGTCTGGCCCGGTGTCAGCTGGGATAGGCTCCGGCCCCCCCGCGACACCAGAGAGGATAAGCGGTTAGAAAATGGATGGATGGAGATCTGACTTCACAGTCAGACCTGAAATATTTTTCTCATGTTGCCCTCAGCCTCATTTGTAGGATATAACTTTTGCCTCTTAAAAGACATATGTCCGGAGTTGTCCAAAAGAGGAATGTGTACATTTTTGGAAAATGAATAGCCAACATGTGGTTTCAGACAGAGGCTTTTCAACATAGTTGATCAGATTGAGGTCAATATGCATCATTAACCACATTTTATGAGCCATTTTTATTTTCAAAAATTGCAGTTTTCTTATCATTTAACCTACAATTAGTTCATTCTTTTGATCTTTGATGTGAAAGGTCTGACTTCAGGGCGGCATGGCGGTGTGGTGGTTAGCACTGTCGCCTCAACGCAAGAGGGTTCCTGGTTCAATCACAGGTGTGGGAGCCCTTCTGTGTGCAGTTTGCATCTTCTCCCCGTGTCAGCGTGGGTCTTCTCACGGTACTCCTGCTTCCTCCAACAGTCCAAAGACATGCAGATTAGGGATAGGTTAATTGTTGTGAATGGTTATCTTTCTCTCTGTGTAAGCCCTGCAATAGTCTGGCCCAATGTCAGCTGGGATAGGCTCCAGCCCCTCTGTGACCCCCAAGAGCAGGGTTCATACACATTTTAACCAACAAATTTCCATGACTTTTCCATGAGTTTCCCATGACTTGGTAGCAAGTTTCCATGACAATACATGACCTCTAAAACATCAATGTATGTATGAAATATAGGAATAAAACTATGTAAAAAAAAATTATCACAGTGGAAATGTCAAAAAATAGATCTAATGACAATTATGGTTTTACACAAAATAAATATTTGTTTAAACTAACACTGATATACCAGTTTACATAAGGTAAGGTATATGTTATTGTGTTCCGGAATAATTTCACGAGGCATACATGTTTCGGAGGTAACAGGGTCTGAAAAATGAATAAGCAAATGAAGGTACCCAATAATACTTTAATAATAAAACATTATCCAGTAAACACTGGAGGTAACAGACAACCTTTTTTTTGGGGAAAAGGCATCATAAACATGTTTAATAACAAAAAATAACATTTAATGTGGAGAATCAAAATCAATTTACAGTTTGTGCTGGCATTGTAATTTAACAACAGAAAAGACAAAAGCCATGAATTGGACACTTGTGAAAAAAAGACAAAGAAAAGACAAAAGACAAAGAGCTTTTCTTTCCATATTTTGGCCGTCTGAAATCCTCTACAATCTACCGCTAAGAGGGAGAGTACATGTGTGAATTTAGCTTATTTCTAACCGGGTTCCTCAAAAACAAAGGACGACTAGGGCCGAGTGTGGGTCCTGTAAAATGTTTACACTGAGAATCTACGCTGTTTACATGCAAACGAGGCTGCCGGAGGGATTAATCTCTCATCACCTACTGTCAGGGGGACACGGGAGAAGCAGACCGACCTGCGAACACAAGACTGAACATCTGCATTTTGCCACAGCTGCGTGAAACGTAGCCTCTGCTGTTTATATCCTACAGTAAGGAGGAAACGTTTTAAAGAAGCTCATCATGGAGGCGAAAACAAAACAACCTTTACACAGTTTCCTGCTCTATATGATCAGTAATATTTCAGCTCTGTGATGGAACTTTGTACTCTGCTTAAGAAAAAAGTGAGTCGAGGGACATTCCTGCATCTTTCTGCTTCTTCCGATAAAGTGCAAAACGCTTAAAATGGAACAAAGCTGCACAAAAGGCTCCGTCTATTTACAGGTTTGGACAGAAACAGAGATAATTTCCTACG
Source organism: Cephalopholis sonnerati (assembly GCA_019142605.1). Classification (NCBI taxonomy): domain Eukaryota; kingdom Metazoa; phylum Chordata; class Actinopteri; order Perciformes; family Serranidae; genus Cephalopholis; species Cephalopholis sonnerati. The sequence goes on from JAGQAX010000024.1 coordinate 21,046,289, forward strand.
ATCCAGTTAAAAGTCTAAAAGGAGAACATTTCTGGATTTCAGAGGTGTGTTGCAACAAGAGCAGGATTTTATGGAAGAGTGTTAGGCCACTGTAAAAAAAAAAATTTTTTTTGAGCTCTGACTTTTTTTTTTTAACAAACTTTACATTAAAGTGAAAGCTTCACATCAACGTGCAAGCTATAGCCTCCTCCCACAGGAACAATCCATACATCATTCATTTTTTCATTTCTGCCAGCTTCTCGTCAATTTGCTTTTCAATCTTCAGCAGAGAAGCTTTCTTTTCTTTTGCAGTACGCCGGAAACTGTTGGATTTGGCGATGAATGTCAGTTTGCTTGTGGTCTCTGCTTTCTCAGCATATTCATCAGCTGACTTTTCTAGGGCACAAATATCAGCCTCAATTGTAGCCCTCCTCTTTTTCAAATCATGGAGTTCATCATTGAGGGCCTTCCGCTTCAGATCAACAGTTTGCTTTGCTGTGACTCTTTTCTGTTCATCCAAGTAGGCATGATACTTCTGTCGAGCACCTGCTGCTGACATGAGCAGCTCTTTTGTGATGTTAACGTTTGTTACACCCCCGACAGATCGGACATGGTCGACAATGAGTCTCTGCGCCACCAAAGACAGTTCTTTCTGATTCTCCACAATCAATTCTTTGTTGATTGAAAATCCTCTTTCCACACTGGCCTGTCCATGAGACAGGACCAGTACAAGCTTCATCAGATCCCACACTCTGCAAAAAGATGGCTTTGTCCCCACTGTCTCGTAGAGAAGGCTGTCAACTCTATCTGTGATGGGATCAAACTCCCTGAAAGCAGCGTGACAACGAGCCATATCACAAACCTCCCTAAACTCTCTGAGGGTATCATCACACACTGCATCATCTATGTGTTTACATTCAACAAGTATGTGTAACATTCTTGTCATTTGTTTTACACACTGTTCCTTGGATTTAGCCATGCGTCTTGGGTCGAGGCACTGCATGCTTCTCACTAATGTGTACTGCAATGGAGCCTTTTTCAGCAGCTTCTCAAGGAGGGTGATCAAAAGCCTCTTGCAGTCCAATCTCACCTCGATCGCCTGCCTCTCTGACACCTGTTTTGAGGATCTGAGTTGCTTCAGGATGGTGTCTGCTGCAAATCCAATGTCAATTTGTGAAGCATCCTTATGTAGACTGTTGTCCTGGAAAGGCACCTCCAGAAGTTTGAGTGTGGATGTTGCCTCTTGCAGGTGCTTGTCCACCACAAATCGGCCCATGAGCCCTGCAAACGATTCAAATAAACAGAATGTTTGGTTTGAATGAATGATTAAAATATTTATTTTGATCATGTAAAATAGAGTAAGTAAACAATTAAAGAAAACAATGTAAGCAAGTAGCTGCACTTTGCAGACTTTTGTTCACATGTCTGAAAAGGAGTGGGCTGAAGCTAAACTCATATAGTTCCACCCCTTCTCCATACCTCTTGACTCTTAAGTAGCAAATTATAGGCCTAAATCATAACACAGCAATACATGCATCACTTTCATTTGTGTTAAACATATGATGTGTGCTACTTGTATTGTCTGCATGTAATTACCATTTATCTCATTCTAGCTTTTAGTTATTATTAATAATAGCGTAGACCAGGGGTCGGCAACTAGGTTTGCCTCAGGCCAAATTTTTCTCTGACCAACTGAATGGTGGGCCAAAATCACATCTTCATCAGGCAATACCTGTTATTTAGTTATTTATTCAAAATCAATTGAATTTGCTACAGACTGTTATTTCTATGCCGCATAACCCGCGGTAATACCCGCGCGCCTGGTGTAGCTTGTACAACTGACAAGTGGAGCTTTCCAAACGCGTATTACGCACGAGGTGAAATGCGCGCGCGGTGCATTTCACGTGCGCAGTGTAGCTCCGTGTGCGCACTTGACGTTGTGTCTCGCCCGTCCTGACAGTGCTGGGTGATGTGTGTGTGAGCGTGTGTGTGAGCGCACGCCACAGCGCGACACACACACACACAGTCAGAGCACAGGACAGGAGAGGTAGGTAGGCTACGCCAAGTGTGCGCAGTCCCGGCGGCGGCGTGTGTGTGTGCGTGTGTGTGTTGTGGGCCAGTCTGGGCCCACAATGCCAGGTCCGCTTTTTTGTCCCAGTCCTGCCCTGCTGCGTTATGAAACAGACAGTAACCTGGCGATAATAAGGCTGCTGTCTTAGATGATGCCATGAGAAAGGTAGCTTACATCTTACAATGTAACGAGCATCATAAGGGCAATTTCTGGTGTTGGTGATGGATAGGAACAGTAACTGTATTAAGACGCACACATTTTGGTAATGCAAAATCATGCAACAGGTTGTAAGTTTAAACATGTTATGTTTCAACTCATAATTCTGCACTAGGCTACCACACATTGGTTCAATTTCAAAGTGTTGTGTGTTTCTAACCATAAACAGACTGGATGTAACAAATCAAAAGCACAGCAAATTCATAATAAATATGTGTAATCTTACCTTTGATCAGTTTATTCATATCCTCGCAGAGGAAGGGCAGCATAGGTTTGTCCGTCTGATACAAGATGAGAAAGGGGTCGATTTCTCTTGCAATGCTGTTAAACGTCGCCACCTTCACGGTGAAAAGAGGGTCAGCACATCGGTTCTTCACCTCCTCGAATGACTTCACCTTTGGATTGGGAAGCTCGCCTCTCCCTACCATTCCAACGTAGTTTTTGACATGCTGCCAGAGCCGCAATCCTCTCTCTGAAACGTTGACATTCTCCACCCACCGGTGCTTGCAAAATTTAAGCATGGTTGTGTTACATCCAGTTGCTTTCACAAAATCTTCGTGTCGGGCTGGGCTATCATGAAACAGCCAGTATAGACTTGAGAGTCCGTGTTCAACTTCCCATCCGGTGGATTTGCATCCATCTCTGAATGCGTTGTGCAGTATGTGCAAACCGCACGAGCCGATGTTGATAAGCGTCTTTCCCGCATCAGTCTCCACTTGCTTCTGGAGTATTTCGAACACTTTCCAGTTTACGTTCGGCCCGTCCATAGAGATTTGGACCAGGTTCCGAGTTCCGATCTCCGAAAGCAAGTTGTTCAGTGTCTCAACAATGTCTGCAGCTGTTGCATGACCCAGAAACTCCGAGCCGATGTACGTCGTTTTCACCTCGGGCCCGTCCCACACTCTCACATGCATGTCTACCTGTTTAGACTGCAAGTAGTGATTCAGGCTTTCGTCAAATAACATGACATATCTTTGCTTTGACACTCGACGTAAAGTGAGTCCTTTAAAGTAGGGCGCCAGTCCAAATGTACACAGATATGCGCATTTGCGTTCGCCACAAGCAAATTTCGTTGCTATTTGGCTATCTGGAAACATAGCCTGGAAAAGCTGGCTTATGTCTTCACATGACTTGTATGAAAAGTGAGCATTAGCTACCTTAAGCGCCCATAAAACTTCTGAAGTTAGCACTTCATTTCTGGTGACAACATTTAAGAGAGTCCCTTGTTTCAATGAGGAGGTTTCAGTACTGCTGCTGCAAACAGCCGGTGTCACAGTGGCCGTCTGGAGGGTTGTCTGTGGTCGGAAAAAGCTCGTGATGGCGCTAGCTTCGAGGGCAGTCACAGCAGCGTGGTGCTTTGCTCCTTTAGCATGGCTAGTCAATGCTGCCTCCCCCATATTAGAGATATCAAACTTCTTATTGCATACGACACATTTAGCCTTGCCCGTGTCCTCCGTCTTCTCCAGCCACGATTTATACTTCTCTGAGTGCAGCCAAAGGTTGTTAAATGAGCACCTTCCTGGCATCTTTGTCAGCTTAACTGTGGAAGCATGTCACTCGATTCGATCTGCACCTTGCTAAGTTAGGCCGCGCAAGTCACGCGTGACCTGACGGAAACAGAGGCTGGTCAGATCAATGCGCGAGACTTTTCGATACGAAATATTTATTGATCAATTTTAAAAAATCAACAGACTGTTATTACTAAACGTTATCATTAAGTGAGAAAAAAATCCATGACTTTTCCAAAACTTTTGGGGTGAACTTATGTTTCCAAAACTTTTCCAGGCCTGGAAAATGACATTTTCAAATTCCATGACTTTTCCAGGTTTTTTAAAAACGTACGAACCCTGCAAGAGGATAAGCGGTTAGAAAATGGATGGATGGAGTTCTGACTTCACAGTCAGACCTCAACTATTTTTGTCATGTTGCCCTCAGCCTCATTTGTACGATGTAATTTTTCCCTCTTAAATTAATTATCCCCAGAGCTGTCTAAAAGAGGAATGTGTAGCTTTTTGGAAGATTAATGGCCAACATGTGGTTTCAGACAGAGAGGCTTTTCAACATGGTTGATCAGATGGAGACTAATATGCATCATTAACCACATCCTATGAGCCATTTGTATTTTCAAAAGCTGCAGTTTTCTTATCATTTAACCTACCGTTAGTTCATTCTTTTGATCTTTGATGTGACAGGTCTGACTTCAGGGCGGCATGGAGGTGTGGTGGTTAGCACTGTGGCCTCACAGTGAGAGGGTTCTTAGTTCGATCCCAGGTTTGGGAGCCCTTCTGTGAGGAGTTTGCATGTTCTCCCCGTGTCAGCGTGGGTTTTCTCGGGTTACTCCTGCTTCCTACAACAGTCCAAAGACATGCAGATTAGGGATAGGTTAATTGGTGTGAATGGTTATCTTTCTCTCTGTGTAAGCCCTGCAATAGGCTAGCCCAATGTCAGCTGGGATAGGCTCCAGCCCCTCTGTGACCCCCAAGAGGATAAGTGATTAGAAAATGGATGGATGGAGGTCTGACTTCACAGTCAGACTTCAACTATTTTTGTCATGTTGCCCTCAGCCTCATTTGTAGGATGTAATTTTTCCCTCTTAAATTAATTATCCCCAGAGCTGTCTAAAAGAGGAATGTGTAGCTTTTTGGAAGATTAATGGCCAACATGTGGTTTCAGACAGAGTCTTTTAAACGTAGTTGATCAGATAGAGAAACATATGCATCATTAACCACATCTCATGAGCCAATTTTTATTTTCAAAAGCTGCAGTTTTCTCATAATTAAACCTACCTTTACTTCCTTCTTTTGATCTTTGATATAAGAGTTCTGACTTCAGGGCAGCATGGAGGTGTGGTGGTTAGCACTGTCGCCTCACAGCGAGAGGGTTCTTAGTTCAATCCCAGGTGTGGGAGCCCTTCTGTGCGGAGTTTGCATGTTCTGCCTGTGTCAGCATGGGTTTTCTCAGGATACTCCTGCTTCCTCCAACAGTCCAAAGACATGCAGATTAGGGATAGGTTAATTGGTGTGAATGTGAATGTGAATGGTCATCTTTCTCTATGTAGCAGCGCTGCGATAGTCTGGCCTGGTGTCAGCTGGGATGGGCTCCGGCCCCCCCGTGACACCCAAGAGGATAAGCGGTTAGAAAATGGATGGCTGCAGTTCTGACTTCAAAGTCAGACCTGAAATATTTTTGTCATGTTGCCCTCAGCCTCACTTGTAGGATGTGATTTTTCCCTCTTAAATTAATTATCTCCAAAGCTGTCTAAAAGAGGAATGTGTAGCTTTTTGGAGGATTAATGGCCAACATGTGGTTCAGACAGAGGCTTTTCAACATAGTTGATCAGATGAAGGCTAATATGCATCATTAACCACAACCTATGAGCCATTTGTATTTTCAAAAATTGCAGTTTTCTTATCATTTAACCTACCTTTACTTCATTCTTCTGACGTTTGATGTGAGAGTTCTGACTTCAGGGCGGCATGGAGGTGTGGTGGTTAGCACTGTCGCCTCACAGCAAGAGGGTTCCTGGTTCAATCCCAGGTGTGGGAGCCCTTCTGTGTGGAGTTTGCATGTTCTCCCCGTGTCAGCGTGGGTTTTCTCAGGATACTCCTGCTTCCTCCCACAGTCCAAAGACATGCAGATTGGGGAAAGGTTAATTGGTGTGAATGTGAGTGTGAATGTTTATCTGTCTCTATGTGGCAGCGCTGCGATAGTCTGGCCCAATGTCAGCTGGGATAGGCTCCGGCCCCCCCGCGACACCAGAGAGGATAAGCGGCTAGAAAATGGATGGATGGAGTTCTGACTTCACAGTCAGACCTGAAATATTTTTGTCATGTTGCCCTCAGCCTCATTTGTGGGATATAACTTTTGCCTCTTAAATTCCTCATCTCCGGAGCTGTCCAACACAGGAATGTGTAGTTTTTGGAAAATGAATGGCCAACATGTGGTTTCAGACAGACGCTTTTCAGCATAGTTGATCAGATGAAGGCTAATATGCATCATTAACCACATCCTATGAGCCATTTGTATTTTCAAAAATTGCAGTTTTCTTATCATTTAACCTACCGTTAGTTCATTCTTTTGATCTTTGATGTGAAAGGTCTGACTTCAGGGCGGCATGGAGGTGTGGTGGTTAGCACTGTCGCCTATAAGTAAGAGGGTTCCCGGTTCAATCCCAGGTGTGGGAGCCCTTCTGTGTGGAGTTTGCATGTTCTCCCGGTGTCAGCGTGGGTCTTCTCAGGGTACTCCAGCTTCCTCCCACAGTCCAAAGACATGCAGACTGGGAAAAGGTTAACTAGTGTGAATGTGAGTGTGAATGTTTATCTGTCTCTATGTGCCAGCGCTGCGATAGTTTGGCCCAATGTCAGCTGGGATAGTTTCCAGGCCCCCCGTGACCCCCAAGAGGATCAGCGCTTAGAAAATGGATGGATGGAGTTCTGACTTCACAGTCAGACCTCAACTATTTTTGTCATGTTGCCCTCAGCCTCATTTGTAGGACATAACTTTTGCCTCTTAAATGACTCATCTCCGGAGATGTCCAAAAGAGGAATGTGTAGTAGATTTTTGGAAAATGAATGGCCAACATGTGGTTTCAGACAGAGGCTTTTCAACATAGTTGATCAGATTGAGGCTAATATGCATCATTAACCACATCTCATGAGCCATTTGTATTTTCAAAAGCTGCAGTTTTCTTACGATTTAACCTACCTTTACTTCATTCTTTTGATTTCTGATGTGAGACTTCAGACTTCAGACTTCAGGGCGGCATGGCGGTGTGGTGGTTAGCACTGTCGCCTCACAGCAAGAGGGTTCCTGGTTCAATCCCAGGTGTGGGAGCCCTTGTGTGCGGAGTTTGCATGTTGTCCCCGTGTCAGCGTGGGTCTTCTCAGGGTACTCCAGCTTCCTCCTGCAATCCAAAGACATGCAGATTGGGGACAGTGAATGGTTATCTGTCTCTATGTGTCAGCCCTGCGATGGTCTGGTGACCTGTCCAGGGTGTACCCCACCTCCTGCCCAATGTCAGCTGGGATAGGCTCCAACCCTCCGCAACCCTCAAGAGGATAAGCAGTTAGAAAATGGATGGATGGAGTTCTGACTTCACACTCAGACCTTAAATATTTTTGTCATGTTGCCCTCAGCCTCGTTTGTAGGATATAACTTTTGCCTCTTAAAAGACTTATCGTCAGAGCCATCCCAAAGAGGTATGTGTAGATTTTTGGAAGATTAATGGCCAGCATGTGGTTTCAGACAGAGTCTTGTCAACATAGTTGATCCGATCAAGGGCAATATGCATCATTAACCACATCTTATGAGCCATTTGTATTTTCAAAAGCTGCAGTTTTCACATCATTTAACCCACATTTGATTTTTGATGTGAGAGTTCTGACTTCACACTCAGAGCTGAAATATTTTTGTCATGTTGCCTTCGGCCATATTTGCCAGATGTAACATTTACCTTTTAAATTGCTTGTTTTCTGAATTTTCCAAAAGATGAATGTGTAGATTTTTGGAAGATTACTGGCCAAAGTGTGGTTTCAGATAGAGGCTTTTCAACATAGTTGATCAGAAATCGGCAATATGCATCATTTACCACATCTTATGAGCCATTTTCATTTTCAAAAGCTGCAGTTTTCCTGACATTCAACCTAACTTTAATTTTTTTTTTTTTATGTCAGAGTTCTGACTTCACACTCAGACCTGAAACTGAGCATAGCGTTAGTTCAGCCAGGACACGGTTTCAAGCTCAACTCACATCCCAGCTACATCAGTTGTTCTCAACAGCCAATCAACTGATGCAGCAGCTCATTCATGGAAGGCAGTCAGCTGATAGATGACATGATCCCTTCCTATGCAACCAATTGGTGAATCCCATTCAGGACATCCTATTTAAACTGCTCCGGCCAGCCTACTGTTGCTGCTTCCTCTGCACGCCGCTTTGCAAGCTCCCACACGAGAACAACCAGGCTGTCGGTGTACGTGCTTCTACTTACCTGGCTGCTCATCATGTTGAACCAAGTCCAAGATGAGGATCCACCGGGACATATTGTATGCATCATGAACCCACAGCAAAAGCAATCTGAAGCAGAGGAAGCCAACCTGAAGAGAGCGCTGTTCCTGCTATTGGAGCTCTCATCTGGCAAGTAGTGATTTAAATGTTTCCAGTAATACAGAGTGGCCGGTGCCAGGCCTCCGGTAGCATTGCATCAAACACTCAGCAGCAGTCGCTGCTTAGCAGCAAGACCTATCTCACTGTTTTTGGAACATCAGAGTGGAACTGCCATCTGCAGATTTCTCCACCTGGTCCAAGAGAAGCCATCGAAACAAGCAACAGCTCCCGCAACTTTGCTGCAGTACTTCCAGTACGGCCACCGCTCCTCTGTCCTAATGAGCCGGTGCCCCAGCTCCGTCAGTCAGCTCTGCTGTTCAGAACGATAATTCGATCAGTCGGCTTTGTCCTCCATCCAGTCATCGCTCGCCAAAATGAACTCCAAATCAAAGACTTTGAATCCGGTTCAGCAGCAGCTGCCGGTCCGTTCTTTCCCTGCAGCCGGGCTGTCCTCCCCCACCGCCATGGTTGCATACATGGCCGTCATCTGCGACGCAGTCTGATGCAGATGATACCATTTCCCACGACATGAAAAGCCAAATCTTGGATTGTTGTTTCCAGTGTTTCTGTGTTGGCGTCTCTGTGCCTCTCTAGCGAACTCTCACCAGCTAGTTTTCTGATTTTCCTCACTTCAGTTGTTAAACATCTACTTCACATCTTAACCCACACTAGTTCTGTTAATAACTCACTCCGCTTCTTTCAACGACTTCCTTGGTAATCTTTGCTTGTTTCCACATTATTAGCCTTGTTAGCTACATTAGCTTAACATTTAGCGATGGCTTCTTCTCCTGCTCTCTCTTGCTCGGTGTGCCAGATGTTAGCTATTCCTCTGCCTACTTTAGCGACAGTGGTATGTGTGTTAAATGTAGTTTATTTGCTGCGTTGGAGGCGAGGCTTAGTGAGTTAGAAGCTCGGCTCCGCACCATGGAGAGTCACACTGTAGCTGCGGTAGTTAGCCAGCCCCCTGTAGTCGGCGCGGAGCCACTTAGCATAGCCTCTGCTAGTGGTCCTCCAGTAACCCCCGTGCAGCCGCGAGGCTGGGTGACTGTCTGAGAGAAGCGTAGTACCACGCCAAAGCCCACGCTTCACCACCAGCCCGTTCATGTTTCCAACCGTTTTTCCCCACTGAGCGACACACCCGCTGAAGAGAAAACTCTGGTAACTGGCAGCTGTATTCTGAGAAACGTGAAGCTAGCGACACCAGCGACCATAGTCAAATGTATCACTGGGGCCAGAGCGGGCGACATTGAGTCAAATTTAAAACTGCTGGCTAAGGCTAAATGTAGATTTAGTAAAATTGTTATTCATGTCAGCGGTAATGACACCCGGTCATGCCAATTGGAGGTCACTAAAATTAATGTTGCCTTGATGTGTCAATACGCAAAAACTATGTTGGACTCCGTAGTTTTCTCTGGACCCCTGCCAAATCTGACCTCTGATGATATGTATAGCCGCATGTCATCATTCAATCGCTGACTGTCCAAGTGGTGTCCAGCAAACGATGTGGGCTTAGTTAATAATTGGAAAACTTTTGGGGGAAAACCTGGTCTGATTAGGAGAGACGGCATTCATCCCACTTTGGATGGAGCCACTCTCATATCTAGAAACCTGGACAAGTTTATTAGTGATTTAAAACAACACAGAGTTGAGACCAGGAATCAGAGTAGCAGTCTTAAGGTGCGTTCACACCGGACCTTTTATTTTTGTCGCTGTCGCTCATATCGCTCCTTTGTTGTCGATCAGCCGCTCAGCTGCAGTCGCTCGTCAATTTGGCACAATACGCCTTGTCGCTTTGATGATGTCATTCAAGCGAGATGCTCTTTTCTTCTTCTTCTCTTCCGTTTCTTCGTTCTTCTGTTTTCTTCCGTTGACCGGTCCACCATATACTCCAGATGCGCACTGATCTCGGCGAGTACTACCGGCTTTTACAGGAGCTGCGTCTGGACGCCAACCGCTTTCAACGGTATATGCGGTTGACCACGGCCCAGTTTGTCGAGCTGCTGGCGAGAATCGGAGGCAGGATTGCCCGGTTGGACACTAACTACAGGCGCTCCATCCCAGCTGAGGAACGCCTGACTATTTGGCTCTTTTAAGAGCCACCCACACAAACATAAAGAGCATAATTCCTACAATATTGTGTGCAATGCAAACATACACTAAGACGTTTTTTTTTTTTACAAGTAACTCCATCCTTATATTTAGCATAACTACAACAATAACACTATCACGCAACAGCACAATAAATATATTAATTAATTCAATGCATACATACAATAAAATACATAAATAATAAATACATTACAGTCCTGTAATGTATTCACATTACAGAACTGTAAATCTTCTTGCAATCCCTCTCACCTCTCCTGCAGAGAGTATCGCCTACTCTTACAAATTTTGGTAGGAGTTTGATTTATGGAATGCAAAGCTGTAGTTCAAATTTAATTTTAATTTCTATCGAGGAAACGTTATTTCGGGATATCATTATGTTTTATCCCCCAGCCCGACAGTGACATATGCCCGTTCATTCATGAGAAATCATACCACAACACTCTCAATCAAACAAGGTGGGCAATGAGAAATCTGCGGCACTACTGTACAGTAGTTCGCCAATTTTAACACTAGGACCGACACATTCTAGCAACGGTCAGCCAGACCGTCATACACAATTCGATTGTTTTTACTCAGAAGCACATCAAGAAGTTGTTGTTTTTTTAGATAAACGTACCAGAAATTAAATTAAATGAACAAAATGTCACAGTCAAGAGGATCAGCAAACCTTTCAACGCCTTATGTCAATATACAAGTCAGCTTTTTAAAATGTATTTAATTTTTTTACCGTGCGCATTTTTTTCGCTGCTTCACGTCTCCACTGAAATTGACAATTAGCACTCTTTGTACACTCTTAAATAATAAATAGTATATAACTTTTAGTCTGCTATGTTGTTGACTATATAATGTATTTTTATAAAATATTGCAGAACAAAAGACATAAAGACCGAAATAATGAGAGGATTTTTTTAAAATTATTTTTATGCTGCTTCACTGACAAACACACACACGCACGCACGCACGCCGACACATACGAATGGATGATGGATGTACAGCTTGAGGTTATTGCTACAATACAGATTAATACACAAAGCAAAAACACTTAAACCAAACAGGGTAGCTATGGGCACGAACAAGTGCAAAAATAACTGCAGAAAATAACATGAAAACGGGACCCAACAAACAAATAAACAAGGGCACAATCAGCATCTCGGAAAGCACCGCGGTGCCTAAGGAATACGCTTCGGGCCTTATGGGCATGGGACTGCAAAACAAAAATAAATATATACATGCTTGGTGAGTAGGCTGCAAGATTTTCAATATTTTACAAAATAAACACAGGAACAGAATCCGAACATTTATGTGGCACAAATCACCATTCTTCTCTCAGGCTAGAGCACATATTTACTTATTTTGAGAAATATTTTGGTTTTCAAATAAATATTTGGAAACGAAAATTTATGTTTTGGTGTACTTTGGCGAGGTTTTCTGATGTTTTTACCAGAATCTGTAGACGATGCATCTGGAGTCGCGGTTTGGGCGTGCTGCTGCTGTCTACTGGTGTTTTCGCTGTTGAGATTTATTACATTCGGGTTTTTGCTACACCATTGTATGTTCTTTGCGTTTTACATGGATGGATGAAAAGTGTTTGACAGTACAACAATTGTTCTACCTGGAGATGACATTCAAGCTCTCTCAGAGACCAGTGTGACTTCTGCACTGGACTGACCAGCAGCTATCGGGAGGAGATCAGTTCGCAGCGTTATAGATATTTTGTCAGACATTATATATAAGTATGAACAATAACAAATAAAAAAAAAAAAACATAACCGCGGGAAAACAACCCTGCGAAATGTATCATTTTCACCAGCGGTCTGTGTGACCGCTGTGGCGGTCGGAGGTATATACTCATAAATCTTATGTGTTTTATCTTAGGACCTTATAAGCTTCAGAAAACATACAAGACACATACTTAGGAAAAGTTATAGAAGGAGAGGAGTGGAGATTTTTTTTAAACACTGTTATTTGAATTATAAAACCCCAAACGGTCTGTCAGACCGTCTTGGCGGTTCTAGTGTTAAAAACACACTGGCAGCAGCGCCCACTGATCTGAGACTGTTGTTATTCTGTCATGTGAGTTAAATGACTGCTGTGTGGAAAACCGCTGTCCGTAATCGAGGTGTAGACGGATGATTTTGAAAAAAGAGAGTGAGAGGATGTGGCTGTAGCCGCCCTGACGACCCTGCCGTTTCGTTACATTTTCTCATTGAAAAACTATAGAAATGGCATTTAGATGATGTTCTGTATAATAAATGAAGTGAAATAATAAAAAATCAGTTATAATAATTAAGTGATCAAATTGACTCGGGACCAACGTGATCACAGTTTCCACTGTATTTGCTTGTGTGTTTCTTTTGAATGTCTATCACACAACATTAAAAAAAAACTTACCATTAACCCCGATCTGTTTGCTTATGTCCCTCCACACAAGTTCTTGGGTGTGCGTTTTTTATAATCATTTATTCCTTGTGTGGTCCCACAGCATTCTGTGGGACCACACAAGGACAATTAATCTGTCGACGTCCACTGCCATGTCAGCATATCCAGAAGTTAATTGTCATATGGAAGCACAGAGCCCTGCGGCAGCCAATCAGCATTGAGCGACAAGCGACTGACAACAAGAGAGAGAACGTTGATTTGGGACTTCTCAACTCTAGCGACAGAGCAATTTTTCGCCTGAGCGATTAATCGCTCAGTCGCCCGTTTGCATTGACTTAATATGTAAATGCATCGCCAGCGACAAAAATAAAAGGTCCGGTGTGAACGCACCTTAAAACGCTTCTCTGAGCTTCTAGGGCAGTTACCCACCCATAGTGTTATACAAACGGAGTCTGTGCCCCGACCACCTAAATTATTTAAATCTGAAGTCAAACAAAGAGGAGTTGTACATAAAACCTCATAAAAATTAAAACTTCCTCTGTGACAGAAAGACGAAACAGGAGAATTAAATGTGGACTGTTAAATATCAGATCTCTATCTTCCAAAGCAGTGATAGCAAACAAATTAATATCAGATAATCATATTGATTTACTCAGCCTGACTGAAACCTGGCTGTGTCAAGATGTCAGTCTAAATGAATCCACTCCTCCCAGTCATAATAATAATACCCACATTCCTTGAGGCAGCGGCCGAGGAGGGGGAGTTGCAGTCATTTTTAACTCTAGTCTATTAATCAGCACTAAACCTAAACTAGATTATAATTCCTTTGAAAGCCTTGTCCTTAGTCTTTCACATCCGACCTGGGAAACCTCACAGCCTCTTCTATTTGTTATAGTGTACCATGCTCCTGGCCCATATTCGGAAATTTTATCTGAATTGTCAGAGTTTTTATCCAGTTTAGTCCTGAAATCATTTTAAGTTGTTATTGTAGGTGATTTTAATATCCACGTGGACGTTGATTCCCTCACTACTGCGTTTATCACATTATTAGACTCCATTGGCTTCAGTCAAAGTGTACATAAGCCCACTCACCGTTTTAACCACACCCTCGATCTAGTTCTGGCGTATGGAATTGAGATTAATAACTTAATGGTCTTTCCAGAGAATCCCTCTCTATCAGATCATTACTTAATAACTTTTGATTTTTGTCTACTCCACTACACGCCACTCAGTAACAGTTACTATACTAGATGTTTATCAGATAGTGCTGTAGCAAAATTTAAGAAAGTGATTCCATCGGTGTTAAATTTAATACCATGTCCCTCTGTAACTGAGGTTTCCTGTACCAACTTTAAAGTCTCCCAAATTGATTATCTTGTCAATAGCGCTGCAGGCTCGCTGCGAACAACACTCGACTCTGTAGCACCTCTTAAAAAGAAGTTTACAAAGCAAAGAAAGTTCGCTCCTTGGTATAACTCCCAAACCTGAAAATTAAAACAAACAGCACAAAAATTTGACAGTTATATTAATACATGCGTACAGCATATTGTACCACAATTACCGTAATTATGATTATAATATTGTTACCTAAATTAATGTTTTGTAAGCTATTATCATTGCTGTCTGCCCTGCATCTCTCTCTGTCTCTGTCTCAACTTCCTCTCTGTCTCTGTCTTTCTTTATGTCTCATTGTGTCATATGGATTACTGTTATTATTAAAGTTGATCTGTTCTGTAGGTTTCTACCTTTTTTTCCCTATTAATGGGGTTTTTTTGGGGAGTTTTTCCTTATCCGCTGTGAGGGTCCAAAGGACAGAGGGATGTCGCTGTATGCTGTAAAGTCCTCCGAGGCAAATTGTGATTTGTGATATTGGGCTTTATAAATAAAATTGAATTGAATTGAAATCTAGCAGGTAATGGCATCAATCTTGTTTAAATCTCATGGTGCTCGGTAACAGGTTTATTGTGGCTTCCAGAGTTATGTCAGTGATGCTAAGCACAGTGATCCCTGACTTCCCTAAACTCTGACTTCATCAATTTAATATAACATTTGGTGTATTCAGAGATGTCATCTGTGAAGTGCATCCAGTACTTATCTAGCCATCATGTCTGATCTAGCCATGGCATTTTCAGTTAGGCTCACCTTTGGTTGTTGCAGCAGCCCAAATAATTATTCGTCACTTTGTCAGACACACTTTTCTGGATTGCTTAATAACTGTAAAATGCCTTTCATGCTCCATCTCTTAGATGACCTCCTATTGGAAGACTGTCCATTTAAACCAAATCAATGCATCTTTGTTCTCAAACATGCTAAATTGCTAAATTAGGTATTCCTCTTCCTGAATACAAAACATCAGGTTAGATTTCAACCACATGCATGCAAAAAAAAAAAACTTGCATCAGAGAGGTCATGAGAAGCATAGGAGACACTAGCATGTCAAAGAGGAGTCCTGTCTTCCCTTGGGTATCTAATTTGCACATGCACCCATACTGCCATTTCTATAGTATGCCAGAAAAAGATGTTGTATGCTCCAATCCATAATATGCAAAATGCAGTATGCAAAAAAACCACAGGATATTCCTCTACATCTGTTCGGATGCCTACCTGGCTTTTCTGACCCACAGTCCTTTGCACAGTGAAAGATTTGTCATATCAATTGAGCCACTGCAACAGTATGTACTTTTAAGGGCAGCTGCAGTACATACTAAAGTGAAAAGTGAAGCATGAGATTTGGACCACACCCCAAATCTGTAGAGTACTCCATGCTTGGATGCAGGCTGCAGATCTGAGCTCTGGTTCTGGTCTCTTCTGTTTAAAATCTAAAAGTTATGCACACCAAAAAATGATGATGAAGTGCTCATCACTGGCAATAGACTTAACTGTAGAAATCAAGTGTCGCACACTCTGGCTCCATATGCATTTCTTTGATTTTGATGACGGTCCCACCTTTGGGCCTTCTTCAAGATCAACAAGCATGTCTGGTGTCAATCTGGTCTCTTCATCCCATCCCACATCCCTTTTATAACGAGAACCTCAGATCTTCATTGGCCATCAAGTTATACAGATGCAGCCCCTGCAGTTGGTTTTGGGGGAGTTTTTCAATGACTACATTCACTGGTGCAGGGCCAAAACAATTCTGTATTTATTTTGCCTGTCAATATTTCCGTCATATGTGCATTTAATAGTCACTGTTTTGAATCCTGCAAAAATGCAGCCATCTTTCATTGAGGGAGTTGCCGCACGTAATAAATCCCACCTGCACTATTTCGATACCTCTACCAACAGCCTGCTAGAAAATCCATCTGCTGACCTCTTGCTAACGGCTTTAAAGAACAAACTACAAGGCAACGACACTCGTCACACAACCAGCATCAGGCAGCAGATCATCAAGTACAAGGAAGAACTTTCACATTGCATCACTGAGGACACAGGAACAGATTTCTGGCTGGAAAAGAGTAACAGTTTTTATCACAGTTTAAAACCTTTAGCATTAGACTTGTTGGCTATGCCAGCTTCTCAAGCTTTTGCAGAGAGGATATTCAGCGTTACAGGTGACCTCACAACAGGACGGCGCAACAGAGGAAGGGTCACATTAGAGCTAAGTGCTTTCCTTAAAATGAACAGAAACAAATAGAACTGTTGTATTCACTGCTACTTACAGCATTTCCTGTAGTAGTGTATGCACAACTTGAAAGTTACTGATCTGGTACTTGTTTTGTTTTTGTTTAATATGATAAGAGCAAAGAGATTTATTTTTTTTTCTTCATGCAATAATGGCATTGCAGCTTAGCATTTATTTCACTTGTCTTGAGCTCATTGATAATTCTTTTAATAATTATTAACAGAGGAATATTTCATTTTGTGTGCAATGACATTACAACCAATATATTTTATTTTACTTATGAGAGTTTTATTTTTCTTTTCAAAGCTCTTTGATTTTGCACACAATACAAAGAGAGTAACAGATGATGATGAGGAAGAAGATGATGCTTACAGACTTGTGTGGTTTTCAGTTTAATGTGATATTTACCTGTATTTTCAATGCTGAGAGAGCAGAGTATTTTGTTGACTTACTTGAACATTAAGGAGTATTTCTTTGGTAGTGTGTGCAATGGCATTACAGCCAATAAATATTTTATTTTACATTTAAGAATTGCACTAATCTGTTCAAATCCTGTTCATTTTGCACAGAGAGTACCAGAGCAGACAGTAGAAGATGCTCACAGCATTCTGTGTTTTTTAGTTTAATGTGATATTTGCATCTTCAACGCTGAGAGCAGAGATTTTTGTTGCTGTACCACACACTAAGCCTAGCAGTTATCTAACTTCTCTTAAGGTACTTGAACATTAACAGAGGTGTATTTTCTGTATTTAGATACTATGTGCCATGGCATTACAGCCAATTGTGTTTTTTTTGTTTATTTGTTTTTTTTTGAGAATTGCACTTTATTTTTCTTAATCTTTTTGATTTTGCACAGACAGAATAACAGACAGTAGAAGACAATGAGTTCAGAATTATGGGGTAATCTATTTCAAGAACACTGTACTTCAGCTTGATTCAGGGAGAATGCATATCTTTTTCAGGAAAAATTTATATTTTTCAGGGAGAGCAGGCCTTATGCTTATTTTATGTGAGATTATCTTTTGTGAAAAAGCCACGGTCATGTGCTTTTTTTTTTTTTTACATTAAAATACATGTTTCACATTACAAACGTTAAAATCTGTGTCTGTATTCAAACCTTAATACCACTCCATAACAGATTGATGGATATTTCCAATGAAATTCTGGAGAAACATTTAGTCGACTAAGACTAAAAGACTAAGACTAGACAAAGACTAAAACTCTTATAATATTTAGTCGACTAAAACTAAACTAAGACTAAAAGATTTCAGATGACTAAAACTAAATAGTGTGTTATTCAAAAGACTAAGACAAACACTAAATCAGAATTTGCTGTCTCTTGCCAACAGTGTTTAACTGTTGACTCCGCTGAACATACACTCTTCGCGTGTTGCCAAACTGTTCAAACTTGGACTCATCAGTCCACAACATTTTGTACCAATGTTCCATTGTCCATTTCTGATGTTCTTTTGCAAATTTCAGGCATTTCACTCTATTTTTCTCTTTCAGTAATAATCCCAACAAGTCTTTCTTGAAGACACTGTTGCACCATTAGCCTGAGGAACAATGGTGTTGATCTTATCACGCAGTTCTCATGTGGTCTCTCCTCAGTCCTTAAGACTGAGAATTTTGAGATGCTTCAATTGTCTGTCTGAATGTTCCTTTTTATCTACCTCTCCCCTTTCGGTTTTGGTGTGAATTGGTGGCATCATGGCGGTCTAAAGTGTACTTTACAGTGCTTGGTCTGCATCTCAAGTCCTTGGCTATGCAGCGGTAACTCTAGCCAGCATCAAGATTCAAACCCGTTGCTCCCTTGTTAGCTCCTTCTTCACCTTAGTCATGTTCAAAGACAGGTAACATGCTTCAAGACTACTTCTAGAGGCTTTGAATTTATACCAATTGGTGGTGTGGCTTCAGTGACAAAACCCTGATGTTACCAATCACTTAATGAGCAGGATAGGCCTTGTATATTCCAAAGAATCACACAGCTGTGCCCTAAGACTCTTGCATCACCATCAATTTAACCATGATCACACCTGACACCGGGCAGCTCTGGCTCAGAGCGGTAGAGCGGGTCGTCCACCAATCAGAGGATCAGTGGTTCGATCCCCGGCTCCTCTAGTCCGCATGTCGAAGTATCCTTGAGCAGGATACTGAACCCCAAATTGCTCCTGATGTGTGAGTGTGTTAAAAGCAGGTGGCACCTTGTACAGTAGCCTCGGCCACTAGTATATGAATGTGTGTGTGAATGGGTAAATGTGACTCGTAGTGTAAAAAGCGCTTTGAGTGGTCAGACGACTAGAAAGGCGCTATACAAATGCAGGTCCATTTACCATTTACAATGATTACACAAGTAATTTGGCTTCTTCTGTGAAGGAACATGATTGTGTGACATTGACAGTGAAATAGGCCTAGCTTTTTTTTGTACGGAAAATGACCTAAATCAACTTATGATGGCTCTATTCTATGGTTTATAGGGCATAATGATGACTTTGTAGATATTCCATTCGTTTTATGGGTTTAATGGCCAATTCAACAAAAACAACTGAAACCTCCTAAATATGCCAAGTGTTCTAATGGTTTTGGGCACCACTGTGTATACTTTAAAACTGCTCCCCATATTGAATCTGTTACTATTGTACACCTTCCAAAAACTGTGAAAGGGAGTCAAAAACATGATACAACCTGTAAATTGTCCAAAAAAATTACTAGAGACAAGGACATGATCCATCCCGTAACAGTATTCCAAAAAAACAAGATTGAGAGACCATGAACATTATCTGAATCTTAACACTGTGGCATGTTCCACCCCATAATAGTATTCCAAAAACACTATCTAGAGACCACAGACATGATGCAACTCAGTCTTAAGGGCTAGACTCGGTTTCGTAGCTATGTTATGCTCTGTACTGTAACTTTTTATGTCTTTTGTGGATCTTTTAACATGTATTTTTTATTCTGTGAACCACCTTGACAAATTTCCACTGCTCTGCAATGGACAATAAAGTTCTTTCTGATTCACTTCCAAAAATTAGGGTTAAAGAACTCAAAACAAACTTTCAGATACACCCTTTGGCAGCCAAGCTTGCAAACAATTTTGCATCATCTTTTTTTAGTCCCACTGAGATATGGAAGTAGGATGGGGTGTTGAATGTGAATGTGTGTGTGTGTGTGTGTGTGTGTGTGTGTGTTTGTGTGTGTGTGTGTGTGTGTGTGTGTGTGTGTGCGTGTTTGGGGGTGGGGGGTGGCTCTCTTCCCAGGCGGCAGAGGGGAAAGCATGTGATGAGAAAAGTAGTAATGGTCCTTAATAAAGGAGATAGCTCTGCGGACGCAGTACTGCCATCAGATCTCCATCAGGAAGAGGAGGGGGGCACCAATGATCCTGCTGGCTGTTTTCACTATCCTGTTTAGCTGCTTTTGTCAGCTCCTGAACCAGGAAATGAGGCTGTAGGTCAGAATGCTTTCAACGATGACCCCATAGTGGTAAGGAAGCAGTGGGGAGATCTGCTTTTCCAAGTCTCTGGAAGAGCTGGAGCTGCTGCTGTGCTCTTTTGATGACTGCTCTTGTGTTGGTACTCTAGGCCAGGTTATCAGCGAAGTGAACCCCCAGGAACTTCATGCTGCTGACCTTCTTCACTGCAGCACCATCAATGTACAGCAATGTAAGGTGGTGTTTGCCAGCCCTCCTGAAATCAATCACCATCTCTTTTGAAATCTACACGATGCTCTATCTCCAACCTGTGGAGCAGCTTACCAAAAAAATGATCCATCCCCCAACAGTATTCCAAAACTACACCATTACACTATTCCAAAACCACTACCTAGAGACCAATAACACACACTACCCCATTAAACTATTCCAAGACAATTATCTAATGACCAAAACCATAATCTGACACAACACTTCCAAAAACACTATCTAGCAGGCCATAAACACGATCTGATTCAAAACGTCCAGATACACTACCTAGAGACCAAAAACATGATTCATTTACTAACACTACTCCAAAAACACTATCTAAAGACCAACAAACACAATCCACCCCCCAACACTGTTCCAAAAACAATATCTAGAGACCAAAAACACAAACTACACCACAACAGTATTCCAAAAATATACCGAACAACCAAAACCGTGATCTAACACAACACTTCCAAAAACATCATCTGGAGGCCATAAACATGATCTGATTCTAAATTGCCAGAAATACTATCTAGAGACCAAAAACTTGATCCATCACCTAACATGATTCCAAGAATTCTAAATGGAGACCAAATACACAATCCATCCCCTAACACTATTCCAAAAACTGTGCACAACTTCCGGTGAGATAGCGGAAGTAGCAGTAAGCTAGTCAGTCCCAGAGGCTTATAAACAACAGCGATTTTGTCAAAAAATTGTTTAGCAATATTTACTTTGTTTTTAACAAATGTAATGTAGTGTTTGTAAAATGTCCCCAAGGAGCTCTGGTACATGTTGCGCTGTTCGCGGCTGCACTAACAACCAAACAAAATTAAATTTGTGGCTCTATCGGCAGTGTTTTGAACATGCGCCCAGAACAAAAAGGGGTTGTTCCTGTGTTGCTTGATACCGTTTCCATCGCCTACCAACCAATGAGGAAGCCAAAAGAATGAGGCTAATAAACCTGAACCTGAAGAGGCATTGTATGTGTGCTCATTTCATTTCCTCGACACAAAGCCAATGGAGGAAAACCCGTATCCTACCTTGTGGCTGGGCGATGAAAGACAACCTGAGAGGAGCCACCGGGTCCTCAGATGGATTGACAGCAATGCCAGAATACCATCAGGTGTGACTTCAGGTGAAGGGAGAACAGAAAACTAATGTATTTGTCCGGTAATGACAGCCAGTTAGTGTAACAAACGTCACTTTCTGTAATGTAATATTGACTTAAAAAGTAGTAGTACTGCAAAAGCCTGCTCTGTTACAAGTAACAAGTAAAAATGTGTTTTATAGGTTATAGTCTTGGATTAGGAAGCAGCTTTATACTGTTAATTGTAGCTGGCTGAAGTGAAGTTAATGACTCATTTCATGCACTGCCAGGTGGCCCAATGTACTGTTAACTATGCATTGCATCTTACAGGATTATAGTAGGTTTTGAACATCCTAATCTGAAAACTAACTAGTAATAGAGCACAATATTTAACTCTGAAATGTAGGAAAGTTAAAGTATAAATACCAAAAGTATGGTTATCTGTGTGTAGAGTTGCATTGATTAATTGATTATTAAACAGTTCGAGTATCAGAAAAAAAAGTCCAAAGTCTCAAACATTTAGTGGCAGTCTCTCCCTCTGGAATTATCATGTTCATTTCAGATACTTATAATGGCAAATGCAGTGACAGGTACACAACACAGAACTCTGGCTTTCTGGACTATTTGCGTGCTGGAGATGAGGTGATGGGGGACTGTGGTTTCACAGTTAAGGATTTGCTGGAGGAACATGGGGTGAACTTAGGCCACATCCACACGGAGACGCGTCTTTTTGAAACCACCAAAGAAAATGATCGGATTGCAATAGTGTTCCGTAAACACGGAGCCGGCTTCGAAAATGCAGGCGTAAAGATGAAGCTGATTCAAGCCACCACATAAAAAGGCTGCAGTGCATATATATACCATCAAGGAGATGGCGCGCCATTAAAAACCGGAGCATACAGCTCTGAATCACAGAAGAGGCATGCAAAAAAGCCTGCACGGTGTATACAAACAGAAGAAGAAGAACCAGCATAAGCACAACAAGACGATGGCCAAAATAAATTCCAACACATGATGGTAAACAGAGACTTTGGTTTGGACTGACGACGAAGTCGAGCTGCTGCTTTGAGTCACGCTGGATTACAAAGCCAGTAAATTTCAGCAACACTTTGACTGGGAGTCTGTCAGTCAAAGTACGCCGATATAATGGACTCGTTTCAGGCACAGTATGCCAAACAACCGAGAGAGAAAGATTTCCCACATGACGTTATCAGTATATCAAAATCTCAGATCACCGCCAAATTAAAAAAATATCCGCACAAAGTACAGACAGTGGACACTGGGCGCCGGAGTGGCCAGGGACGAGTGGTCACTTATTTGTCCTATGGACAGTCATTGTGATTTGTTTGCACATTTCCAGTAATTATAATAATAATAAAAAAATACTGCTTGAGAAGTTGTTGTCGTTGTCATGTTTATTTTCACTAGATTTCAATTCACACACTTTCAAACTAGCAGTATACTGTACAGGTCACATTTGGAGAATGCACAAAGCTTTAAGACCAGCTGGTGTTTTGGTCAGTCATGTTGGCCAGTCTTTAGTTAAGGGTCAAGATACTTTGTAAGCACTCTCCTCACTCGCTACATTAGAAAATAAACTCAGCAACACAGTGTGAAATATGTATTTAGTCATTAGGGCTGAGAATGTGTTACTGATTTACCCTACTTCCTTTATATCATATAAACACATGAATGTCTTTTCCTCCTACTTTATATTACTGTTACTGAAGTCAGCTGCCAAATTCAGCTTCATGTTTAACTCAGAACTGATTTTAATAAATCACAAGTTCTAAAAACATGTAAACTGCGTGGTTAACGCAGACGAGCGGAGGATCAGCTGGGACACGTCACATTTATTCACTTTACATGGAGCTACAGTTAATACTGAATTATGTGTTAGTATCTCTGAATAAGTCATCAGAGCTCATAAATCATCTATAGAAGGAGCAGATGTTTACCTTAAGCTAGCTCGGGACATGTTAACGTTAACTATATTTTAACGGAGCAAGGCAAGCTAATTGCTAATGTGCTGGGTTGCTTCGAGATGGCTGTCAGAGATGGCAGAGGTATGATCACATGATCCTGTTTGAGCTGTAACAGGTGGTGTGTTCCACCTTTTATTTCCCAGTTGAAGAATAGAGTACTGTAAAAAACCTGTAATGTAAATAGTTGTCAATTGCTGTTTGTAATCCGCCACTGTTGTTGTTGTGATGGGACGGCTTCCTGCCGGGGTAAAGTCAGATGTTAGAGAGGTGGGGCTATGACATCATTGCCGGCCAAAACACGGAGACGCTAAGCCGGCGTCTTCAGATTTATCCGCTCTGGAACCTGGTTTCAAAAAGATGCGGTTTCGCCCCCCTAAAACGCCGGCTTCGTGCGGACGAAAGGCTGAACCACTTAAAAACTTTGGCATATTCACCCTGACACGGCTTCGTGTGGACGGGCCCTTAATCATACCAACATTCACACGCAAAGGAAGCCAGCTGACTAATAAGGAAGTCACTCACACACAACGCATTGCTCATGCCCGCATTCATGTTGAACGGGCAATAAGGCGTCTGAAGGTGTACAAGATCCTCTCTCAAACAGTGCCAATTAAGTTGGTCCCAAAGATAGACCAGAGACTTAAGATCTGTGCTGGTCTCGTAAATTTGAGAGGTGGGCTTATTGCAAATGAAAAGTGAGAAGATAATACTGCAAATCAAACACACAGACACACACCTCATTCTAACACATTTCATTTGTTTAACATTAAAAAAAATGTAATGAGGCACAGTCACACTTATAGTACCTCTAAACAAACAGAAATAAACTTGGGTACAAAAGTTAAATGTACTAGTTCTCCTCTCCATGTCATGGAGAGCAGACACTAGATGCCTCTTTTCTGTCTTGTTTCATATGTTACAATTGATTGAAATGCATTACCAAAACAAATAGTTGTCAGAAAAAGAAATACTTGAGTAAAATACAGAGAAAATGCTACTTAAATACATGAATGAGAAATTTGTACTTTCTTTTGTTGTTTGTATAACTTGCAACTAAATGTGTTTCTTCATGTACCCACTGTTGTATTCCCTAGTATGTATGAGGGTGATCTTTTGGTGCTTTTGAGACCAAAAACACAATCCATCCCCTAAAACTGTTCTAAAAATACTATCTAGAGACAAAAAAAACACGATCCATTCCAAAACACTATTTCCAAAAACACTATCTAGAGACCAAAACAATGAACTACACCATTACACTATTCCAAAACCACTACCTAGAGACCAATAACACAAACTACCCCATTACACTATTTCAAAACCATAATCTAATGACCAAAACCATAATCTGACACAACACTTCCAAAAACACCATCTAGTGGCCATTTACAGTACATGATCTGATTCAACACTTCCAGAAACACTATCTAGAAACCAAATGCACGAACCCTCGCCAAACACAATTCCAAAATCAATATCTAGAGACCAAAAGTATGATCCATCCAATAACATTATTTAAAAAACAATGTCTTTAAGCTAAAAACATGATCGACCTCCTAACACTATTCCAAAAACACTATTTGGAGACCAAAAACATGATCTGTTTCAAAACTTCCATATACACTATCTAAAGACCAAATACACAATCCATCCCCTAACACTATTCCTAAAACACTATGTAGAGACCAAAAATACAAACTACCCCATAAAAGTATTCCAAAACCTTTACCTAGTGACCAAAACTGTGATCTGACACAACACTTCCAAAAGACTATGTAGAGGCCATAATCATGATCTAACATAAAACATCCAGAAACAGTATTTAGAGAACAAAAACACTATCCATCCCATAACCCTATTCCAAAAACACTATCCAAAAACAAGATTTGATTCAAAACATCCAGAAACACTATCAATAGACAAAAGCTGCAATTCCCTACCATTATTCCAACAACTCTAGAGATAAAACAAAAACTACCCAATAATTCTATTCCAAAACCACCATCTAGAGACCAAAACCACAGTCCACGCCATAACACTATTGCAAAAACACTATCTGAAGACCATCAACATGATCTGAGTAAGCACTTCCAAAAATATAATGTAGAGACCAAAACATGAACTACCCCATAACATTATAATTAAAACACTATCTAGAGACCACAAACCTGATTTGATTCAGCAATTCCAAAAACAATATCAAAATTGCTTAATGATCAGGTAATTGATCTAATTATTAATTCAATTCATTCTCTGAAAATCAGACTCTGACATTTTTTGTAGTCTCACAGAGGTCCAAAGGGATGGCCCCTCCAAAAAGAGGATTTAATTCTGCAATATGTTCCCCATAATGATTCTATATTTCTAACACATTCAAATATAGCATCCCAAGTTGTACATACGGTTTACTGAATCTAAATTACTAACCATGGGGCACAGAAAAGAACGGGCATAAATGATAACACAATGACATAGATTAAATTACCTTTCTTGCATCACACAGCACTTGGGAAGAATTTGAACATCCACAACTCCCTCCAAGGTCCCATCCCCTTCCTCCTGCAACTCCACCTCCCTCCAAAGGCCTATTCCCCCCTCCTCCATTACGTCCTCATTACGTCTATGATAGACGTAGACAAGGAATATAACACTTATGTTTCAGAGGCTACACTACAGTAGGCTAATGTTAGCCATTAGCAACAGGATGCTGTGTTGCTGTGTTTTGAAACTTATCCAGGGTCAGTGATGACTGATGAGTTTTATAAGATAACATAAACGCTAGTTAAAAGAGCAAGTGTTACTTACTGCATGCCTGACCCATCCTGTAGCTTAATAGTCGCACCAAATCAGATCCAGCAGACGAGGTGAGGATGTGATGAGTTCCTAATTTTTGAGAACATAAGGAAACAATAATAATCTAATATTTACAGCTGAAACCTTGGTTATTATGGAGATTCGCCTGGCGCCAACACTGGACATTTTTAAACCTGCACTGAAAAGAGACCTGTTCACCCTGGCTTTTGGTTGCTAGATTATTACTTTTGTTGTTGTAATGCGTCCCCTATATAAGTCTAAGCTATTATTATTAGTAGTAGTAGTAGTATTGGTGCTTACAGCTTGTTCTTTCCAGTAAGTTATTCAGAGGACAAAAAGAGTCGGTAAAAGAGATTAAAAAGAATTCAATTGTTAACCCACTGTTAATATAAGAAAATTAAATTTGAAATCAAACTTTACAATAATTATAATAAACATAAATAAATGTTTTTGTACTTCAATGATCAATCAGGGCTCAACTCTGATGTTTAAAACTGGTTTCCCTGGCTGGCAACCAGGCATCAGCTTTTGATTGCCAAAACTACTACTTGCCTTTTTAGTCACCTTATAATTTGAGTAATTAAGATAAAAATGTACAGTTTGTAAGCAAATACAGCTAATCTGAACAGACAATACTGATGCCGAATTAACAAGACGAGTGTTAACACAAGAAGCTTTTTATTTTTGCCGACATGTAAGGAATTGTTGATATGTCATCTTAAAGGTAGTTTGGCGTAATATTTCCTGCGGAGGGCGCAGGGACCGAAACACTAGTTAACTACTTAAGTATGACATGGTTTTCTGATACTAAGTGCTGTTATTTATTGGTTCGATTAATAGTTGGTTGACAGGTGTGTACTGATTACTGACGGTGGCCAATCAGGCAAACTGTCAGCTTATTTTAACGGCAGCAGTAAATATTTGTCCTTGTTGCCCTTTGTGTGCGTGTTTTTAAACTATCTTCAAAACCGAACATGATGTGCTTGATGGTGTTTTTTGACTCCTGATGACACTTGAAAGCTCATTAATGTTTATCTCCCCTTTTATTATAGTCACATTAAAATGTATTTACCCAGGAAAAGCTAAAATTTCTCTGTATCATATGACCTCCTCTTCCTGTCAGCTGCTGTGTGTCAGCAGTGTATTTGCTGTTATTTCCACACATGATTTCAGGCCAGTTGAAGGAGTTCCAGAGGTGACTTTCCCCCTCTGTATGATTATCCAGGCTGCTGCTGTTTCTACTGTATTTCATGCAGTTTGTGAGGTTTACAAACAGAAATACTCCAACATCCAGCAGCTGACAGTGTGGTGTTCAGATACAGTCAGGTCCATAAATATTGGGACATCGACACAATTCTCATCTTTTTGGCTCTAAACACCACCACAATGGATCTGAAATGAAACGAACAAGATGTGCTTTAATTGCAGACTTTCAGCTTTAATTTGACGGTATTTACATCCAAATTAGGTGAACGGTGTAGGAATTACAACAGTTTGTATACATGCCTCCCATTTTTTAAGGGACCAAAAGTAATGGGACAGTTGGCTGCTCAGCTGTTCCATGGCCAAGTGTGTGTTATTCCCTCATTATCCCATTTACAAGGAGCAGATAAAAGGTCTAGAGTTCATTTCAAGTGTGCTATTTGCATTTGGAATCTGTTGCTGTCAACTCTCAATATGAGATCCAAAGAGCTGTCACTATCAGTGAAGCAAGCCATCATTAGGCTGAAAAATCAAAACAAACCCATCAGAGAGATAGCAAAAACATTAGGTGTGGCCAAATCAACTGTTTGGAACATTCTTAAAAAGAAAGAACACACCGGTGAGCTCAGCAACACCAAAAGACCCAGAAGACCACGGACAACAACTGTGGTGGATGACCAAAGAATTCTTTCCCTGGCAAAGAAAAACCCCTTCACAACAGTTGGCCAGATCAAGAACACTCTCCAGGAGGTAGGTGTATGTGTGTCAAAGTCAACAATCAAGAGAAGACTTCACCAGAGTGAATACAGAGGGTTCACCACAAGATGTAAACCATTGGTGAGCCTAAAAAACAGGAAGGCCAGATTAGAGTTTGCCAAACAACATCTAAAAAAGCCTTTACAGTATGGAACAACATCCTATGGACTGATGAGACAAAGATCAACTTAGAGTGATGAGAAGAGAAGAGTATGGAGAAGGAAAGGAACTGCTCATGATCCAAAACATACCACCTTATCAGTGAAGCATGGTGGTGGTAGTGTCATGGCGTGGACATGTATGGCTGCCAATGGAACTGGTCCCCTTGTATTGATAATGTGACTGCTGACAAAAGCAGTAGGATGAATTCTGAAGTGTTTCGGGCAATATTATCTGCTCATATTCAGCCAAATGCTCCAGAACTCAATGGACGGCACCTCACAGTGCAGATAAACAATGACCCGAAGCACACTGCGAAAGCAACCAAAGAGTTTTTTAAGGCAAAGAAGTGGAATGTTATGCAATGGCCAAGTCAATCACCTGACCTGAATCCGATTGAGCATGCATTTCACTTGCTGAAGACAAAACTGAAGGGAAAATGCCCCAAGAACAAGCAGGAACTGAAGACAGTTGCAGTAGAGGCCTGGCAGAGCATCACCAGGGATGAAACCCAGTGTCTGGTGATGTCTATGTGTTCCAGACTTAAGGCTGTAATTGACTGCAAAGGATTTGCAACCAAGTATTAAAAAGTGAAAGTTTGTTTTATGATTGTTAATTTGTCCCATTACTTTTGGTCCCTTAAAAAGTGGGAGGCACAGCTGTACAGCTGCTCCATTTGAACTGTGTGCTTTGGGTTCTGTCATGTTATAAGCAGGCTTTGCATGTTTTTATAGCACAGGGGGTAAGTTAGTGAATTATTTAAAGGACAGTTGCTCAGTTGTTTATCCACTGAAAATATATCAATAAATCCCAATAATTATGATAATTATAAATTATTTGTTTGTGTTCTGCAGAGATCAATCAGGGCTCAGCACTAACTTTTAAAACTGGTTTTCCAGGCTGGCAACCAGGCATCAGCTTTTTATTACTATTATTATTATTATTATTATTATTGTTGTTGTTGTTTATTTACACATTTCTGTATTTATTTATTCATTAATATATGAATAAAAAATTAAAAACATAACAATATAACATATTAAAATCAGATGTTAATCTCCAAAGTGTTGCAACAGCTTATAATAAGTTAATAGCGCAAGTGTTACTTACTGCATGCCTGATCCATCCTTTAGCTTGACAGCGGCACCAAATCAGATCCAGCAGACGAGGTGAGGATGTGATGAGCTCCTAATTTTGAGAACATAAGGAAACATTAATAATCTGACAGCTGAAACCTTGGTGCTTACAGCTTGTTCTCTCCAGTAAGTTATTCAGAGGACAAAAAGGTTAAAGATAATTCAGTTGCTAATCCACTGTAAATATAAATACAGAAAAAATGAATTCAAATATTACAGTACTTATAATAAATATAAATAAATGTTTTTCATACTTCAGAAATAAATCTGCTGTTTCTACTGTATTTCATGCAGTTGTGAAGTTTACAAACAGAAATACTCCAACATCCAGCAGCTGACAGTGCCATGTTGAGATTGTTAATGGTTGTAAGTGGCTTTAACTTTAAGCTGTTTTAAAGTGGTAAACAGAAACCACCTTCATCCATTAACTATCTGAACACAGCACTGTCAGCTGCTGGATGTTGGAGTATTTCTGTTTGTAAACCTCACAAACTGCATGAAATACAGTAGAAACAGCAGCAGCCTGGATAATCATACAGAGGTGGAAAGTCGCCTCTGTAACTCCTTCAACTGGCCTGAAATAACAGCAAATACACTGCTGACACACAGCAGCTGACAGAGAGAGGGGGTCATATTATACAGAGAAATTTTAGCTTTTCCTGGGCAAATACATTTTAATGTGACTATAAAAAGGGAAGATAAACATTAATGAGCTAAGCTTTTAAGTGTCATCAGGAATCAAAAAACACCATCAAGCACATCATCTTTAGTTATGAAGCTATTTTAAAAAAACGCACACAAAGGGCAACAAGGACAAATATTTACTGCTGCCACTAAAAACTGAGTACAGTAATTAGCTGACAATTAGCCACCTTCAATAATAAATACACACCTGTAAACCAACTATTAATCGAACCAATAAATAACAGCACTCAGTGTCAGAAAACCATGTCAAAAAAGCAGTTACCTAGTGTTTCTGTAGTGGTGACAAAACGCAGAAAATACTCAAATAGCGGTTTGAATTAAACTAACGGTCCCTGCACTCTCAGGGGAAATTTTACGCCAAACTCCCTTTAAGATATACTAGTGCAGTGCCTGTAGGAAGTATGTTTTTCTATAGAAAAGTGGAAGCTTAAGTAGATTTTTCATGTATGGCCAAATAAGGCTGTGTTCGATGGTTGGATGTTCAAAGAGGTGTACATACTCTTACATAGTGTCAATAGACAAATTGTATATTGGGTAAGACATGGACGTACACTGAGATACAGAGAGACACGCAACATCATTAGGTTTCCTAGCTTTCCGTAGGCGAACAATCTTGAAATGCTAGCTAGCAAGCACGTAACCCTGCATGCCTGAAAGGAAAAACAAACGTTTCCGACCTAGCCATACTTTCCTACATTCCTATATGGGGAGGGACAAAAGGGAATGCCATAACCCCAGGTGTCCACTGGATCCGTCACATGTGCGGTCCGGCCGTGGCACGGACTCCTCCGTCCTGTGCCGGGCGTCAATGTCCACTGGAAGCGTATCTATAGCGGCGCGCACGTGAGCGGCTGGAATCGACGGACCGCTAGATCATGATGTCATGCGATAATTTGCGGAAACACTGGAGGTATGAAGACATCAACAAACAAAGAAAAGATTTCTCTACCTGCCGGGGGCCGCAAACTTTGACGTCATGTTGTAGCGATGTGAAATACGCTCCGGAGTCTTCATGGGTGTTTTTATTGTGAAAATTGACCGGATACTCTCATCTTTTCTGCGCCTGACTTCCTGTTGGACTCATTTGGTCTGTGGAAATTGACACATCGTCGTGCGGCATCTGTCAAAAAATAGACCCGGCGCGTATTTTTAGCGGAGCGGAGCGCCGAGCCGCTTCTGATGGAGCAGTTTACATTGACTTGAATGGCCTCGATTAGCTCCGGCAGCCGCGCCGTGGCTGAATCGCGGACGTGACGGATCCAGTGGACATCCGGGGTAAGCCTGTGCTTAGTTTTGGGTGACCCAGAGTGGTATAGCAGTAGGATACTTTGATCTTTTATTCCGTGAGACGTGGCTATAGGTGCGAGCGAGAGCGCGATAGGCTAGATTGGTTACACGGAGGTCTATGGCATTTTAACTTTTAACGATAATGTTGCGAATATGAATCCACAAAACTGAAGGATGCACACCATCGTGCCATGCACAAGCCATATCCGAAAGCTTAGGTTGATCTGACAAACAGTCAGAGAGATATGCGAACCACAGACACACAGACGTTTCTTGCTTTATAGATAGAAGACTAGTGCAGTGCCTGTAGGAAGTATGTTTTTCTATAGAAAAGTGGAAGCTTAAGTAGATTTTTCATGTATGGCCAAATGAGGCTGTGTTCAATGGTTGGATGTACAAAGAGGTGTACATACTCTTACATACTGTTAATAGACAAATTGTACATTGGGAAAGACATGAACGTACATTGAGATATGGAGAGACACGCAACATCATTAGGTTTCCTAGCTTTCCGTAGGCGAACAATCTTGAAATGGTAGCTAGCAAGCACGTAACCCTGCACGCCTGAGAACTAAAACAAACGTTTCCGACCTAGCCGTACTTTGGTATGGGAAGTTTAGGCAATGTTTAGTCAATCTAACCATGTTGTAGCCATGTCAGCAAACACGATGAGCAGATGAGAACAGCGTGGTGAAACTTAAGAAATACTACTTACCATGAGATTAGTGAAACATGTCATGTTAATGCAAACCGCTCCACTTCATCTATTCCTATATCGAGGAGGGACGAAAGGGAATGCCATAGCCCCGGGTGTACACTGGATCCGTCGCGTGGTCCGACCGTGGCACGGACTCCTCCGTCCTGTGGAAATTGATGCGTCGTCGCGCGGCATCCGTCAAAAAATAGACCCGGCGCGTATTTTTAGCGGAGCGGAGCGCCGAGCCGCTTCTGATGGAGCAGTTTACATTGACTTGAATGGCCGCACCGTTGCTGAATCGCGCACATGACGGATCCAGTACACGTCCGGGGTAAACCTGTGCAAAGTTTTGGGTGACCCAGAGCGGTATAGCCGTAGGATACTTTGATCTTTTATTCCGCGAGGCGTGGCTACAGCTGCGAGCGAGAGCGCGATAGGCTGACTGGTTACACGGAGGTCTATGGGATTTTAACTTTTAATGATAATGTTGTGAATATGAATCCAAAAAATTTCTAAATGAAGGATGCACACCATTGTGCCATGCGCAAGCCATATCCGAAAGCTTAGGTTGATCTGACAGTCAGAGAGATATGCGAACCACAGACACACAGACGTTTCTTGCTTTATAGATGACATATTAACAATTCCTTACGTGTCCGCAAAAACACATAACTCTAGAAACACAAGATAATAGGTATTATATGTCCAAAGTCGTCTTGTTAATTCGGCATCAATATTGTCTATAAAGATTAGCTGCATTTGCTTACAAACTGTACATTTTGGATTTTGTCGGCTCAACTCGCTAAACCAGCCTCCGTGGGTTCGGTGAGCTATTTTAGTGGGAGAAGACCGTGGGGATGAGGCGAGTCTTTGTAAAATACAGATTTCTCACCAATGCTGGTTGGTGGATCATGTACGCCAAATTAAACACATAACACTGTGAATTCACAGTCTGTTATGTGTGTAACTGCGTTTTTTTCGGCCGTTAATTAGTATTTACTCAGTTTCCTGCTTTCTGTTTGGTGCTGGAAGAGAGCTAAAAACTCTTGATAATATTTAATATGTTTGATTTTATCCGATTGTCAATACGAGAGTGACTTCAGAAAAATTGGAATGAGTCTTATGACCAGGTTATTCAGCGAGTCAGATGGCGGAGCATACAGCTCTATAGCTGCTTAACTTTACTGTAAACACCCAGTATTATTATTGTGAACATAAACAAATAAATAACCTAAAGATTCACAGAGGTTTTGCGTTTCAGTCTTTATTTACACTGCCTTGGGGTCTGAACTGGGCTGTATGAAGACCTGTGTAATAGCATGATAACTAGGTTGATTTATAATAGCCAAAGTTCACTAAAACACTCACTACAACACTAACATTAGTAAATCAAAGTTGGCTCCCGTGATTCCCCAGTGTCTTAACGTCTTTATTAAAGAAACAATACTATGTGTCGGGCATTTTATTAACATAACTTCACATGATAGATATTATCGGTAAGTTAATCAAATTTACTGATGTACTCACCAAGAAGCTTGTTTGCTAGCTCCCTCTGTCTTCGGCTAAAGAAATGTGTAAAAACCCGCCAAGTGCGCTAGCTAGGTCACAGAGAGTAAAGATGCAATAAAGAGTGGGGCGCAGCGAGTTCTCACAAGATGGCGCCCCATCCTAAACATTTAACATGGCGTGACGTCAACTAAGCATGTCCCAAACTCAGATGTATGGCCAAAGTTCCCGCACATTTACTATGGAGCATTGAATATCCCAGCAAAATTATAATGTTTAATGTTATTAATCTAAAGTCAAATGAAAATAAGAATAGAAACAACTTTAATTATCTCCGAAGGGAAATTCAGCAGCTCATAAAAGACAAAAACAACCACACTTCTTCAGGATCTCCTGAAACACTCTGTTCTGCAAAGCAGTGAGATGAGCTGACTGCTGCTGCTGCTGCTCCTCTGTCGCTCCAGGAGGCTGTGGACAGGGTGTCTGCTATTGTCCAAATAATTAATAAAAATTATTTCTTAAAATTTCTTACATGGATTACTTCATTCAAGTTTTAATTAATACATTTTCTAATAATAATAAATAAAAATTAAAAGGAAAAAAAAATGAACAGGTCCACTGGACATGAAGTCAGTCAATTGTAGGAAGACCTATAATAACAGTGAAAAGTATGATGAAATAGATAAATAACAAAAAGAATATTTAAAGAGCGAAAGTTTTGAAATTCAATCCTCTCAGAGTCTTTTGAAAAAAAGATAGATACCTAAAGAAAAATCAGACTCCTGTTTATGCCATGGAAAATGTTGATATTTTACTTTTAAAATTAATTAAAAAAGAATCAATAAATATAAATATAAAAATATAATAAAATAGCAATAAATGTATTTATTTATTTTTTGTAGTACATGTTTTATGGAATAAGGTACAATTATCACAGGAAAAGTCTCAAATTCCCAAAACAACACAACAATTATCCAGTATAACACAATTTTGTTGTTGTGGTCTATTATCCTCAATATTTGATGTGTTTTGTGCTCTCAGATGCTTTTGTGCACGTCACTGTGTGTGGCTATTTGAGATGTTGTGACCTTCCTATCAGCTTGAACCAGCGTACGTATTGTACGTATTGATTACTGTTCAAAACATGGAGAGCGTCAGCAAATCCTTTAGGTTATATAATGTTCTGTGGTCAGTCTAATATTTGTAACATTACTAATATGGTGTATCAAGTGTATAAAGTACGATAAATAAATACATGCAGTTTATATTTTTGCTTCTGTCATATAAAATGTATCATTTGATACAAACTTATTTCAAAATTCTTGCAAGAGGTTCACTGAATACGCTCATCTGGGCTCCTATTGTTCCCCAAACACACTGATTCACCTGATGGAACTCAAACTGCTCTCACAGCCAGAACCAGAAACCACCTCGCCTCGTGTTTTTCTGCTGCCCTCATTACACAGTAGCTGTTCACCACTGCTGAAAGAGATGATTGGAAATGATAGTGACATAATTCAGCATCATGTTTTTCTCTAAAGGTCACACAGAGAGGTCTCCCTACTTCTAAACTTTAGGGAGACAAAGATACCATTACTCCTGTCTAACTATGTCTTCTAATGTTATTTTAACTGGTGATTTTAACATTCATCTTGATAAGCCCACTGAAACATCGGCCAGAGATTTTATCTCTACCCTTAATAGTTTTGACCTGGTTCAATTTGTTAATTTCCCAACTCACAACAAAGGGCATATTCTCGATTTAGTTTGCTGTTCAGGAGTCACACCATGTAACCTCAGTGCTGTTGATCTTTCCATTTCTGATCATAAACTTGTCATCTTTGATATTCATCTACAACTTTCAAAATCCATCCAGAACCGCTCCATATCTTTCAGAAACCTTAAGAATATTAATATCACTGAGCTTAACAGTCTAATTAGCACTTCCACTCATTTCAGCTCCGCTCACTCCCTCACTGCTGCTGAACTGGTTGATCACTATAACACCAACCTCCAATATGCTCTGGACACACTTGCCCCCCTGAAAACCCGCACAGTTACATTCACTCGGTCCTCCCCTTGGTACACCCCGGAGCTTCGCCAGCTTAAAACACGGGGTCGTCAGCTGGAGCGATTAGTGAGGAAAACTGGTCTGGTAGTGCATCAGCAAATGTATCTTGACCATCTCGCTTCCTACAAATCTGCCATCAACACAGCCAAGTCCACCTACTATTCCCATATCATTAACGCTGCTGACAGCAACACCCGGATTTTATTCTCAACTGTCAACAAACTCCTCAAACCAGCTGAAACTCCCTCTCATCTCATCTCCACCTCACAGTGTCAAGAGTTTCTGGACTTTTTCAACTCAAAAATTGTCAACATCCACCAACAACTGACTCCTCCGGCACCAATGCAAGCCACCTTCTCCCAGTGGAACACCCTGGATCCTCCACCCTCCAACACTCTGTCCACATTTCAACTCCCATCTGCTGAATGTATTAATAGACTCATCAAAGCATCCAAGAACTCTACCTGCCCACTTGATCCTCTCCCCACTGCCTTAATTAAAGCCTGTCTGCCAACAGTCTCACCCATTATAACTTCCATAGTTCACTCCTCCCTTTCCACTGCTACTGTTCCACCATCACTGAAGACTTCTTCCATCACTCCCATTCTTAAAAAACCTGGTTTAGATCCCAATGACCATAATAACTATCGGCCCATTTCCAACCTCCCATTCATCTGTAAGATTCTAGAAAAGACAGTAGCAACCCACCTCCAGAACCACCTGCACAATAATAGTCTCTTTGAACCATTCCAGTCCGGCTTCCGCCCAAAACACAGCACAGAAACAGCCTTAATCAAGATCACCAACGACCTCCTCCTGGCAGCAGATTCTGGCCTTCTCACCATCCTCATCCTCCTCGACCTCAGTGCCGCCTTTGATACCATCTCCCACTCCATACTCCTGGAACGCCTGGCTGGCACTGGGGTCTCTGGCACTGCATTACAATGGTTCACTTCATATCTATCTGACAGGAAACAGTTTGTTCAAGGAAAAAATGTTCATTCGCAACCATCATCCATCACACATGGTGTCCCGCAGGGATCAGTGCTCGGACCGCTTCTTTTCATCATATACATCCTCCCCCTTGGTAACATCCTCCGCCACTTTGGAATCCATTTTCACTGCTATGCCGACGACACACAACTTTACATCTCCACTAAACCAAGCACCCCCCCTGCTCTCACTGACTGTCTCCACGCCATCAACATCTGGATGACAAACAACTTTCTCAAGATAAATGGAAATAAAAGCGAAGTCCTTCTCGTCGGCACAAGGTCCACACTCTCCAAAACTCACCCCTTCAATATCTCCATCGATGGTCACCCGGTCCATATCTCCTCCCAAGTCAAAAGCCTCGGTGTCATACTGGACAGTGTTCTTTCTTTTTCCCCCCACATCAGTAACATTACCCGTACTGCCTTCATGCACTTACGCAACATCTCCAGACTCCACCCATCTCTCACCCAGCACAATACCCAGGTCCTGGTCCACGCACTTGTCACTTCACGCATCGATTACTGCAACTCAATCCTCACTGGTCTCCCCAACAAACTTCTCCACCGTCTCCAAATCATCCAGAACTCTGCTGCCAGAATCATCACCCGTACCAAATCCACCGACCACATCACCCCCATCCTCATTCAGCTCCACTGGCTACCTGTCCATCAGCGAATCCAATATAAAGTTCTTCTCCTCACATTTAAAGCTCTCCATAACCTGGCCCCCCAATACCTGTCAGACCTTCTCCACCCGTACACCCCCACCCGTGCTCTACGCTCCTCCTCAGCTGCTCTCCTGTCTGTACCCAACTTCAAACTGACCACTATGGGTGGCAGGGCTTTCAGCTGCTCTGCACCCAGACTCTGGAACTCTCTGCCCCCCCACATCCGTCAGATTGACTCCATTGGACAATTCAAATCACAGTTTAAAACCCATCTGTTCAGACTTGCCTATCCAGCTTAATTTTCTGTCATGTATTTTATTTATTTTTAATGTTATATTTTACTTATTTTTACTGTAGTATTATTCATATTTTGTATGTTTTTACTGTAAGGTGTCCTTGGGTGCTCAGAAAGGCGCCAACAAATAAAATTTATTATTATTATTTTTATTAACTAAATATTTCACGGTGACAAGATTAAATGTGATTTCTGGAGCTAAAATAAAATAAGGCTGTTTTGTCTGGTTTTATGTCAGAAATAGGTAACATGTATTATAGTATTAAAGAAGCATGTATGTATTACATAAGAGTATGTATTACCTTCCTGTGACTCTGGCACGCCTTGGTTTAGATTGTTTATCTATTGTGGGGTGTGTTTCAGATGATGACTGATAACTTGGTGAGCCTTCATGCTTTCTTCAAAATGCGTGATGATGTCATGTTTTGCTTGTGCATCCTTTGAGCAAGTTTTGTTTCCTCGGATAGTGAAGGTGTGACCCCTACTCTCCCTTACTCTGCCTCTGTTTGGCTTACTGTGACGATCTTTCGCCAGTCCTAACCTAAGGCTGGGCAGTATATTGATATTTAATCGGCATCATGATATAGAACAAGGTGTCTTTTTCAGTTTTGAATATTGTAATGCTGTTGTAAACTATTCCTTGTTTTAAAGGCTGCATTAAAGTGATGTAATTTTCTGAACTGACCAGACTGTTCTATTATTTGTCTTCACACATTTAGTCATTAAATCCACAATACTGATGATTATTTATCACAAACCTTTTTGTGTTAATATTTTGTGAAAACACAGTCAAACCTGAGATATTGTCACAGTATTGATATAGGTATTTGGTAAAAAATTTCTTCCATGTCGTTCAGCTCGACCCTTACCAATGTCACTCCTCATTCTAAAACTCGCCAGTCCAGCCAATGAAGGGAAAGAGCACTAGCCAATCAGAGGGAGAGTAGAGCAGGTCATGCCTCCGCCATCCTACGAAAACATGTTTTGCCATCAGGGGCAATATTTGTATGCCTCCACACCAGTGATAGCTGTGGTCGGAGGTATTATGTTTTTGGGTTGTCCATCCATCCGTCCATCGTTCCATTCCTGTGAACGGGATGTTTCAAGACCTTCAAGAATTTTTTTTCTTTTGGCACAACTGTCCACAGGACTCAGGGATGGACTGAAAAGATTTTGGTGGTTGAAGGTCAAAGGTCAAGATCACTGTGACCTCACAAGACATGTCTTTGGCCAAAACTCATACATTAACGATGACAAAATTTCACACAAATGTCTAATAGGATATATGTTGATGAAATGATTCGTAAAGTCAAAGGTCAACTTCACTGTGACATCATAATGTTCTACAAAAACACTTTCCTGGCCTTTACTCAACACCATATCTCAGGAACAGAAGGGGAGACATTTGGCCAGATATTGAATTGGTGACACAAATCTTGGGTGTATAGATCATCTGTGCTGCTGGGAGGAAGATGTGTGAAGCATCCATGTTTTTACAGACATGTATGTAAACTGCCTGCATGGAGGCATACAACTGCAAGGCGGTAATTCTAGTTACAGTGTGATTGATCA
The DNA here is from genome assembly GCA_019142605.1 of Cephalopholis sonnerati. Classification (NCBI taxonomy): domain Eukaryota; kingdom Metazoa; phylum Chordata; class Actinopteri; order Perciformes; family Serranidae; genus Cephalopholis; species Cephalopholis sonnerati. Next base: position 21,085,389 of record JAGQAX010000024.1, read on the forward strand.
AATCTTAACAGCTACTGAGCTCGCATGTCTACAGATCAATCTCCATGACAACTGAGTAAAGTCAGTCCAGTCATTATGTCATTATGCTTTTGTGTTTTGACATGAATTGTAAAGTAAAACTATTTATCCTTGTTGCAGTGAGAAAAGCAACATCGTTCCACTAAGTAAGAAGATAATAAATGGTATGTCCAGGTACCAAAGTAAACAATAGGGGACTTAACAAGGCATGAGTGTGTGTGTGTGTGTGTGTGTGTGTGTGTGTGTGTGTGTGTGCGTGTGCGTAGCCTGTCATATTGATATATTAACCAGGAATTTAACTCAGTCATGATCTTATGCCATAGTTATTATTGTCACATTGATGATATAGTCTTGTCCAAAGGTTCTCTGACCACCAGCACAGGCAGGGATTTTAGGCTTCATAAAGAAAATCTGCTTTACCTTTTAATTAAGCAAATTCACATGAGAGGGGTGCTGTTGCACTGAATATTCGCATGGCTGGGATTCAGTTGTAGACTTTTTTGGACTACTGTAAAGCAACACATAAACATTCCTACACACTATCTTGTTGCTTTGTGTTGGTCTACACGTTACACCAGCCGCTGCATGGTGTACATTTATCTGTATGTTTCCATTTACTGTGCAGCCAGTGAAGTAAGAGTCCATTGACAGTCACTTTGGCGGCATACGTGTGATGCTAATGAGTTAAGGTCTTGAGCAGAGAGTACGTGGCACCATCTTATGATGTCATATGAGCATACCTGGAGAGTTACAGTGAAGTATTTAAGCTTCTTTCCTTCCCTTTGTCTTTTTCTGATGACCATTCATTAATTAGCCTAACTGTTGTTTGTGGAAATATGTTCCTCTTTTCTGTGCAATGTTTGTTGCGACAGCACTTAATGTAGGCTAATTATGTACAGTGGAGTGATACATGCATAGTTAAAAGTCCCAGTGCAGTTATGCTCTGTATCAGCACTCATGGGCTCATTGAAAGCCCCTTGTCTAATCAAATGTCTTGGTCAAAACTAACTATTGTGAAAATATTGTGAGTGAAAGTGCTTTAAAAATGTCTCTGACTGTAACAAGATGAAACATCCGACTAGTTTGTGCACAATAAAGAAGTGCAGCTGAGAGGACTATAATCATACTTGTTGGTTTGTCACTTCAGTTGCTGTGGATTAACCTGTGCTTGTTTCAGACAGTCCACCTGCAGTGATTGTTCAGGGCTGTTTGAGGCCAGAGCAGCAATGACCACAGTCTTGGTGCAGAGGAGGACAGGTTTAATGTGAAGGAGGCAAAAGATTAGTCATCTGTGGTACAGGTGGAAAATGTGTGAGCGATACCTAAGTCAAAGTGTGGTCAATAAGAGCTGAAGCCTGCTGTGTTTTTATGACTGCAAGAGTTCATTTGCAAACAGCTGACCAGGTACCTTCGGGTTTAAAAATCAGACAATAGTTCGGTATCTCCAAGATTCAGGGGTATCTAGGTTAGTTGTGTTTTCATGCAACCAGTGCTGGCCAGTAGAGGCTCTAATAATGGGACTGGGTGATGAAACATCTTGCTAGTTGCTAGTTTTTAATGGGAAAACAGTGTTATGCCTTTTGTTCCTGCCATATTCCCCTAATCAGTTTAGAGGGAGAAACCAATAACCCTGTCTTCTTAAACACAACAAAGCTGCATAAAAAAAATCTCTATATTTAAAGTGTTCAGATCAGAGGCGATTTCTCTAAGACTGCAAGGGAAGCTCAGCTTCCCCTAAAATGTCAAAAATTAAATGGTCAAATATGTACGGTTGTGTTAACATTTCATTGACTACAGATGCGTTAGAACACGTTCATCTCAAAGACGAGTTCGTTCAGAATCAGCTACTTACCGATGTTGTTAACTTCTCATACATTCCCATAGCGCAATTTTCTCATACGGTCTATGACATTTGCCTGTAGAAGCTGAGCGTCCATGCACTTCAATGGGACTGCATGGCACAGTTTTTTTAATTGCCTTGAAACTTGACGGTCATTGGATAAATGCCACGATTTTGTCCCGCCCCTGGACGCTCAGCGTCTCTGGGGGTGAATGGAGCTGTGGGCGGGCCTCGGCTGGGTGGACGCTGAGCTTCCGCATGATGATTGGAGGATCAGTCGAAAGGCTGAATCCCGTTTTGATTGACAGCTATTTTGAGATATACACCGTCACTTGACAGCTCAGCTCAGTCCCATCGCGGATTTTGCAGGTGAAGTTGAAAGAGAAACAGTGTTGCCAGATTGGGCGGTTTTGGGTTGCATTGTGCAGGGTTGCATGGGCGGGTGGAGAGAATTTAGGCAGGTTTTTAATTAAAATACAAATTACAAGAGTAACTTATATCACAAAATGTTTTCAACTAAGTAATTTTCTTTGCACTCAGTCACTCAACACAAATCTGATTAATTTGTAATTCATTCTGGAGAGAGGCAACAATTGTGACGTGACCTCTGACCTCACAGCATCAGCGTTGTTGAGACGCAGTGAACCATTTAGGTCAGATTTTGGCGTTAGCAAGCTAGATAGCTTGTCAATTGCGTGTATTTCGCTCTGCCAAAGTGGGGAAAATACAAGAATACCTACCGAAAAGAATGGGAAAAGGACCCTGTACTAAAAGCATGGATAATGCCGGCTACAGATGAGTCCAAGGTGCATGGCAAATATTGCAATACTGACATCAGGGCCTGTTACAAAGACTTGAAGGATGAAGGAGCACCTATTAACACAAGTCTCGTTGTTTGCCTACGGTCAAGACTTTCGCTGTGCCAGTGGCAAGCAGAGGCAGCCAGAATATCAGTGAGGAGCAGAAATGCTGTGAACTGAGGATAGCAACGTATGTTGCTTGCCACACACAGAACCAAGTGCACTGCTGTAATTAAATCAATTTGGCACCGCATTTCAGGCAGGAGCTCAGAGAGGACATCAGTGAGTCCCCTTACTCACTTTGGTGCATTTGCCTAAGATATAGCTCCAAGAAACACAGCAAGTTGGTCAGCAATTACCTCGGCATGGTTGAACTCTCACATGCGGATGCCAACGGCATTGTGGACGCTATCATGAGCTTTCTGGAAGCTTGCAGGCTAAAAATCAAGAATATGGTGTGAATTGCAATCAACTGAACCTAAATCCCCTATCATATTCATCTCACCTCTTGATGAAGATCGTGGACCTCTTTCAGTATGAAATTGGAATTACAGTTCTTTCCAATTGCTAAAACACAATTTTGCAAACTAGGCTGGTTTTTATCAAAATGCTTAACACAATTCACAAAACCACACACCCAAACTGCAAAATACCTCATGTATCCTGCAAAATGAAGCACTGCAACCAGAACTACATATAGCATTATCAATATCAAACTTTTGCACCAAATGGCACACACTTCATTCATGTTACCAGATTTTTGTCTAACCAACTACACAGTGTTGGGCATAATGAAAAGCACTCTCTTTAGTATGCTTTGCCATAACACTAAAATAGTTCAAATTGTAGAAAATTCTTCAGATTGTTCACATGCACAGAAATATTTGCAGATACACACATGCTGTTGCAACATTTATTTTTTTATTTATCACCAAATAAGTCAGTGCAACATATGCACAGCAGATATATTTACATTGGAGTGAACAAAAATATGCTCACAAAAAACAGTAAACTGAAAAAGAAAATTGCAGAAAATATGTGAAAAAAAGAGGCAATAAAAATAATTAGGCAGCATCTTGCCGCACAGCTGGGTCTGGCCACAACGCCTTGTCCACATCGCAGGCAATATCTTCCCTCGCCAGACATCGAGGGAAGAAGTGCCTTGAGTGCCTTATTCACCACTGAATCGCACCCACATCAATTTCATCACATGCCTCTTCCATAGCCTGCACAAGAGGTATGCGCACAAAGGGCTGCTGGTTGTATACCTTCCACCGCCATGTCAAAAAGAACTCTTCTATGGGGTTCAGAAATGTGTGAGTATGGTGGGAGGTATTGCACGAGAAATGGTGGGTGGTCAGCAAACCAGTGTTGGACTGGGGCTGCACGATGAAAGCTCACGTTGTCCCATACTACAACGTACCGGTTTCTTTGATGGTCTGCATCATTCATACACTCTGGTGGTATGAGAATGTTATGGAGTCTGCCAGAAATGTGAGAATATGGGCTGTGTTGTATGGTCCAAGGTTGACATGACGGTGGAGGACACCATGCATATTGGAGATGGCAGCGCACATTGTGATGTTCCTACCACGTTGGCCAGGAACATCTATAAAGATGATCTAGTGTAGGATTGCATGAGCATCCATTTCCAGTGCTCCCTGAAAACAAAGAACAAAAATCAGTCAATATGGTGTTATCCAGTACACTGAGAAACAATGTTGTGTGTACTGTACTGCAGTCAATATTGTACTTACATCCACATATGCTCATCTGAGCTCTTTGTTTCTTTGAGAGTTTCTCTCAAAAGGCACCTTATAAAGTTGTTTCATTCTGATTTGGTTTCGCTTGAGAATGTAGGCCAATGTGGACAGACTGATTCGTTGAATGTTGTTGAATATGGTGTTGCCTTGGATGATGTGGCTTTGAATTTCTCGTAATCTGATTTCATTACAGTTTTTCTCAAACACACAAATACTGGTACTTGAGACACAATGACCACAACATGTAACTCATGCACCAACCCCCTGAACCAATTCTGCTAAACTACAAGCACAATTCCTGCTTTACACTCAAATTGCAGTTCTAAAACACACTTTTTTCAAAACACTACACACAATTCTCTGCATTTGGCACAGTTTTCATGAAGAAAATCTCATGTTTTCACAAGAACATACTGTCATTTAAAATTCTAAAGTTAATTGCCCTACTATGCACACTGACTCATCACATGGGCAAACACCTGTCACGCAGTTTTACAATTAGCAATCAGAGCTTTGGCATAAAAGGGCAACAGGTGAGCGCTTCTGTTTTGGAGCAATGGATGCCAACATTAGAAACAGAGGCAGAGCCAGAGCCAGAGGAGTGAGAGTAAGAGGAGGAAGACGGGGAGGACGAGGACGAGGAAGGCCAAAGACCGTAATCGCTGATGAGATCCGAGCCACTTTGGTTGATGTGGTCAACCATGGTCTAACAATGAGGGAGGCTGGGCAAAGAGTACAGCCAAATTTGAGCAGGTACACTGTAGCATCCATCATCCGCACTTTCCGAAATGAGAATAGGTAAGAAATCTACTCTCACTAGAAAACTGCAGTACTGCATATCAATACAGTACTCAATGAGTACAGTAGTACAGTATTACCTGTGAACTGCTCTGTAGGACTGTAAAAATAAAGTATGTTTCAAGTATTTGGGAAATATATACCTACTTTGTATTCCTACACAGTATTTACAGGATTTTACTATTTGTATTGCAGAACTGAAAGATTACCAACACAAGGTGGTCGGGAATGACTTCTGTCTCCTGAACAGGAAACTGAAATCATGAACATGGTCCTAGAAAATAACACCATAACATAGAGAAAGAAGAAAAAATAGAATAGAAAAATAATAGAAAGCAATTGGATATTTCAAAATATTGATAGGGTAAGCTTATCAACACTGGACCGTGTCTTGCGCAGAAATAATCTGAGGATGAAGCAGGTCTACAGAGTGCCATTTGAACGCAATTCAGAAAGATACAATCCCACAATTGATGCATACTCTCAACACTGTATAAATTATACATATTTCAGTATTGTTATCATAATGATTGTGCTTCACAATAGTGACCACTCCATGTCTATTTCTGATATTGTCATTTGTGCTTCAGAGAGTCCTTGAGCTAGAGGTGGCTGCAGTGGAGCACCAGTTCATCTTCACTGATGAGGTTGGATTCAACCTCACAAAAAGACGAAGGAGGGGAAGGAATATCATCGGCCAGCGTGCCATTGTTGAAGTCCCTGGACAGCGCGGAGGGAACATCACAATGTGTGCAGCAATTACCCACCACGGCATCATCCATCACCATGCTACCCTTGGCACCTCCAACACTGCCCATCTGATCACATTCCTGGACACCCTACACAACACACTCATTCCACCAGATCAGATAGATGGCCCAGAGCAGCTCAGGTACGTTGTCATTTGGGACCAAGTAAGTTTCCACCGGGCTGCTCTGGTTCGCAACTGGTTAACTGCCCACCCACGCTTTTTAGCTGTTTATCTCCCTCCATATTCTCCATTCCTCAATCCTACTGAGGAATTTTTTTCTGCCTGGAGATGGAAAGTGCATGACTGAAATCCACAAACGCGTATACTCTTTCTCCAAGCTATAGAAGACGCATGTGGAGATATAAAAGATTGCTTGTGATGTGGATGAGGTGCTGTGGCCAGACCGAAACAGAAGAGAGGATGCAGCATAGTTTTTTTTTTGTTTTTTTTTTACTGTAACTGTATACAGTAAATTCTTCTGTTGTTTTGTATGTAGACCACTGTATGTGCAACTTTGTGTTGGTTGGGATGTACACTGCATACATTGTTTTTGTGGGAAAAATGAAATATATTTGTTGCCGTGTATTTGTGTGTTCTGAGTATAAAAACAATATTCTAAAATATTTTACAACACACTTATGAATGTACTGTCTGTAGTAAGTGTAAAACTGAACAAAAAAAGGCCTAAGACATTATGATGAATGGAGAAGAAATGTTTTCCATTCATCATAGTGTTTTACATTGAGCACATCAGTGTTCAACTGGTTCTTATAAATGTCTATTCATATGATGGTTTGTGTGCGTCATTTGAAAACAAAATACCGTTTTGAGAAGAAATAACATTATTTTGAATGTAAAGTTTCATTTTGCAGGAGAATTGAGGGGTTTTGCCCATTGTATGTGTGTTTTTTGATTTGTGTGTAGAGTTCTGAGAGCATGAGGCATGCTTTCAGAAAATGTGTGTAAACAATCGAGAAAAACTGTATTTTCCAAAACCAAGTTTACAATGGCAGCTTCCTGTACCCTGGTGAACATTTGGCCCCTTTCTCCACCATGGTTGCATCTCTCAGTCCTTTAGAAAAACAAAACAAAAAAACCCCAAAAATATAGGGCTTGGACAATGCAGCCTAAAGATATTTCCCCCACAGTAGAGTAATTTGTACAGGAAACTTGTACAGTTAGGGTTTTGCTCTCTGTGTGTGAGTTCCAATTATGTACACGTCTTCAACATCCTTAACGGAAAGGATCGACAGGCACACGATCCTCCACTTCTCCCAGGAGTCCATCGTGTATCCGGCTGCAAACGTTCCATCAGGGCAGGCGGGTTCTCCTTTACTCAGTCTCTTTGTCGAGAAAATTTGGTCGATTGCGTTGAGAGACCAGCTGATCAAATCCATGAGTTAGGTTTCGGAGAGAAATGCAGAGAGATGCTCCGATAGATCAGACAGAGACAGCACAAGACAAAGAGCAGTAAGCAGGGCAGATAAGGGCAGGGAGGGAGCGAGAGAAAAAGCGTCCGCCTTCATTGAGAGCCAGAAGAACAACAATGATTTTACCATTGTTATATTAAATTGGTTGTTTTCTGAGTTTTCCAAAAGAGGAATGTGTTTTTGGAAGATAATTGGCCAAAGTGTGGTTTCAGACATAGCCTTTTCAACATAGTTGATCAGATGGACGCCAATATTCATTATTAACCACATCTTATGAGCCATTTTTATTTTCAAAAGCTGCAGTTTTCCTATCATTTACCTTACCTGTTGTTCATTCTTTTGATTCTTTTTTTTTTTAAAGATTTATTTATTGACGATGCACGAAAGTACATGTGTCATTTTCATTTTTTGAATAAAGTACAGAGAGAAAAACAAAAACAACAACAAACAAACACATTACAAAATCACAACGGCATAAAACGGGCCTGTCCCCCGACCCCACCCCTGGAATGGTACTATAAATCACATCCTTGGCACCATCAAGTCTTTCTAGAATGTGTCACAGAAAAATGAGAAATAAAAAGGCCCATACAAAAAAAATAAATAAATAGATGGATAAGTCCATCAAGTCCAGTAAGTGAATAAATACACTTTCAACTGAGAGGATCAATTGAAGGGAGAGATTCCAAAAAAGATCCCCATATTCTATTATGAGTTGCAGGTTTTCTCCTAACATTGTACAAAATTTTCTCTGGAGTACAATATGATGAAAGTTCATTCAGCCAGTGCTTTTGTGACGGTGGTTTTTCTGACTTCCAGTTTTTAAGAATAATTTTTTTCCCAGCGGTGTTGGCTGATTACACAAAATACTCCTTATAGTGAGTAACGTTAATCATTTTGACATCACCCAGAAGCCAAATCCTGGGGTCAGATGAAATTTCAGCTTCTATAATACCTGAAACAGTGGCTATAACGAACTTCCATAAGTCTTCCAGGTGAGGACAAACCCAGATCATATGAAGGAGATTGCCTTCAGTTATCTTACACCTCTGGCACATGGCAGAGACATCCCTGTTCATCTTGTGTAGTCTGTGCGAGGTCAAATATATTCTGTGTATAATATTAAACTGCATTTGCCTGTGTTTTGTGGAGACCAGAACTGTCTGGGACCCACCCAGAATATTTTGCCAGTGAGCATCGTCATAATACAGTTTTTTCTGATGGCTTAAGCACATTTTTTATAACTATTGGGTATTTTTGCAAAACTCTACACACAAATATAAAAACCTTACACCAAATCAGCAAAACATTGTAGGTCTCTTGTTAAAGCTAATAAATCTTGCTTAACTCTTCAAACCTTTGTAAAAATGGTATTTTATTGCCAAACAGTTGACACAAACCATCATATTAGTAAGCACACAATGCGCCAACTACACACTGAAGGTATGAATGGATAACACGTCTGGCTTTTGCTTTCTCTGTGCACAAGTGTCAAAATGTCAATTTGAGATCATACTTTTGTCATAAGTTCGGTAAACAGACAGGGATCCAAATGTTAAGAATGGATGTTTATTTACACACATCAAAACAAACACAAAGTGTTTTTTTTTCAAGTCAAAGCACAAAAGAACATACAATATCACTGAGAAAAAAAAATCAGTCTTGTCTTCTCTCGGGGTCCGGCCACAAGATTTCATCAACATCGCATGCAATGTCTTCGAGTCCAAGGCACCGGGGAAAATATCTCCTGGAGTGTCGTATCCAGGCCTGACATGATGCCTGGTCAATATCCTCGCATGCCTCCTCCATTGCCTGTAAAAGGGCCATGCGTTGATAGGGGTGACGGTCATAGACCTTCCAGCGCCAGGCAGAGAAGAACTCCTCAATGGGATTCAAGAATGGAGAGTAAGGGGGGAGGTTGAGTACAGTGAAGAGTGGGTGATCTGTAAACCAGCTGCGGACCAAAGCAGCCCTATGGAAACTAACATTGTCCCATATGATGACGTACCTGGTCTGCTCTGGTCTCTGAACGTTACTTAGTATTTCATGTAGGGTGTCCAGGAATGTAATAATGTGTGCAGTGTTATATGGGCCCAGGGTTGCATGATGGTGAACAACACCGTTTTGACTTATAGCAGCACACATAGTAATGTTTCCACCACGTTGTCCTGGGACATTGATTATGGCACGGTGTCCAATGATGTTCCTGCCACCTCTTCTCGTTTTACTGAGGTTAAAACCTGCCTCATCCACAAAAATCAGCTCATGATCCACAGCATCTGCCTCTAGCTCCATCACTCTCTGGAAAAGACAAAACAAATGCAGTACAGCAGGCCCATGCACAGCACTACAGTATGCACTTCCAGATTCAGCACCAATGAGACTATAGCTTACCTGCACAAATTCGTATCGCAGTTGTTTTACACGTTCACAGTTTCTTTCAAAAGGGACCCTGTAAATCTGTTTTATCGTGATTCTGTTGCGTGCAAGTACACGAGATAATACAGAGATGCTCACATTATTTATGTTTTGGAACATGGTGTCATCCTCTATTATGTGCTGCTGTATTTCTCGTAGCCTTATAGAGTTGTTTGCAATCACCATATTCACTATGTGGGTCTCTTGTTCTGCAGTGAACATTCTTCCTCTGCCCCCCGCTGCTGGCCGTCTAACAATTCTGTAAAGTAACAATTTCAGTGTTTTTACATGTATAGTATTGTTTTGTTTCTCATTAGAATATGACACTACTATAAAACTTAATGTGAAGAGGCTGTACTCACCGATTCTCATTTCGAAATGTTCTTATGATGCTTGCTACAGTGTAGCGGCTCAGGTTAGGCTGAACCTGTTGGCCTGCATCCCTCAGGGTCATGCCATGGTTGATTACATGGTCCACTATTGTAGCTCTGATGACATCAGTAATTCTATTTCTGACTCTTACTCCTTCCCTTTCCTCTTCCCTTCCTCATCCTCCTCGTGCTTCTTCACCTCCTTGTCCTCTTCCTCTGAGTGCAACTCCTTGTCCTCGTCGTCCTCCTCTCCTCTTGCTTCTGCACCTCCTCCTCCTCTTCCTCTTCCTCTAAATTCATTTCCTTGTCCACGTCCTCGTCCTCCTGCTTCTTCACCTCCACGTCCTCTTCCTCGCCCTCCTCTAATTCTCACTCTTCTTAGTCTTCCCTCTCCTTCCATTGTTCTCCACACCGAAAGCTTACCTGTGGCTTATTTATAGTGCTCAGGCTGATTGCAAAGTGAACTAATTATCTAAAATAGTTTTCACATGTGACAGTGTGGCCTGACAGTTGGCAAAATAGTGTAAATAATAGCGATAAATGTGTATAGTTTTGATAGGAGTGTGTGGATCATTTGGAAATTGAGTGTAAAGCAGTGAGTTGTGTTTACAGTTCCGCAAAAAAAGTGCTGTGCTGTGGATTATATTTACACATATGCAAAGTGTGTGTTACAAAATTGCAAACTGAGTGCATAACAGTGTTTGTGCTTTTAGTTTGCAAACTCATTGAGGGGTTTTGTGATAAATATTAATAGATTTAGAAATTGTGCTATAAGAATCATTGTAAGTGTTTAAGCATTCAGAAAAAACTGTAACAGTCTAGGTCTTTCTCCCATTTATTTTTAATCGACAGCCTATCATAAATTAACAGGTTTCCGTTCAAGATAATATAGATAGAGGATATCAGCCCTCTAGTGGAGGAGACTTGCGTGTCATTCTTTTGATTCTTGATGTGAGAGTTCTGATTTCACACTTGGACTTGAAATATTTTTGTCATGTTGTCCTCAGCCTTATTTGTCAGATGTAACTTTTGTCTCTTAAATTGCTTATTTTCTGAGTTTGCCAAAAGAGGAATGTGTAGATCTTTGGAAAATTAATGGCCAAAGTGTGGTTTCAGAAAAAGCCTTTCAACATACTGGATCAGAGGACTGTGAATTTGCATCATTAACCACATCTTATGAGCCATTTGTATTTTCAAAAGCTGCAGTTTTCCTGTCATTTACCCCAACTTTAGTTCATTCTTTTGATTTTTGATTTGAGAGATCTGACTTCACACTCAGACCTGAAATATATTTGTCATGTTGCCCTCAGCCTCATTTGTAGGATGTAACGTTTGCCTCTTAAATTGCTTGTTTTCTGAGTTGTCCAAAAGAGGAATGTGTGGATTTTTGGAAGATTAATGGCCAATACGTGGTTTCAGACAGAGCCTTTTCAACACAGTTGAACAGATGGAAGGAAATATGCATCATTAACCACATCGTATGAGCCATTTGTATTTTCAAAAGCTGCAGTTTTCCTGTAAGTTAACCTACCTTTGATTTTTGATGTGAGAGTTCTGACTTCACACTCAGATCTGAAATATTTTTGTCATGTTGCTTTCAGGATCATTTGCTGGATGTAACTTTTGCCTTTTAAATTGCTTATTTTCGGAATTTGCCAAAACAGGAATGTGCAGATCTTTGGAAGATTATTGGCCAAAGTGTGGTTTCAGACAGAGCCTTTTCAACATATTTGTAAATACAATACATAAGATGTGGTTAATGGCGCATACTGGCGTCCATCTGATCAAATTCAGACCTAGTCGCGGGGATGCCTGTTTAGGCGCGGGGGCCATATTACTAAGCTAAGGAAAATAAACTAACCAGGATTCCCTCAGTAGAGGCGAGCGAAGAGGGAGTTGTCGTTGTGTCCGTAGTTCTCGTCCGAGGAGGCCCGAGGAGGTCAACGGGATAGCCCTTCAGCGTCAGGACATGCCCTCAGCCCGTCAAGGTGCAGTCTTTCACACACAGCCATTTGACAAAGGGAACGGGAAAGGGCAAGTCAGCAGACGGCAATTGCGAGCGAACGGTTAAGGGAGGTGTTGGTGACTCCCAAAGCTCCACTGACTCCGCAGCGATCGGTCAAGGGCGCGCTCCATGAGGCCCTTTACGCTGTGGAGGAAGGGAGCACTGACTCATATGTAGGGATCCCCATTACGGAGGGCGATTGCTTGCAGGGAGCAATTGCGTCTGCTCCCTCCGCCATGATTCGAAAGATTGGTCGGAAGGTGGGAGCCGGATCTCCTGGATGTTCGGGGCCTGTCGGGCCCTTGAGCTGGGGTGTGGGCAGGCAGTGCAGGGCTAGGCAACTTGCTCGTTGGGTCCTGTATCGCTTGTATTGGAGGGATAGGGCTAATTTGGCATCTCTTGTCCTGGATGGGCAAACGGGGCAGGCTTGTCCCGTCCCCCTGGCTGAGGTCGCTGCGGCGTTCGAGGGCAGGTGGGGTGATGTCAGGCCGTTCCGCAGTTTGGGTCAGTTTGACGGTCTAGGGCACGTGGATAACTCGGTCTTCTGCCGACTGATCTCTCTGGTAGAAGTCATGAAAAACCTCAGAGCTACCAAGAAGTGCTCCTCCCCCGGGTCCCAACGGTATAACTCCACATGGTTGGTCTCGGGGACTCTGCTGAGGGCAGTCAAGAAAGGTCAGACGACACTTATACCTAAGACCTCGGACCACGGGCAGCTCGGGGACGTCAACCAGTGGCGTCCCATCACTATCGGTTCGATGGTCTTGAGGCTTTTCTCCCAGATCCTGACAGGTAGGATGGTGGCGGCCTGTCCTATCCATCCGCGACAGAGAGGCTTCATAGCCTCACCTGGTTGTTCTGAGAACGTCGTGATCCTTGATGATATCATGAAACTGAGCAAGATGGAAAAGCTCTTCCTTGGGGTTGTGTTCGTCGACTTCACGAAAGCCTTTGATACCGTTTCGCATGAGCACCTCCTGAGTGCTTTGGAACGGAAGGGGTTAGACCAACACATGTTGGGATTGGTCAGGAATTCATATGAGAACTGTTCAACCAGAGTGTGATGCGCAGAAGGGTACACTGCCGACATTACCATGAAAGTGGGAGTTAAGCAGGGTGACTCCATGTCCCCTCTTCTCTTCAACCTCACTCTCGACCCACTGATCCAGACATTTGAACATGAGGGCCGGGGATTTGCTGCCCACGGAAAATCCCTTACTGTGTTAGCATTTGCAGACGATCTGGTCTTGTTGGGATGGTATGGTCACCAACATAGCAGTTCTCGAGACCTTCTGAGAGCTTACGGGGATGAATGTTCAGCCTGGTAAGTGCCACGGGTTCTTTGCAGAGATGGAGGGTGCGGAGCGTACGATCAATGGCTGACCCCCTCGGCTGTTGGGAGGTGTACCCCTCCACCTGATCGGGCCGAAGGAGGGCGTACTTGGGGATAAGTCGTGGACAGGGATAGTCTCTGAGGACAACGGCAGTCAGATTCTTGGCTGGATTGGTGCCATTACGCAATCACCTTTGAGCCCGATCGAAAAGGTGACCTTTTTGGTTGACTATGCCTTACTGAGGGTTATCTTCGCAGCCGATCACTGCATGTTATCTGCGAAGGCCCTGATGGAAATGGATGTACACATCAGATGGGTGGTGAAGCACTGGCACCACCTGCCAACTTGTACAACAAACGGGTTGCTGTACTCGAGGAAGTCCAGTGGTGGACTGGGCATCCCTAGGTTGGCAAGGGTTGTACCATCCATACAAGCCCGGAGGATTCACAGCCTGTGTCACTCTTCGGATGAGACAGTGCGGTGGATTGCTCGCAAAACTATTCCGCACTGAGTGTTCCAGCGGGCCTGGCTGAGAGCTGGTGGATCGCTGGACGAGGTCCCCAGTCTGGGTCCCCCTGCGGAGGGGGAAGAGTTGGGTCCAAACCCAGTGTCAGACTCCCCTGCGGGGGGAGTACAGAGGTCCCCAGCTCTGTGAGGTCCAAGAACCACCTTGTCTCGTGTGACTGGCGTCAGGTCGAATTCGACAGATGGGTGGAACTGAATTCTCAAGGCAAGGGTATTTGTGCATTCGAGGCTGATAGGGTCAGCAATAGCTGGTTGATGAACCCCTACTCGGGGGTTCACGCCTGGCCGGTTCATTGCGGCGTTACGGTTGTGAGCAAACATCTAGTCGACCCAAGAGCCGGCGGTGAGGGGGAGACCTACTTCCTCCAATGTCCTCTGTCGGTATTGTCGGGGTTCTCCCGAGACCTGTTCGCACATACTTGGGGTTTGTCCAAAGATGCAGGAGAGCTGCATCAGAAGGCACCAAAAGGTGTGTGATCTTGTTGTGACTAGGGTGCAGCATCTCTGCTGGAGTGTGGAGAGGGAAAGGCGCTGGACCTGTCCCTCTGGATCTGTCCTGGCGCTCGACCAAATCTGTATGAAGGACGATTTGGCACTGATAGTGGATGTCACGATTCGGTATGAGTTCGAGGAAAGCTCCTTGGAGGCAGCACGGCTCGAAAAGGAGGAGAAGTACCGCCTTCTGACACCGGTGCTTCTTCGGGAACTACCTGGGGTCCGTTGGATGTGAGTCTTTGGCCTGCCGGTGGGGGCTAGGGGCAAGTGGCTGGCGGCGAACAATACTTTCCTGAAGGTCTTGAGCTTGCAGCAGTCTCGTCGCTGGAGATTTGTGGAACTCATCAGTCGTAGGACCCTTTTGTACTCCCTGGACGTCTTAAGGGACTTTATGATTGGTGAGGGGAGGAAGGAATGGCCTCCAGCACGAAAGAGGTCCCGTCAGTAGATGGCGGAGGGCAACGGGTGCCTCTAAAGGTGAGCAATCTGGTGGTCTGGCACCCTGTGTAGAAGCCTCTAGCCGAGCCATAGCCAGGCATGACCCAGCGACTCATAGTACACTTTGCGCAGTGTGGGGCGAAGGCTGGGCCGTCCATCACGGCGGTTATAGATGTCGGTCCACCTCCGGTGTGATGAAACAGGTGTATCTGTTGCGCGGTGCGAAGGCTGGGCTGTCCTCGGGCGGTTACAGATGTTGTTCCAGGTGCAGAGCACTTGGAAAAAGGTGTGGCCGTCCTCGGCATGGAGGCTGGGCCAGCAGCTTTGGCTAGCGGTTACAGGGGTCATGCCGGTGGCAATGCACTGATTAGCCTCTGAATGCTCAACGGGAGGATCGGTAGCATTGTAGGCCAGCGCCCTCTTTACAGTCTTAAGCACATCCACCTCTGGCTGGGATTGTTACCCATCTCGGTGGGGGCATCGCCTGTCACAGAGGCTGCCGCGCTAAACCTGCGGGATCAGGCCCGTAGGGGATCTTCCGGATGTGTCCACCAAAAGGCCTGTCTAGAGCTGCGGGATGTGACGGTGACAGTGACCCAGGCCATCATTGTAGTCAGGGGAGGGGAGGTGGGCCCCTGGCTGCAGTGTGTATGGGGGCATGACACCTGTTCACACTGTTACATCAGCCATGCAACCCAAGTGGACCACATCTAATCCGTCTCCGGTGGCTAGCTGATCGAAGCCTGCATCCAAAGCAGACCGGCCTGATCGGGAGAAGAAGGGATACTGCCTAGAACTGTTCACCTTCAGTAGGAAATGGCCTTGGACAAATAAATTAGGTTCGACACCTGGGTATCCTGGAGGCTCTTGAAATGAAGGATGAGTTCGTGGAAGGTGTAGGATGAGTCCCACCGCTGTGGCGTAGCTTGATAGTTCTTGTGGTGGCGGGCTATGGTGTCACCAAGTTCCCTAAGAGCACATGGGGCTCACTGGCCACGGGTGTAGCTGGCGTGTGCACCCGCCCACGGAGTCATTAACCATGGTTCCTGATCTAGAGTCCTATCTGGTCAGGCGGGTGTTCTTTCCGCCCCCTAACCCTACGTTCGGGGGATGTACAACGGACCTGAAGCATAGGCCGGTCAGAACCAGAGTGCTGGCGTGCGTATGGGTGTGTCAAGCGTGTGGAAATGTTCTGGATGCCCCCTGGGGTTTATGGGAATACATACTGGGGTGCGGAGGTGCATTGAAGTGTAAAAATAAAGTGGAGCGACGGAGCAGAGCGGGGAGTGGTCCTGCATCATCTTATGAGCCATTTGTATTTTCAAAAGCTGCAGTTTTCCTATAATTTACCCTTTAGTTCATTTTTTAAAAATTTTTGATGTCACAGTTCTGACACTCAGACCTGAATGGTTATTCTCATGAAGCTTTAGTGAACATGTCCAGATCATATTTTAAAAAAAACAATACTTAATTATTATTAGTTCATGATATTTCCCATAAAGAGGGTGAAGTACACTGTAGGGATAAATGTGTGTGTTTTTTTTTTACAGTTTTAATATAGTTTTCATAATTATTAAACAAAATATCCCGCTGAATTCTCATTACCGAAATGTGTCCAGATTGTTTATTGTATCGATTTTTTTTAATTCCCTAAAAAAAAAATCCATTTTGTATACATAAAAATTAAAAACACCTATATTTATGATCAAAAGGGATATGTATGGTGTATAACAATGTTTATTTTATTGAAAATTATTGTGTTCACACAAAAAGTTCCTCATGAATGCAACACAATTTCATCTGCCTATATAAAGCATACTGTCCCTTTAAATTGACAAGCAGTCCCATGATGCATCACTTGAGACAGAAGGTTCAAAATGGACACATGGTTAGTTGCTCTTTGTTCTCTCACATTATGAATCTTCCTCCTGTTACACTGTTGAATATCATAACTGATATAGGGTGATAATCTATACTATCAAAAATATATTGCATTGTTTTTGTGTTACAGTAAAGATAATTTATGGCTTCAAAGTGTGGCAAAGGTAGTGGTTGTGTAGAATGCTAGCATTTCATGCTATAAACAAACTTAGCTAAAAGCGTCTCATTACTGTTACTCATGTTTCTCATTATCGTGTACTTTAAAGGCTCATAAGGGTAATGAGATGTTATGTTGCGGTAATGAGATGCTCATAGCTAAGTGCTAATGCTAGCATAATGCTAACCTTTGAGCTTAAAATAACATTCATAAATGGACAGTCAGAGCTTCACTGACACAGAGCTACACTGACACAGAGCTACAGTCATACAGAGCTTCACTGACACAGAGTCAAAGTCATCCCAGAGCCAATGCCCGCAATTTCCCTGCTTGTTATTTTTGTGCCTTGCCTGAAATTTAGGCAAAGTACTCAAAAAACATCTGAACTGCATGAAATGGCATTTCAATGAGTCCTAACTTTTTCATGTTCAGTTGTCAAAATGTTAATATCAGTTATGTCATGTCCTGATGACCTGTTTCATTAGATGAAATGCAATCATTCACATTACCACAAGTGTCGCTTTAAGTCAGATCCAGAATGAGAGGAGTTGGAGAACATATAATTCTTGTAAAACATTTGTTTATTGTATCATAAACATACATCATTTTTGGATTTTCAAGGGGCCTGTATGTTGATGTAATTTCATGGTTGCATGTATGGATGGTGTTGTTGGTACCAGCTCAGTTGTACACACAGTTTGGATGTTTTTTATTTTATTTTATTTTTCCATGTATTTGTAGCATTCTTCAGATTCACACTGTTCTTATTGTTGTGGCTGTCAAGAAGTGAAAGAGAGACCAAGCTCACTCTAACCATTAGAATTTATTTTATGGAGCCTCAGTACAGCTTTCCTTTGAGGGCAAGTTTATTTTCTGTTATTTACCTTCTCCTTTGAGAAAGTTCTTGTAGTTCACCTTTTCTTATTTCAAAACCAAGTGTTTTATTTTCTTTTCCCTCCTTTTATATATTTTTTTCTCTTTTGAAACACAACCGTTATTCTTTTGCAACTTTCCTTTCCCCTTTTTGAAAAGCGCTTTAGTTATATTTGCTGTTTCTTTCTTTTCTTTGTTGTATTTCTTTGAGTTTCAAGATTTTATTTCAAAATATTAGTGATTACTTAGACCTGAAGAAGACACAATATAGGTGGAAACTTTGTCGCGGCACACTGTTTATTTTCTGTTAAATTTTATTTTGGAGTTCACTATTATTACATATATAACAAAGGCTACAAAGACAAACTGGTCACAAGAGCCACACAAAGGACAAACAGTCAACAAAAACAACAGAGATGAGTAAATAAAAACAAAGAGTTACACGAAGGACAAACATGAAGCAAAGCAGCACCCCTGGTTACAGGATCAAGAGATCATTCAGACGGCTCACAGACTCATGCACCCCTCTGATGATGCTGCTGCAGCTGTGGCCCTGCCCCTGGGCCCTTCCGCCAGCAGGAGGTGGAGTCAGCCTCCATCAGCTCCACTAGAAAGAGAAGAAGAGATGAAGGACACAACAAGAAAAGGGTGGAGCATCCAGCTTAAGGGAACCAAGCCCTGCCCCCTGCCCCACTGTAACAGCCCAATCAGATTCTGCCGTTCCTCACTACTGACACTGTTAATAAAGTTTGTTTTCTAATAAAGTTCTTTATGCTTTAACTCAGTTTGAAAATTTAATTCAATACAGTTTAAATATTAAAATGAGGAGAAGAGAAGAAGGACAAAAAAGAAATCCTCACCTAATCCTCACCTGTACATTTCACGCCTAATCCTAACCCTCAAACTTTATGCCTAACCCTAACCCTAACCCTAACCCTAACACCTAATTTTATCATCTAACCCTGACCCAGATCTTTTCCCTAAACCTAACTACAGAACCCATGCCCTCAACCTGACCTCTCACACCTGAGGAAGACACAATATATGTCATCACAGAGCACTGTAATATGTTTTATGTTTATTTTGTTTATTTTGTTTTAGAGGTCACTATTATGACATATAAACCAAAGGCTGCAATGACAAAGACTCAGTGGGATTTATAACTACATAATCTCCAGCTTCTTTCTTTATGTTTTTCACACAGTTTTAATGTTATTTATTAAAGTTTGTCATGTATTTCACTCTGTTTTCATATTTCCCATTCCCATTTTACAAGAGAAACAAAAAAGGGTGGCAAAATTGCATTTGCCACAATTTATCACTGAATGAATGCTTCATAATGGTGCCAGAAGACAACGGAGGGGACAGAAAGGGAAACTATAAAAGGACCTATAAAAAGTAAGTCAGCAGAGAGGGATTTAAAATTACATAATTTCATAGTTCCCTCTTTATGTTTTTCGCTTTTTTTTTGTTGTTTTTTTGCTTTTATTCACCAATCAGTGCATACAGAACAAACAGTATGGACAAATAAACAAAAAGTGTAACAAATAAATAAAACTGAAATAAACAGACGTAAGACGAAGACAGACAGTACAGAACAGTGTCACAACAAAATGGTGTATTTTAGAATATGTGGGTTAAGTTACACATTTAACAGTTATTTCTGGATGGGTTTGTTTTATGTTGTTCCTTGTTTTAGCTAATTAGTTAGGTTAGTCCCATGATGTGCATCTTTTGCTGTGTGAGGTGTGTTCTGTGGATAATTTTGTACTGTATTACCTGTATGTTAATATGGTGCACACAAAATGTATGGCCACATTTTTTGTGTTTATTTAATTATTAATTTATTTGAATTTTGGTCATATTTTCAATCTTACCATGCACTGTTTTATTATAAAGAACAGAAAGTAAACATTATTTGACAGAGAAAACTCTGGTATTTACTCCCAAAGAGGTGCAATTTTCCCTATGGACGATGGGTGGCAGTGCAGCGCTGTGGTTTCGCTGTGAGACGGGACTGGGTTCGTGTGCTGGTTATGTCTTCTCAGAGCAGCAGAAGACTTCGAAGGAGAAACCACCCGTCTGCCTGCCTCATTATTTTTCCTGTTTTCTCCAAGAGTACCTGGCTGCAGACCTTTTTTTTTATTTATTTATTTATTTATTCAACACAAGGAGGTTATACAGTGTGAGTGTTACTGATCTCAGAGGAAAAACACAAAGTACAAATATTACAGTTAAATTACAAAATTGTAATAGTAATATAAACACAAAGAGTCATGTAAAGGTATTACACACGTTTGGGTATAACAAATCAAATTCATCCATATTGTAAGTAGAGGAGGGTGTGATTAAATAATCAATAATATAAACAGTTATGTATACAATTATATAGTAAGTCAGGGAAAATTTAAGTATTTGCTGAACAGGTCCGATATTTTCATGGCTTTGTTGTTTGATGATGTTGTTATTGTATTAAAGTATTGTTTGAGTTCATTCTCAAAGTATTTTCCATTTGGTTTTTTCTTTGCCCATTTTGTTTTGTGGATGTGAAATTTGCCCAGCATGATGATAGTCTGTAACAAGAGGGAAAGGTCGTGAGGTATGGAAGGGTTTTCAAAACCAAAGAGGATGTGGCTTTCCTGGAGGCTGATCCTGTGTCCGGTTTTGTTATGGATTAGGTTTTGTATATGAGTCCAGAGGTTTTTACTGTATGAGCACTGACAAAAGAGGTGGATGATGGTTTCTGGTTCTGTTTGGCAGAAGTCACAGTTATAGTCTATATTTAATTTAAATCTACCCAGGGTTTTTTTGGCCGGATATACATTATGACAGATTTTGTATGATATTTCTTTGACTTTGTTGTGTATGAAAAGCTTCTCGCCAACCAGCCACGCCCCCCTCCAGTTTATTTCCCCATATAGTGAATTCCAGTAAGAGCTGGCTGCCGGTCGGTTTGAGTGTTGAATGAGATTCCTAATAAGTTTATTTGAGCAGCTTTTGGTTGTTATATCTATGTTTTGGATGAATAGTTTGGTATCATTTATCTGTGTAAGAGGATGGAACTGGGAGCCTTTCAGAAGCTGCAGAATTTCCATTGGTATTATATTGGTCACTGTAGTATATTCTGTTTGAGAGATTGTGAGATGGTATTTGTTAGTAAATTGGTTGTAAGATAAGACTCGTCCTTGTTCATCAATTAGCTGATTAACCCACACTATCCCCTGATCAAACCACGATTTGTAAAATATTGTTTTGTTTCTGTGCTGTATGTGTTGGCTGTTCCAGATAAAGCAGCTGGTTGGCGAGAAGCCGCGTTTGTAGATCAGCCCCCAGGAAAGCAACGCCTGTTTATGGAAGTTTGATAACTTAATTGATGTGTTCGTGTGCTGGTTATGTCTTCTCAGAGCAGCAGAAGACTTCGAAGGAGAAACCACCCGTCTGCCTGCCTCATTATTTTTCCTGTTTTCTCCAAGAGTACCTGGCTGCAGACCTCCAACCTCCACGGGTGACAGGAAACACGTCACCTCCATGGGTGACAGGAAACACGTCACATCCACAGCGGAAAATGTTCTTGTAGCGGCGGACCTCCGGACTTTTGTTGTATATTATTGTATATTTCGTAAATAATAATGATTTAAAAAAATACTTACTGCGTTAGCTCAACAGCGGAAGATGTTCGTATTCCATGTACTCGCGTTTTGGTTCTTAAAACGTGCAATTTTAACAAATAAATTATAAATAAAAATATGAATGAATAGTAACACATTTTATACACACACACACACACACATATATACCAGTGTACAAAATTATTACGAAGTAATAATTATATACAATATAAAAATGACAAAATAAACAATTTCCTATAAATAATACAATAATTAATAACAAACACATCTTTTGTTTAAGGTAAATTGATGATTAAAACCTATAAAAAATGACTGTAAATGAAATTACATTTAAATAAATTGAAGTTTTGACAGCACAATATAGCAGTTTTTCATCCAAAATTGCTGTGATTATGTGATCCTGCATAGTGATGTATGAGGATATATGTGTAACATATTTTTTCTTTGCTTGCTTGTTTGTCTTTTTCCCTCTAGACTTATTTCTTAATTTTTATTTATGTATTGGAGTCCACCTCCAGATTATATATATTATGCTTTCAAAAAGCAATAAAACCTTGAAATTTAAAAAAATATCAAAAATTGCACGAGACATATCCCCCTTATTCATCAAAACAAAGAGAAAGAAACAAGACACTTCACTACAGTTCAACATCATTTTTATTAGTTCATTTTAAAAAATTTAACAACATTTTTCACCATTTTATGGTCCAAACAACTAATCGACTAATCAAGAAAATACTGACAGATTAATCAATAATCACAATAAAAGTTGACTGTTATTATGGGCCAAATACTGGCCTAGCCCTGCTATATCTGTCAATATTGGTACCAGTGTATATTTTGTCAGATATTATATTACAGAACATGCAAATTGTTGTTCTATAAGCAGTATTTTATGCCTGTATGTTTTTAATCCTTTTTCTTAATTAGGGCCCGAGCACCAAGCGGTGCGAGGACCCTATTGAAATTGCAGGAATTATTATTATTATTACGACAAAAGTAAATCGCTTATTTGGAGGCCTGAACATATTCCAAAACACGCCAATTTTGGCATGCGCATCAGTCGCGGTGTAAATTAAGGTATTTTAGGGTTCGTGGAGGTGGGCGGGTCAAAATGGCTAGGCCACGCCCCTTAAAGAGCACCCTACTCGGCAGGTTTCACGGATCTGCACGAAAATCGGTACGCATGTAGATCATGCTGAGACGCACAAAAAAAGTCATAGGGACACATAGGCTAAACCCAACAGGAAGTGAGATATTTGGCGTTGAACGGCCATTTTTGGCGTTTTCCACGTGTTGTATTTTAACGAACTCCTCCTACAGGAATAATCAGAACGGCTTCAAAATTGCTGTGCACCAACTAGACTAGTTTGTGATCAAAAGTTATTAACGGATTACGTAAACTCCAAACAACCTGACCTGGGCGTGGCGGCGAAGTTTGATGTCTCGCCATGAAAAATGAGATTGCTATAACTTTGGCATTAATAGTCCGAACGGTACCAAACTCCCCAGGATTCATAATAGTCCCGCCCTGAAGACGTCTACATGCAGAAATATTGAAATTTGCATAGCACCCCCTGCTGGTGACAGAAAAAGCGATGTTTTAGACTTTGAGGTCCAGCTCTGAGCACGTTCAGCAAATCTAGCTCAAATTTGGTCAGAAAGGCCTCAACATGTTGGTAATGCTCCATGATGAAGAATTTTGACTGTCGTCAAACGGCGTTCCATCCGGAGGGCGGCGAAGTCGACCCTTCGCCAAAATGCATAAAAATGGCCTTAACTTTGGTGTTTTTGATGATATCCACCTGAAACTTCATATGTGTGTCAACAGTCCAGCCCTGAATATGTGATATGAATTTCGTCAATGGGCGTGGCCAAATGGCTTGGCCACGCCCATTCATATGAATTACTTCCATAGGACGTCTCACCGATATGCACAAAAATTGGTACACATCTCCATCACCCCCACACAAACAAAAAAGTCTCTTGGACCTCTAGGCTAAATTCAACAGGAAGTCGGCCATTTTGAATGTCATGGTCATTTTTGGTGTCGCGCACGCATCGTATTTTAACGAACTCCTCCTACAGAATTCATCAGAACGGCTTCAAAATTACCAATTACCATCTAGAACACTTCCTGATCAAAAGTTATTAAAAGGTCTCGCAGAATCTAAAGGGCACGCCAGTTGTGGGAGGTTGAATTTTGACGTCTCGCCATGAAACAGGAAGTGGCAATAACTTCACTGTACTTGGTCAGATCTGTGTGAAACTTCACAGGTATATTGACAGTCCAACCCAGAACATATGTTATGAATTTCGTTAATAGGCGTGGCTAAATGGATTGGCCACGCCCATTCACACAAATAACCACCATAGGACGTCTCACTGATATGCACGAAACTTGGTAGACACATGTATAACATCCACACGCACAAAAAAGCCTCTTGCACGGATAGGCCACACCCAACAGGAAGTCGGCCATTTTGAAATTTACAGTCATTTTTGGCGTTTTCCACCTGGCGTATTTTAATGATCTCCTCCTCCAGAAATGAATCAATTAACTCCAAAACTGGTGTGTACCATCTACACAAGTGTGTGATCAAAACATATTAAGAGAATTGCTCAGCATGGAACGGTGTGGCTGTGACATGGTGTCGACACTTGATGTCTCACCATGAAACACGATATTGCTATAACATGGGATCTAATGGTCGAATCTGCTCCAAACTTCACATGTATGATAATAGTCCTGGCATGAACACACCCACATGACGCTCAGGAGTCAGAGTCATAGCGCCACCCAGTGGAGACGGGAAGTCGCAACGCATTGGTTCCTACACTGTCCGAAGGAGGCGAACATTCAGTGCCTCGTCTGCCGGTCGACCTCTGGCGAGACGGTGGCGGCCGCGCCAGGCCCTGAGTTGCGTGGGGTGCGAGGGCCCGTTCAACGCTGCTTGCAGCTTTAATTCAAGTTGTTCTATTTGTTATTTTTATTAAAAATACCAGTGAAAATTGCCTGTTTCACTAAGGACAAGTCAGTCTTATGTACCCTGTAGGACCCTGTAGTACTGTACTGGTACAGATATGACAGTGTCCTGGATGAATGTGTAACAGCCTCTCACAGCCAGGAATCCAGACAAAGTTCAGCTGTTGCCAACCCATGGAGAGTTTTAAATTCATGTACTAACTTTTTTTTATGTGCCAATTTTAAGAATAAAATAGTTACACGGGAAAAACAAAACAAAAATAAGAACATCTTCCGCTGTGGAGGTCACGTGTTTCCGGTCACCCATGGAGGTGACGTGTTTCCTGTCACCCGTGGAGGTTGGAGGTCTGCAGCCAGGTCCCTCTCGTTTTCTCAGGTCAGTTAAATGTTAAGTGCACAAAACACCTCGTCAACAGCTTTGAGACAAATAGTCACCTGTCTACCATGGTTAAAAAGGTTTCGATTTCATGTTGTGTTTTTGTAACTGTGAGTTTTGTGTACCGTGTGCTAGCTTAGAGCATATTAGCATAGTAGCATATCCGCACCATTGCCTCGTGTTCAAGGGTAATTTTCTGGCTCCTGCACATCGTATTATTTTCTCAGGAAGAAGCGAATTCAAGCCGTTTGTTTTAAAGGGCCCTTCTGTATAAATTCTGTTGGTTATTTCGCCTGTTGCTGAAATATAAAAGTGTTTTAATATAGTGCTAAGTGTAGACAAGCTAGTTAGCTTATTGTAGCCCCTGTCGGCTGAGGCGGGAATCGTTCTGTTTTGTTTCAGCAGTGCAGACAGATGCAAAAGTCATGTCTTCATGTATACTCACAGTAAAGTGTGAATCCAAGTTGCAGTAGTGCAAAACGGCTAAGATGGTTGACATGCCAGTTTGTAATCTCAGTTATCTTGATGTGAGGATTGTGTATTTTTGTGTATTTAAAGGGTAATTTCAGATGTTCGTGTATTTTTTCTAGTAGGCATATTTTTAGACATTTGAACATGTTGTAAACATTGATAAAAGAAAATACATTGAGAATATATGTGAATATAAGAAAATACGAAAGACAATGGCTGTGCATTTGGACAGAAATGTTTAATAAATCAGAGCAGCAGAAGACTTCGAAGGAGAAACCACCCGTCTGCCTGCCTCATTATTTTTCCTCTTTTCTCAGGCACACACACACACACACACACACCTACTTGCAGGCTCTCTCAGCCTGAGACCTGTAACAATTCTTGGGGGGCTCGTCCGGGATCGACAGTGCCAGATGGTCCTACAACTGCTGATCCAGTGATCCATGAACCTTGGGCCAGAGTGACGACACGTTGTTAGAGCGAGGGGTACTACGAGGGTGCAGCTGCCAGGGTGAGGGAACCAGCGAAGGGGGATCCGAGCCAAGAGAGCGCAACTCAACGTTCCCAGGGTGTCCACAACGTGCAGTATGGCCGACAACGAGAGGAAGAGACTTGCCCCTCCCTCTCTTTTGCATTCTCCACCCACTGACAGAGCTATTGCTAGTAGTAATACTGAGTCAAGGCTAACTGAAGTGTCAAATGTGAACAATGAAACATATGGGACACACACACAAGCCAGCACAGCCATTGGTAATACTGATACTCATGAGCCTGACATGCAGAGGTTGCTTGCTGGTTTTGAGGAGCTGTACAACAAACTCCTCCAGTTTAATGTCCCACTTGTCACCCACACTGCAGACAAGCAGCTGCCTAGTTCGAGGGGCTGTAATGGGCCCAGCACTGTTCACTCACCTCCACACTTACCTCTGTCTTGCACTGGGAAACAGCCCACTCAGCTTTATAGGCAAAACACTGACAACCTACCTTACTACTTACCTCAGTCCAGTGCAGAACAGTCCATCCATCGAGGTGAAACTATGATAGCCCTGAAAGACCTTCCACTACTACAGCGCAGGGAGTTCAAGATTCATGGAGGGCAGATAGGAGACACTGCATCAGATATGAGCTACAAGAACATTTGCAAGCAAGTGGACGAGGGACTGAGAGAAAGGTATACAGAGAACGAGATCATCAGAGGGGTCCTGCGCATCATAAAACCTGGAAACTTCAGGGATATGCTGACTAGCAAAGAGGAAATGACTGTCTCAGAGCTGAAGAGTTTCCTCCAATCTCACCTTGGTGAAAAGAGCAGCATGAGCTATTTCAAGAACTGACGTGTGCGAAACAACATGAAAATGAGACACCCCAGCAGTACTTGTACAGGATGATTGGACTCAAGCAGAAGATAACTTTTGTATCCAGACAAACCAGCTCTGTGGTTAGGTATGACGCATCCACAGTACAGTGCGTGTTCCTGAACACCATCTACCAAGGCCTCTGTGAGAAACATGAGGATGTGAGGTGAGAACTAAAACCTCTTCTGTCTGACCCCAACGTGTCTGATGAATCACTACTAAGGCAAGTAATTAAGACTACCAGCGAAGAAAGTGAAAGGAAGCATAGACTGGGTCGCAGCACAAGCCGTAAAGTGACTCATGCTCACAGTACTCAAGCTGAACCTGAAAAGACAAACAAAGGTCATCGGGATGCTGAAACTGAAGGTAAAGACAAGACAATCCAGAGGCTAACAGCCCAGGTCGAGGCCTTAACCCAGACCGTAAACTCATTGAAACAACTAAGAACACAAACTCAGTCACCAGAACAACCATACTTACCTGTGTGTAAGTACCCCAGTGACAAAGCCAGGTCACAGAGGAAGCAAAGACCCTATGGATGCCCTCAGTGTGTGGAACAAGGTCTGCCTAACTGTAACCACTGCTTCGCTTGTGGTGAAGAAGGTCACCGTGCAGTTGGTTGCTTGAAAAAGTCAAAGAAGTCACAGCAGAGGGACAACCTGTGACCACATTCAAGACCAAGTCCCAACGTAGTGATGTTCTGGTGTCCCAGCCTGACAATGTGAGCTCAGCTATCCATCTTCCATCATCCACCAAAACTCAGCCAGTCACAGACAAAGTTGCTCCACTCATTGGACGCAAATCATTGCTTAAATGCAGCATGGCAGGCTATGCTGTCACCGTCCTGTTAGACACCGGGGCTAATGTGAGTATCCTTGATCATACCTGGAAAGAAAAATACTTACCCGACCAAGATATCCGGCCTCTCAGTGAGCTCATTGACAAGGAGTTGGACATCCTGGCCATCACTGGAGACGAAATCCCCTACGACGGATGGGTCGAAGTCATAGTCAACTCACA
Organism: Cephalopholis sonnerati; assembly: GCA_019142605.1. NCBI lineage: Eukaryota > Metazoa > Chordata > Actinopteri > Perciformes > Serranidae > Cephalopholis > Cephalopholis sonnerati. The sequence continues at coordinate 21,113,123 of JAGQAX010000024.1, forward strand.
AGGCAACAGTGATCCAGACCTGTCTATTGGAGTGCCATTCCAGGTGAGCCGTTTTCAGCTAGAAAGGCCATTGATTGGGTTCAGTGTGATTCAGGAGCTCATCATGGGCCACCAGAGTAGACCCAAAGTCCTGTCCATCCTGGTCAATCTCCCTGCTGGGGCCATGGAAATTGACAGTGTCAAAGCTGAGGCTGTAGTGAGCTTTGTGCAGACCCAGAGACCCATGGCCGAATGTAGCACAGTAAAGGTTGGTCTCATATTCGTCCTGGTGAAATTGCCCACATTAAATGTCAAGTTTCAGATGATTTCTTCTCCCCTGACTCATTGGTGTTATTTGAACCAAAGTTCAACAGCTTACCATTGAAGAAGTTAGATATCGGCGAGGGGCTAATGGAGATCCACAAGGCTGGCAGACCCTATCTTGAAGTGCCCATAGGAAACCACACAAAGCAGGTTGTGATGCTGCCCAGCAGGACAGTCATAGGCAACATCGAGCCTATTGAAAAAATAATAGAAGTAGACAACCTTGAGAGTCACAAGAAACATCAGACCCCAGTTGATGATGCTGACTGTTCTCCCAGCCCTAAGTCAAGTAGTGGCCACTCAACCACAACCACGCTGTTCACCTGGACCACCTGACAGAGGAACAGCAGAAGGAAGTCAGGCAAATGCTGTATGAGGAATCTGGAGCTTTTGCTCGGGATGATGATGACATAGGGTGCATCCCCAGTCTCCAAATGAGCATCACCCTTAAAGATGATATTCCTGTCCAGCGAACCTATGCGTCAGTCCCAAAGCCACTCTACAAGGAGGTCAAGGAATACATACAGGATCTGCTCGCTAAGGGGTGGATTGTAAAATCAAAATCACCATTTGCTGCTCCCGGAGTCTGTGTTAGAAAGAAGGACGGAACCCTTAGACTGTGTATTGACTACAGACTACTCAATCAAAAGACTGTGCCAGACAGACACCCCTTACCTCGCATTCAAGACCTAATCGACACCCTTGGAGGTCACAGCTGGTTCACCCTTTTGGACCAAGGAAAGGCCTACCACCAGGGCTACATTGCCGAGAGCTCTCGTCACATGACAGCATTCATCACACCCTGGGGCCTGTATGAATGGGTGAGGATACCATTCGGCCTCTCCAATGCTCCAGCTGCCTTTCAGAGGAGCATGGAGGAAATGCTTGACAGCCTGCGGGATGAATGCTGCATTCCCTACCTGGATGATGTCCTCTGTTACGGTAAATCCTTTGAAGATCATCTTGAGGGGGTCAGACGGATCCTGAGAGCTCTGCAGCAGCATGGCGTGAAGCTAAGATCAACAAAATGTGAACTTTTCAAGCATGAAGTGAGGTATGTGGGGAGGCTGGTTTCTGCAGAGGGAGTGAAGATTGACCTGAAGGACCTGGATGCCGTCCTAGCACTGAAGGAGAAGATGCCCAGCACAGTAGGGGATGTTAGAAAGCTACTGGGATTTCTCAGTTACTACAGAACATACATCCAAGACTTTTCCCGCCTAGCCAAACCTATCTATGAGTTATTGCAGACAAAAGGGAGCACGGCCGAAAAACTACAAGGTAGACTGAAGAGAGGGAAAGGTGTGCAGCTGTCATCGAGGACCCCAGTCCAGTGGACGGTGGAGCACCAGGGCGTCCTCTGCCAGCTCATCAACACATTGACCAACCCACCTGTACTGGCATACCCTGACTTTGAACTGCCCTTCGTGGTACACACAGATGCCTCAGAGCAGGGCCTAGGTGCTGGACTGTACCAGCGGCAGAATGGAACATTAAGAGTCATTGCCTATGGTTCACGAACCTTGTCTCCTGCTGAAAAGAATTACAGATTTCATTCCGGAAAACTCGAGTTCCTCGCCTTGAAGTGGGCTGTCTGTGAAAAGTTCGGGGACTATCTGTTCTATGCGCCCCATTTCACAATCTACACAGACAATAACTCACTAACATACATCATGAGCACGGCCAAACTGAACGCCGTCGGTCACCGATGGGTGGGTGAACTTGCAGACTTCCGATTTGATATCAGATACCAGCCGGGGAAAAGCAATGTGGATCAGGACACGCTCTCCCGTCTACCCCTGGACATTGACAGGTAGGTGGCAGAATGCACTGAAGAATTGTCCAAGGAAGCCGTCTGTGCAACGTGGGAAGGTAGTCGGGCCGCACAGCAACAAGATGTTGCTTATGTGGCAGCTCTCAATCTGGCACAAGACCTTGAACCACATGGGACTGGACTGCTGCCCACTATTGACCATGATGAACTGGTCAAAGCTCAGAGAGAGGACCCAGAAATTGGGGCGTTAATAAAACTGAAGGAAACAAAGGAGGTCTTATCAAATGAAGACAGACAAGGTACAAATGGTCTCCTGCAAAAACTGATGCATGAATGGGGAAAACTCCATATTAGGAACGAACTGCTGTACAGACAGACCACACATCGACAACAGCTCGTCCTACCAAGAAAGTACCGAGCAGTGGCTTTAAAGCACCTCCATGATGACATGGGTCACGTCGGAACGGAGAGGGTCCTTACACTGGCAAGAGACAGGTTCTATTGGCCCTTTATGAAAAGTGACATGGAAGCCCACGTGACCAGGAGATGCCCCTGCATCAAGAAAAAAAAGCCAGTCACACATTAGAGCACCAATGGGCCATATCACCAGTACTGCACCACTGGAACTGGTCTCAATTGACTATATGCACTTAGAGACTAGCAAGGGTGGTTATGAATACATTTTGGTTGTCATAGACCATTTCACAAGATTTGCACAGGCATATCCAACAAGAAACAAGTCTGGACGAACAGCTGCGGAAAGAATCTTCAATGATTTTATTCCTCGCTTTGGATACCCAGCAAAGTTACACCATGACCAAGGTAGAGAGTTTGAAAACAAACTTTTCAAAACACTACAACAACTGACTGGAGTTAGTCACTCCAGGATGACACCTTACTACCCTCAGGGCAATCCAGCAGAACGCCCCAATCGAACCCTGCTTCAGATGCTGAGAACCCTAGAAGAGAAAGAGGTGAGCAATTGGAAAGAACACCTACAGCAAATAGTGCATGCGTATAATTGCACCAAACATGAAGCCACAGGCTTTTCACCGCCTACCTGTTGACCTGCTGTTTGGTTTGTCCATGGATGAGGAGGCAGACTGTCCCAGGAGTTATGCAGAGAAATGGGCAAAGCGAATGAGAGAAGCTTATCGAGTTGCCTCTGAGAACAGTGAACAATCCAGTGCCAGGGGCAAGAAATATTATGATCGTCACCTGAAAGGGGTCGTCCTCCAGCCTGGTGATAGAGTCTTGGTCCGGAACCTGAGTGAGAGGGGAGGTCCAGGGAAGTTAAAGCCCTACTGGGAGCAAATGGTCTATGTAGTCGAAGAACCTGTGAATGATAGCCCCATCTACAAGGTGTCACCAGAGAGTGGTGGGGGCAGAGTGAGGACTCTTCACAGAAATCTCCTGCATGTCGTCAATGACCTACCTGTCAACCCACTTCCACAGACAAAGACCATTCAATCTAGAGAGAGAAGAGAGAAAAACATACATGTGAGAACACAGAATCACCAGGAGCTGTCTCAAAACAGTGATTCGACAGACACAGATGAGGAAACTCGCAGTATGCAGTACTGGTTGAGAGCTCCGGTACAAACAGAGGCGGAAATAGAAATTGCAAGACCTATCTGTAAGCCCGCCCACCATCCAGCGCCAGGAGTACCTGGACGAACTCGAATCCACTCACCTGCAAGGGAAGCAAAGCAACTGCGGCCCAAAGTCATCTTATCTGCAAGGGAACCAAGACACGAGCAGCCTGGAGCATCCCGACCTGTGAGGGTAGACAGACAAGAGGACCCCAGTGTAGTCATACCTGAAAGAGAACCTCGACAAGACAAATCAGAAGTACAAACTAATGAGGAGTACTTACCTATAGACCAAGAACAGCTGGTAGAATATGAGCATGAGGGAACAAGGCCCAGCAGAGATGAAGGTCAAAAACCTGTGACCCCCGAAGTAGCTGATGCACAGAGTGAACCAGTTAGGAGGTCTGCTCGAGACAGGAGGCCCACACGAATACTGACATATGAGTCTTTTGGTCAGCCCTCATACCAGCCGCACAGTTATGTGAACACTGTAAGGGTACAGCCAGTGCCCATCTGGGGGAATCAGCCATACCCTATGTCACAACAGGAACATTACCTGACATTTTACCAGACACCTTACCACATACCTCAGCAGTCACTGGCCATGCCTCACACCACTGTAGTGCCTTATTCAGTTCCTGTTTATCTACACTGAAGGACAGACACATACTTACCTTTAAATAGCTAAGACATACTTACCTTTACCCAACAGACACATACTTACCTTTAAATACCTAAGACATACTTACCTTTACCCAACAGACATATACTTACCTTTACTTACCCGACACAAACTTACCTTCACACACGAATACTTACCATGACACTAGAGTAGAATGTTAAACTGGTTGAAAGAACTTTAAAGGTTTTGTGCTAATATTAGAATAAGTTATTGAGATGTCAGGAGCCATTTTCATTTTGTCCAGGAGTGTGTGGCGCACACAAAATGTATGGTCACATTTTTTTGTGTTTATTTAATTATTAATTTATTTGAATTTTGGTCATATTTTCAATCTTACCATGCACTGTTTTATTATAAAGAACAGAAAGTAAACATTATTTGACAGAGAAATCTCTGGTATTGACTCCCAAAGAGGTGCAATTTTCCCTATGGACGATAGGTGGCAGTGCAGCGCTGTGGTTTCGCTGTGAGACGGGACTGTGTACGTGCGCTGGTTATGTCTTCTCAGAGCAGCAGAAGACTTCGAAGGAGAAACCACCCGTCTGCCTGCCTCATTATTTTTCCTGTTTTCTCAGGTCAGTTAAATGTTAAGTGCACAAAACACCTCGTCAACAGCTTTGAGACAAATAGTCACCTGTCTACCACGGTTAAAAAGGTTTCGATTTCATGTTGTGTTTTTGTAACTGTGAGTTTTGTGTACCGTGTGCTAGCTTAGAGCATATTAGCATAGTAGCATATCCGCACCATTGCCTCATGTTCAAGGGTAATTTTCTGGCTCCTGCACATCGTATTATTTTCTCAGGAAGAAGCAAATTCAAGCCGTTTGTTTTGAAGGGCCCTTCTGTATAAATTCTGTTAGTTATTTTTGCTGAAATATAAAAGTGTTTTAATATAGTGCTAAGTGTAGACAAGCTAGTTAGCTTATTGTAGCCCCTGTCGGCTGAGGCGGGAATCGTTCTGTTTTGTTTCAGCAGTGCAGACACAAGCAAAAGTCATGTCTTCATGTATACTCACAGTAAAGTGTGAATCCAAGTTGCAGTAGTGCAAAACGGCTAAGATGGTTGACATGCCAGTTTGTAATCTCAGTTATCTTGATGTGAGGATTGTGTATTTTTGTGTATTTAAAGGGTAATTTCAGATGTTCATGTATTTTTTCTAGTAGGCATATTTTTAGACATTTGAACATGTTGTAAACATTGATAAAAGAAAATACATTGAGAATATATGTGAATATAAGAAAATACGAAAGACAATGGCTGTGCATTTGGACAGAAATGTTTAATAAATCAGAGCAGCAGAAGACTTCGAAGGAGAAACCACCCGTCTGCCTGCCTCATTATTTTTCCTGTTTTCTCAGGCACACACACACACACACACACACACACACACACACACACACACACACACACACACACACACACACACACACACACATACACATCTACCTGCAGGCTCTCTCAACCTGAGACCTGTAACATTAGTATTGTTGGACATTGTAAAAATGTTATTGCAGACTTTGTTCCAGAATTGATTATCTGTGTGGATGTTGAGGTCTTTTTCCCATTTGTTGATTGGAGTGTGAGGTGCATTGTCATTAGAGGACATAAGTTTATACAGTTTTGAGAGTGTTTTTTTTTATTGTGCTATTTCACTGATGCTGTGTAGTAGTGATGGTTGTCCTAGGTGAGTGTTATTGATATTTATTTTTGCTTTGATGGACTGTTTTAGTTGGATATATTGGAGAAATTGTTTCTTGTCAATGCTGTATATGTCGGTGAGCTGTTGGAATGTTAGTAAGTTGTTCTGGTCAAAGATGTGATGGAGGTGTGTGATGCCTTTTTCTTTCCATTTAATGCCAGTGAGGGGTAATTTATTTGCAGTGAAGTCAGGGTTGTTCCATACGGGTGTTTGAGTTGTAGGTGAGAATGTAATGTTTTTTATTTTATTGATCTTCCACCAAACTGTCAGAGTTGTTGCGATTGCCGGGTTTTTAAAGCAGTTGTGATGTTTGATTGTGTTACTGATGAATAGTAGGTCTTTGATTAATATGTCTTTGCAATCAGATTGTTCGATGTCCAGCCATGGGTGAAGGTGATGGGTTGAGTGGATCCATTTGGTGAGATATTGTAACTGATCGGCTAAGAAGTAGACGGAAATTTGATGCTTGTAGGCCTTCTTGAAGTTTTGACTGTTGAACTGTTGTTAGTTTTATTCTTGGTTTTTTTGTTTTTCCAATAGAATGATGTAATTATTGTGTCGAAAGTGTTAAAAAAAAGTTGCTGTGGGTTGGATGGGGATAATTGTGAATAAGCAATTGAGTTTCGGTAATATCATCATTTTTATTGTGGTAATGCATCCTATAATTGAAAGTGGTACTGTCCTCCATCAGTTTAAGTCATCTTGTATTGTTTTCAAGAGTGGAGTGAAATTAGGGTGGAATGACTCTGACAGCTTGGAGGAGAACTGTATACCTATGTATGTGATGTTGCCAGTTGTGGGTGGTAGGTGGGGGATCTGTGGTGTGTAAAGACAGGCATCTCAATTTGTTGTTAAAGTGGTAGATTCATTCCAGTTTATTGTATAGTCAGAGATGTTGGAGTATGTTTTAATGATTTAGATAAGTTCTTTTACTGATTTGTTTGGGTTTTGTAGGAACAGGAGTACATCATCTGCATATAAACTGACTTTATGTGTTATGTTGTTAGTGGGAATGCCTATGATGTTGTTGTTCTGACGGATTGCTGCTGCTAATGGCTCAATGAAAAGTGCGAATAGTGAGGGTGATAGTGGACATCCTTGTCTAGTGCCTGTGTGGAGTGTGAAATTTGTTGAAATTAAGTTGCTTGTTATAACTGCTGCTTTTGGTTTACTGTAGAATGTTTTGATCCATTGAATAAATGACTGCCCAAAACCAAATTTTTCCAGTGTTTCTATGACAAATGTCCAGTTTACCTTGTCAAATGCTTTTTCTGTGTCTAGTGAGAGGATGATTGTTTTAAGGTTGCTTTGGTGAGATAGATGTATGAGGTTGAAAAGTTAGCGTGTATTATTTGATGAATGTCTGCCTTTAATGAATCCTGTTTGGTCTGGGTGGATAAGAGATGACATAACTGATTCAATGCGGGTTGTTAGGGCTTTGCCGATTATTTTGATATCGTTGTTAATTAGGGAAATGGGCCTGTAACTGGAGCAGTGAGTGGGATCCTTGTTAGTTTTGAGGAGTACTGAAATCAGAGCTGTGTTCATATGATATGGAATAGACTGATTGTTTTTAATTTCATCTGCCATTTTAACAAAAAGTGGTGATAGTAATTTCCAGAAGTGTTTGTAAAATTCAGGGGAATATCCATCTAATCCGGGGGCTTTACTGTTAGACATTTTTTGTAGTGTATTTTCATATTCTGCGGATGTAAGTGGGGTGTCTCTTTGTTTTTCAACTGTACACTCGTGTCTGCAGACACAAGGGACAAACTCACAGCGGAGTACACAGCACAGTACATCATTTCTTTGTGTTTTTCACTCTGTTTTCATGTTTTCTATTAAGTTCTTTATGTTTTTCATTCAGTTTTAATGTTATTTATTAAAGTTTGTTTTGTATTTCACTGTTTTCATATATTTTTTAAGAAAGTTATTGTTTTTCACTCAGTATTTCACTGATATTGAAGACAGACATTGAATAACATTGCAGTACCGTGTAATATATAATTCATACCCGTGCTGCTTAAGCTTCACGGATACTATTGCTGAATTTCCTGGAGAAGTTATGTTGAGAAGGGTCCCTAAATATTACAGCTGCTTGAGGAAACAAGCCCACAGAGTCTGACCATGCATAGAGTAGATGATGAGGCTTTTTTAAACTTTTTAGCACAGAGCAGGACTTATTCATTAAAGATCTGCCCTCCAGCTAACCAGGACATCCAAGACCACAGCCTGCCAGGGGACTTCACACTTATTCACCTCCCTAAGCCTGGACCTGATGGAGCAGCATCAAGCCCCCCCCCCCATCCAGAAGACGGTTGTGAGGGACACGTCCAACATGGAAGTCCTGGCCCAGGACCAGGGTTCCTCCTCTTCGACACGGCCCTGGACAAAGCGTTGGGTTAGCCACACCTGCGCTTTGTCCTCACACTCAGAAGTACTCCTCTGAACTGACGTGTGATGAGAAGTACTGATCTGTACATACTATAAGGCTTGGGTGCTTGTAAATACCTTTTCATGAGGAAATGTAAGTGTGAAATACTATGTGGGAAAGAAACAAATACATACAGGGGTATCGCACTGATGCCAGGGAGAGTAAAACAACATGAGAATCTTGAGCTCTGACTTCTCAGACTACTGCAGAGAGGGTCACGAATACAAGTGTGGGGAATAACAAATATAACCAGTAACCAGCCACTTTCAGAAAGAATTTGCCCCTTCCCTGCCCGGGCTACAGACGACACCTGTGATGGACGTAGGATGGACAGGGATCTGTGATTGACGGAAGGACCGCCTGGCACAAGGTCGTACGGGGACAGTTTACAGAGGACCCCCTGTCTCCTCTAGAACAGAACCCATACGGACACTCTGAATTATTATCAAATGTGTTGTGAAATGGTCTTTTACAGAAATAAAATTATTACATAGCTGTTATCAGTGTCAGAACTCATCCTTCATTAACAATGGCAGGGGAGACAGTTCCCCTCCGAGCTCTTCCTCTGTTGGGAGTCGTGTTGTGTTTTCTAATCCTATCCCATAACCCCTACCCCATAATTACCTTTTTTTTTTTTCAAAAGTGGATTCTGAGACCCGCCAAAACAGGTCTCAGAATCTCAGATGCAGAGTCCGTTTGGAGGTTTGTTTGTTTTTTGGTTTGTTTGTTTGTTTTGTCTTAGCCATTTGCTAATTAAAGGACATGCAAAAATTATACGAACTAAAAAAGGAAATTCCACAACAGAATTACTGTCAGGTCCCCATTGGACATAATTAGTAACTACTATGCACATTCCTGGCGTGCACGCGCATTGCATGCATAATGCGCATACATGGGTGCATGTACGTGCTTGCGCACTGTGTGTGTGTGTGTGTGAACAGGAAAAAAACCAAATATGGTCAGAGAACTTGTTTAAATGCTATGATTTTGGTGAGTGGTTTTTCTTGTTATACAACTATATAGCTCTGTCTGGGGACACGTACTAGACATTGATTGAGAACAGTGGTTTTTGTATATTCTGTGGGACAATTCCGGTAGAATTCCAATGGCTTCCGATAAACAGAGTTGATACTACAGTGCTAGTGATGAAGTTCAGGACATGCTATGGGAACCTTATCCTGCTGATTATTTTAACAAAACAGAGTTTGAGAAGTTTAAAGGACCAGACTTAATAAAGGATTCATTATGCCGAATCTGCCAGGCACCATTCCTTCCTCACTGTGGCACCGTTACCACTATGTCTTGAGGGGGCAGATGTTTTTAGGAAGTGATGTGTATAGTAATGTCCATGGTGTGGTTTTGTCGCTGCTATAGTCAAGCTGTGGGTCTGTTTTTTTTAACAAACTTCAACTGAGAACGCTGACAGTCTGTGACAGAGGGGCGTTGTTCTCTGCATTTCCTGCCTGAGACCCTATACTCTACAAACATGGAAATTATAGGTACGTCTTTTAATTCTATGACTCCAAAATGCTGCATAAATGTAACCAATGCTTAGCTGCTTTCAGCTCCTAAAAAGAAAGACGCTGCTCCTACGCATTTAGCCCAGTTTTTGGACCAAAAAGCATGGGCACCTGTACAGTGGGATGTAAAAGACTTCATGGTTTACTTTACATGGATACTTGTTTGACCGTGGGGCGGTCTATCTCTACACCACAGAAGCCGATGAACCGATGAAGGACTTACCCCACACATCTGTTTTTTGGCCAAAGACTGGGACCATTTCAGAAACAAAATTTGTAAGGAGCTAAGTAATTTGAAAGCTGTGTGGAAACAGACTTAGAGGTCTATGATCCTGAGGCCTTAAATATTTTTTCCTTAATGCAGTTTAATTAATACCCCCTTGTATAAAATTTGTTTTTCAAAATGTTCAAATTGCATAACTATCTCTGTTTATGATAACTGTATGGATTGAACATGATAGGCTACAATTAAAAAAATGTAACAACTTAGTAAAGCATAAGTATTGTCATCAAAATATACTGATGGGGAAAGTGCTTGTTCCACAGAAACCTGTGATCGATACAGGACATTTTTTTTGTAATTAACTTTTTTTTAATTGATTCCAGACAACATCATCCCATCAACATTACATACAGTATATTTATCTCCTGAACTTGTTATTCCTTGGCTCTCTTTTCTTAAGTACATAACCTCAAATGTAAACGGAAGTTTCACTTTCAAAATGTTCTCCATGCTTTTCTTTAAATCCTACCAATAAGGTATAATATAGGGGCACTCTCGAAAGACATGAAAATGATTGGCTTTATTTTCACCACATAGCCTCCAACATTTCGTATCCTGGGATTTCTGCTTAGCTGGTGAAATAAAATATCTCACTATGGTCTGCCACCCATATTCCCTCCATGAGAGGGAGCATGTTGTTTTCCATTGTTGATCACTCATCTTCTCCCATCCCTCCTCTGATAACATCCTTCCAGCCTCTTTCTCCCACTTTTCGTTTATGTATATGTTGTATTGTTACCTTTTAAATTTTCCACTTCCTTATACAATTTTGTGATTAATTTCTTGCCCGAGTCCGATTCATATGCTGAAATAAATAGTTTAATAATTCCTGACTCTACCTACACTAAATTGAACTTTTTTTTATAGTTTGCTCCATATAATGCCTCAACTGTAGATATCTGTATAAATGCTGATTGTTTAGCCATATTGATTTTTTTAGATCTTGAAAAACCTTTAATAACCGTCTTTTTAAAAAGCTCCCAAAATATTGTTGGCCCCCCGTCCATATATTGAACCTCCTATCTGTTGTGTTGGGTGTAAAATCTGAATCATGTGCAATCCATCGCAGTACCTTACTCTGCTCTGTCAGGCTATTCTTCGATAAAATCTCAAACCACTGTTAAGGGATACACCCAGCCATGGATTTAACTCTTTGTTAAGATGTTCCCTCAATTTTCCATCATTTATTATGCCCTGTATTGTAATAATATTTGACATATGACACTCAATGTCCTTGCATCTCGCCCAGTAGTAAGGATTGCACAGGCTCCATAAAGTTTTTAGTTGTGCAGCCCGATAATAGCTCTTAAGACATGGCAGAGCTAGTCCCCCCCCCCCTTTTTTTTTTTTTCCCTCCACCTTTATTTGTGCTTATAGGTTTGTACATTGTTGAAACATGATGTATAACATACCTATTACCATGTGAAAAACAAAAAAAAAAAAAGAAAGGAAAGGAAAAGAAAAACAGAGAGAATAACAGAAATAAACAGAATAATAATGATAATAAAAATAAACAAAAAATAAATGAACAAAAACAAATACAAGACGTTACATGACAGGGCTGAATGGATAAAACTTAAGACACAAGATAAAGCTAGGCAGACAGAACAAATATGGACAAACAGGACATGATTGGACAGACGGAACAAATTTGGACAGACAGGACAAAGTTGGACAAACAAGACGAGACTTAACAGGCAGGATAATGCAAACAGTTGAAGTTGAAAATATTGAAGCTGCATATTGTAAAAACATGGGGTTTGTTAACAGGCATTGACACAATAATGATTGAGATTGGTCAATCAGAAGAGACAATTGAAAATAAAATAAAATAAAATTCAACCAGTACAAAGAAGGGACATTGCATGGGCAAAAGTAAACATATTAATGGACACAAATAAAGAAATAAAATGAGGATAACTTTTAACATATCAATACACATTTTGGATTATGAATTCTGGTTTGGGGTACTCCTATTTAACAGGAGCAGGGACATAGAGGAATCATTTTTGGAGGTAGTGCAAAAAGGGGGACCAGGTCTTCTCAAAGGATGGGATATTATTTTTTATGGAGGCTGTTAATTTTTCCAGATTAGAATGGTCAGTCATTAAATTAAACCAGTGGATTATGGATATTTTAGTTCGGTCTTTCCAGTTTAATAGTATGACTTTTTTTGCAATGGTTAATGATATTAGTAAGAATGGTCTAAGGGGGTTTGGAATAGTTAAAGTGGAGATATCACCACGTAGTGCAGTAATAGGGCAGAGAGGGATGCTGAGGCTGAGGATCTCCGACAGCCTGCTCATGACCTCCGACCAAAAGTTCTGGATGTGTGGGCAGGTCCAGAATGCATGAAAGTAATTGTCCATGGTGGTTGGACAGTGGGGGCATGTGTTAGTTTTGCTGAAGCCCATTCTGAAGAGTTTGTGAGTGGTGATGTGTGCTCTATGGAGGACTTTATACTGGATCAGCTGGAGTTTGGAGTTAACAGACAGAGAAGGTGTTATTGCATATGGTTTGCCAGTTGATATCTGTAGGGGTGTTGCTGATGTCTGTGGTCCATTTATCTGTGGGGATCGATGTTGTTTGGTCTATGGTGATCAGTATTTTATAAATCTGGGATAGGGTCTTTTTAGGTTTTAGAGAATGTAGTTTACAGTAGAGGGGGGGAGTAAGGTCATTACAGATTGTGGTGTTGATGTTTTTACGAATTATGTCTTTAAGCTGAATGTACTGGAAGTGACAGCAAGCCGGTATGTCATATTTCTCTTGGATTTGGTCAAAGGTCATGAGCAGGCCGTCACTGAAAAGATGTCCCAGGCTGGCTACTCCTCTCTCTTTCCAGATGGGGAAGATGAACGGTTTGTGATTGATTTGAAACATAGGATTGTGCCAAAGAGGTGTATGGAGACATGGTGAGAAGGTGTAATTGAGAAATTGGTTGGATTTCCACCATGCAGAAAGAACTTTGTTGATTGCAGTGTTATTTTTGTAGCAACTATGATTTCTGATGGATTTATCTATAAATGGGAGGGTATGAATTTCCAGGTCTTGAGTTAAACTGTTTTCTATATCTAACCAAGGTGGATTGCTGTTGTTTGTCCAGTGTTTGATGTACTGCAGTTGGTGTGAGAGGAAATAATAAAAAAAATGTGGAGCTCCAAGTCCCCCATATTGTTTGGGTTTTTGGATGGTGGATAGTTTTATTTGTGGTTTTTGATTTTTCCAATAGAAGCTAGTGACTGCGGTGTTGAGAGAGGAACACCAGCCCGGGGTTGGGATGACAGGGATCATAGTAAAAAGTTAATTGATTAGTGGGAGAATTTTCATTTTGACTGTGGAGATTCGACCAATTAAGGATATGGGTAATTTGTTCCATCTTTCTAGGCTGTCTTTCATTTCTTGCAACAAGGGGATATGATTGAGCTTGAATAATTCATTTAAATTTGATGATATATGGATTCCAAGGTATGTGATAGAATTAGTGATTGTTATTCGTTTCAGAAGGCGATCCTCAGCCTCAGCGCTGTGGTGTGTTTATAGGCAGAATCTCAGATTTTGGCCAGTTGATGGAGTAGCCAGATACTTTACTGTAACTATTGATCAGATTATGGACTGATGGAAGTGAGGATGAGGGGTTAGTGATATACAGTAAAATGTCATCAGCATACAGACTTAATTTATGTTGGTATGATTTGGTTTGGATGCCTGTAATATGGTCACATTGTCGGATGGAAGCTGCCAGGGGTTCTATAAAAAGTGCAAACAGTAGTGGAGATAATGGGCATCCTTGTCAAGTACCTCTGAGGAGTTGAAACGGTTTTGATATTAATCCATTGGTTATGACAGATGCAGTGGGTGAGTTGTATAGAGTTTTAATCCAATTAATGAAGTATGGTGGGAACCCAAAATGTTTAACGGAGGCGAAGAGAAAGGACCAGTCTACCCTGTCAAACGCCTTCTCAGCATCAAGGGTTGCTGCAATGAATGGTGGACTGTTTGAGGAGGCTGTGTTTTTATGGAAGTTGATGAGGTTGAATAGTCTTCTTGTGTTTTCTGAGGAATGTCTCCCTTTAATGAAGCCGGTTTGATCAATGTGTATAAGGGATGAGATTACTGATTCAAGCCTGATAGATAATGCTTTACTGATAATTTTTAAATCTGAGTTGATCAGTGATATGGGGCGGTAGTTGGTGCATTGAGTGGGGTCTTTATTTAGTTTGAGGATCAGTGTGATGTAGGCAGTGTTCATATGATGAGGTATGGTAGAGTTTTGGTAGCGACTACTTTGAAGAACAGAGGTGAGAGGAGGGACCAAAAGTGTTTATAGAATTCTGCTGGGTAACCGTCAGGGCCAGGTGATTTGTTGTTAGACATGTGGTGGAGTGCTTTGGTAATTTCTTCTAGGGTAAGAGGATTTTCTAGGAGTTCTGATTGTGTTTTAGTTAGTCTGGGTAGGGAGGCATTCCTCAGAAAGGTTTCTATTTCTTCTGCTGAGGTTTCTTGATCCGGGGTGTAAAGATTGGAGTAGAAGGAGCGGAATGAGTCATTTATTATTGAGATGTCTTGGGTTATGTTTCCAGAAGAGTCTGTGATGGCAGTAATTAGTGATTTTTCTGTTTGCTGTTTTAGTTGATTTGCTAAAAACTTGCTTGTTTTATTACCAAATTCAAAGTTTTGCTGTCGAAGTTTAAGGAGAATATATTCTGTTTTTTTGTTTATTATATTGTTTAATTCATGTTTGGTTCTCTGGAGTTCCTTTATGATTGAATCAGAAGGCGTTTGACAGGCCAGGAGGTCCAATCTCTTTACCTCCCTCTGTACTTTTTCTTCTTTAGCTGTTTCCTCCTTTTTTTTGTATGCACAGTATGATACTATTTTACCTCTCATAACAGTTTTTGCTGTTTCCCATAGTGTGCATGCTGATATTTCTGGAGTGTCATTGGTTTCAATGAAGGATGCCCATTCCTGTTTAAAATATTCCTGAAATTTTTTATCTTTTAGAAGTGAGATATTGAAACGCCACCTGAAGGGGGCAAGAGATTGGTGTTGTGTTAAAATAGTGATACTGACCGGGGCATGATCTGATATGATAATTGTATGGATGGCAGGATCGATTATGTTATGAATGAGGGAATTATTAACCAAAAAATAGTCTATACGGGAGTATGATTTATGGTGAGGTGAAAAGTAGGAGTATTCATGAGTGTTTGGGTTTTTTAATCTCCAGATATCCATCAGCCCATAATCTGACATGTATTGTTTTAGCACGGATGTGGAGTGATTGGGTTTGGTTGTAGATGATGAGGAGGATCGGTCGATTTGCGGGTCTAAAACGAAATTAAAGTCACCTCCAAGAATGAGTTGTGAGTCAGGGAAATTGGATAGTGCCGTAAATAGAGAGTGAATAAAGGGGGGAGAGTCTATGTTGGGACCATAGATGTTTGCTAGTGTGAAAGTGTCTTTTCCAATTTTTCCAGAGATGATGATATAGCGGCCTTCTGGATCTGTTACAGTTGAGTTATGGGTGAATGGAGTATTTTTGCTGATTAATATGGAAACACCTCGTTTTTTGGAACTGTAAGTGGAGTGATATGTTTGACCAATCCCTCTAGCTGTGATTTTCCGAAATTCTGCCTCTGTAAGGTGAGTTTCTTGTAAGAAACAGATATCAGAATTAATTTTGTGGAGGTGGTTAATTATTTTTGTCCTTTTTGCTGGAGAGCTGATTCCTCTTATGTTCCATGATGTTATTTTTACTGGTAGTACCATGAGTTTGTTAGTTTTGTGTACCACATTTGATTATACAGTGTGCAGCAATGATGTAAACAGTAGAGTTGATTGCAGAAACAAAAAAGAAAACGAACAAACATGTAACAAAAACATAAAAACACAGAATTGGGGCTATAAACCATTGGTGTACCTATGAGGTGGGGGTAGAACTGTAGAGCCAATGAAGACTTGAATATTTTATTTATTGTCCTGAGGTGAAATTTAAGAATGGATACATCTATTTGATTGGGAGGGATTTATGAATTGAAGGAGGGAGAAGAAGTGTTACCAGCTATTACCATTATTGTCTCCAATACTTTTGCTAGGCAATTTAATCAATAATGACATAATATAGCTAGGTTGGCTTACAGTAGCACCAAAATACAAATGGAAATAGTAATAATGATAACAATAATAACAACACAGTAGAGTTAATGACAATACAAATATACTTGAACAACTGTTTAAGGAGTTAAAGTTGGAATGTGTCTATCATGAATCTGGTTCTAATCAGAAAGTGGGTTAGAGGAGAGAGTGGGTAAGGAGAGGGGGGAGTGAGAGGGAGAGGGAGGTGGTGGTAAATGCCCCATAGTTATAATAATTGCTCATGGGATAGTACCACAGTACTACAGCACAACTTGAAATAACCACTCGGATAATTTAATATATAGGCCTACTATACATGTACATATAGATACACACCCACATATATATACACACACACACACACGTACATATGCATACACACATACCTACGCACACAAATCCATGTACACATACACATAAAGCCTACCCGCGCACAAGGGCTGGCATCTGCAGTAAGTGTCGATTAAGGGGACAGTCATCGCTGCCTTGATCATCATTTTTGTTGTGGCTGGTCAGTTACAGCTTTAAATGCTATAATTATGATTAAAGCTCATAAAGCAGGGACATGCCTGTGCAGACGGAGCGGATATGCCACTAATACAGGCGCACCTACATGGAAACAATTAACCCAGACATACACGCGTAGGCACTCACGCATATGCATGCACACACATTCACATCCACACTTCCAGTTAACACATAAGATACCCGCGCACCTACACAGAGCTTTCAGGCGTCTCATTACCCGAGAGACCGCATATATACAAGCACTCCCCAGGGCCCCCAGACAACCCCACACTCGCCACCCCAATATTTTTGTGAGTGCTGGTCTTATCGGTGCTCTCTACGAATCAGCCTTGACAGTCACCTGTCCCGGTTATTTTAAGTTATTCAAGCCAGGGAGTGATGTTCGGATCTTTAAATAGTTTGTTGTCTATGTATAGTTTGTCAGTGATCAGACTCACCCAATGGCCATTTCTTCTGTTGTTGTGATAGATGGGGAAGAGAGCTCTGCGCCTCTCCATGATCAAGGGGGGGAATTGTTCGTTAATTCCAAAAGGTTTATCCTTGAGCCTTTTCCCGAGACCTCTGATGTACTCACGCTGCTTAAAGTATTCAAACTTTGCCACAATCGGTCTGGGTCCCATGGGAGCTGCAGAGTTTTGGAGTGCGCTGGCATTTGTCCTCTTTTTTCCTTTTTTTTTTTTGTCTGCATTTATTCTCATCGTATAACACCACAAAAGGGGTGTCAACTTTTTATGAGATTGATGCATATTCTTAGTCGTCTTGCAACAAAATATATTGATATTTTGTGCGTGTGTTGTGACCATCACCAGCCCCCCCTGGAAGCTAAGCTGTCATTCTTTATTGGATTGTCCTAATATGTGCCAGAGGGGGCAGTGCCGCACCACAGTGAATAGGGGGGGGGACAAATGCCAGGCAGGGTGAGATAAGACAAACGAGGGAGGGGCAAGATAAGCAGTGCTATTAGGATGCAAGAACTCAACAACCAATATCCCATCCAAAACCACAAACAAAGAATCGGAATTGGAGACCAGAATTGTGGGAGTCCTGATAGTAAAGAGTAGGCCGCCAGAGGGCATGAGTGAGGGAGGAATGCACAAAGGGCGTGATTTAAGTGATAAGTCTGAAAAGTGACTCAGCGCATTCTGGTGGGTTCCCACATAGCTCAACAGTGGGACTCGACAGGAGCTGGCAAGCCCTGAACGAACATGCATGTGCGATGGACACCGAAGCCCAGAGCAGCCACAATGACCCAGCAGGGCCAGGCTGGCCAAGCGCCCCACCCCGGGACGAGGGCGCCCCAGGAGGCATCCCCCAGAGAGCCACAAGGGCCACGGACAGACACACAGACCCAGAGGCCAAGAGGGGGCAGCGACCGACGACCCCAAGGCACCCCGGACCAGCCCAGGAGGCACGGGGCAGGAGGGCCCACCCGCCACCCGACACCCAGACAGGAGCCAGACAGAGAGAGTTGATGTCGGGCCCTAACGAAAGCCCAGGGAACGAAGGTGAACGGAGGGCAGCGCTGCCAGCAGAAAGGCGCCATGCATAAAACCCGGCACCACCCAGGGGAGCGCAGCAGACCCGCAGTCCCTGCATCAGTAGCGGCACACTATCCCCCAACCAGACAGTCAAAGTAAGTACACCATCCACAAAAGAGATAATCAAATCAAATCAAATAAAAAAAAAAAAAGATCTTAATAATAATAAATACAAAATAAGACAAATCAGTGACAGACAACCAGGGCCAGACAGACCACAACCAAGCACAACTATGCAGGGACAGTGACAAACAATCACCCGGGCACCACGCCCAACACCATAGGACGCCACCGAGTGCACAGAATCAGATCGCGCGACACCCGGCCACCCAGCAGACACAAAGCCCACCGCACCAGCAGCACAGACAGCACCGCAGTGAGCGCCCCGACCGACTGCAAACATGCAGCGAACAACCAGAGAAGACCCAGGCCGCCGGCGCGCCCCAGCCCACACTCCGCAAACAGACCCAACACCCAAAACCACGCCCACCCCAGCCCAGAACCCCTCCATCCCAGGCCTACAAGCCCCATCCATCACCCACCCCCACCGCGACCCATCAAGACATGCGACAACGACGGCCCACATACAAACGGACCCCCACCAGACGGAGACAAATGCAGCCATCTCAAGGGGCACAGGCCCCATCGATGAAGCAAACTGAAGTACCCACCGTTACCCCCCTATTACTACATTTCCACGTTTCCTGACGAGGAAATGTTCTCCCTACACTGTGCCTAAGTGCTACCCTAAGTGAAATGTGGCGCATTAAAAGTTGGGGGGGGGGCAGAGAGGCGGCCAGGGGCCCGGCCGGAGGGCTGAAGGGGGTGGACACTCTGCAGCCTACCCCGACCTGAAGTCCCGGAGCCAACCCAGAGGTCCCCCCAAGTGCCCACCGATACCCCCCTATTACTACATTTCCAAGGTCGCTGACGAGGAAATGTTCTCCCTACACCGCGTATAAGTGAAGTCCTAAGTGTAATGTAATGTGGTGCATTAAAAGTTGGGAGGGTGGGTGGGGCGGCCAGGCCCGGGCCGGAGGGCTGCAGGGGATGGGTACTCTGCAGCCTACCCCGTCCTTAAGAACCTGAACCACCCCAGACCTCCCCCCAAAGTGTGAGTGTGTGTGCAGCATTAAAATAGTGGAGCAGGAGAGGCAAGTAGGAGGGAGGATGGGGGGACGCAATGCCGTAAAGCATTGCAATCCGCCCCACCACAGAGCCCCCTGTCCTCACCCTCACCTGTCCACAGGGCCCTAGTTGTCGTGTCCCTATATATGCCTAAGATTAACTACAGTGATGTGTGAAATGTGTGGCGAATACCTCATCGATGAGACATGGGACCCCCAAAACAACCGCACTCACCCCATCCAATGAGAGCACATCCACACACGGGCCACCGCCGACACACATCCCGACAAACCACCGTGAAGGCGCCAACAAGCAAACAACAGACGGGGCCCACAGCTCCAGGACAGAAAAGCCCAGACCAGGGATAGGAGCAGCTCCAAATGCCGACATCCATTCACAAAATGCAGGCCAAAACGCGCCAGCAGCCCGACCCCTCCCCCAACAATCCACCACACGCCCACAATAGCCTGTACACCCACCGCAGCGCCATACATGCCAACAGTGCCGCGAACTCCAAATCCACCGAATGACCAGACGCCATGCCACCCAGCCCCGCACACCCAGCAGCACCCCACAGAACCCAAACATAAAACCCGGGCCGACCACCCGCCACCACCTCCACAGAATCGCACCCGATCCTGATTTATCCAGCCTCAACAAAAAGAAAAAAAAAAAACACACACATAAAAAAAACACACACACACATGAAAAGTAATAATATATCTACCTCGACCACCCAAGCTCTAAGATGCCCAGACTGTGAGCGCCAACACTACCCCAGAAGGTACGCCGAGGGCACGGGACGCGTGTCCCGCAGCAAGACCAACACTGTCCATGCATCACCACACCCCAGGACAGCACCGGACCCGGAACAAGGCCCACAGCTAACAGTACTCAACCTCCGGTGGCGGCGCACAGGCACGGGAAGGAGCCTGTGTGAGGATGAGCCAGAGCCCCCCCACAAGAGAGGACACCCGGCCCCCACAGCTGACCACCAGGCAGTGGAGGGCCCCAGGCCCCCCCGAGGGAAGGCGAGGGGCGAAGAGGAGAGGGCGGGCAGGAGAGGAGGGAGGAGGAGGGAAGGGGAGCGGAAGGGGCACGGGGGAGCAGCAGGAGGGCCAACCCGACCCAAACCCCCAGGGCCAACCAGAGCCCCCCAGAAGAGGCCAGCCCCACCAATCCCCGGACCCAGGGAGGGCGCGCCAAACCAGCAGCCCCAGAGCTCAAAAGGAGAGACAACGGCTGCACCCACCACCAGGGGGAGAAGCCAGGACCAGACAGGCCATGCACAGCCAGAGAGCAACCCCGGGGATAGGGGAGAAAGAACACCCCTAGTGCATGCACGGGGTCTTGGGATCCATGTCGCCATCATTCCTTGATGAGGAGAGAGTTAATAAACTGTAATATAGCAGAGGAGACACGAGTTAGGGGTCAGAACATAGGCACAGACAGAATATACTTGTCCTGGAGCAACTCAAGTCTATGAGAGGGGGGTGGCATACGCTAACAGACAACAGGAAGCTATAGATTTATATTTAGAGAGCTAATAAATGGAGACCATTTCTCCGTAAAGGATGCCAATTGTTTTTTTTGGTAGCAGATATTTTCTCAAGTGAAATGTGTTCAGCGAGAAGGTTCAGCCAATGGGTGATGTTGAGGGCTTTCTTATCCTTCCAGTTAACCAAAATAGTTTTCTTGGCTATGGCGAGAGCTGCAAGTGTGGGTTGGTATTGAATGTCTGGTAGGGTCGTAGTTGTTAGATCACCAATTAAGCAGAGATTTGGAGATATAAAATAGAAGAGAGTTTCTGTGTGACTGTTTCCCAAAACTGATAGACAGGTGAACATAGCCAAAGAGCATGAAAATAAGTGTCGGCTGTGTTTTGGGTGCATTGAGTGCATATGTGTGCATTGAGTGTGTTGTAAATTATAGTACTAGGCCTTATCAAGGGGCACCAAAATGTTGGGAATCCATACTTATAGGCTTTGTACGGCGGCACCATTAATGTAGGGAATCTACATTAATAGGCTCAAATTGGCTATCAGAAATAATTAATAATTATTAGTAATAATTATTAATTATGTTAAATAATGGGACTTAATTAACATTAAATCACCTCGTGGGGCACCATTCCCGAAAAGGGAAAAATGATAGCCAGTTAATGATATCAGTCTCAAAAAGTTCACTAAACTATTAATTTGGGAATTTGATTAATAATTAAATTAATAACCATAACCAAATTAATAATAAAGCCTGAAGGATTTCGGAATTCTTGACGCAGCAGAGGTTGACTATTCATTCACTGTTGTACAACATTAAACAGGCAGCAGGTACGATTCCAAAAATATATTTATTCATAAAGCAAAGCAAAGCAAAACCAAAACACACAAATCCTAACTAACTATATACAAGCGTGTGTGTGTGTGTGTGTGTATGTGTGTAGGTGTGTGTCTGTGCGTGTGTGCAAGAGAGAGGGAAAGATAAAGGCGGGTGTGGTGATCGAAGGGCCGTTTGGCCTACAAAACAAAATGGCGGACAACAGAAAACTACAAGATGGCCAGATCAAAGCTGGCTTCAGATCGGGGGAGGTGTTTGTCTGATCGTGTGGTCAGGACAAAGACAAAGGAAAAGAAGCGGGACTTGAGCGGCCTGCTCGGGTGTAGCTCTGTTGAAACCCTATTTGTGAGTGAGTCTATGTGAATGCGATTTGTGTTGCAAAGGGTCTGGATTAGTGCAGAAGATGTTTAGTTACATGCAAGATGTCTGTGAACAGCATTAGCAAACTAAACATGACTTCGCTTGGTAAGACCAACTAATCAATAACCTAATTGCAGACAATCACAACAATAACTCAATAAACAGCATTAAATCACAAACAACAAGTTAAACAGTCTTGCTTAGCCTGTGCAGCTGTGATAAAGCTGTGCCCAGTTGTTACGTTACCAAATCCTGAATGGATGGAAAGAAGAGTTGGTTTGAGGCGTGCTGTTCTTGTTAGCCAACGAAGAAGGCTGGAAAGAGCTGTGGCTCTAGAAGCAGTCTTTGTTGTGTCCTTGTTCCAAAGGTGCAGATCCGAGGAAGCCGGTCGCTCTGGGTCCTTGCAGAGTTAGACGCTGGGGTGCTAACTCAACTTGATTCTCCTTATTGCTGGAAAGTTAGTTGCAAACCTTGTGTTTGCCCTTCTAACCTCTGTGGTTCCAGTTATGCACCTTCCTTGAGTGAGGGCATGAGAGTCTTAGGAGAAAAGGAACAAAACTCTGTGGAGCAGTTGTTCCACCCTTTTGATGGTGTGGGACAAAGAGCACCTCTGGGCTGGTCCAGGGCCCAGAAGGAAAGAGGTGTGGGCGGCTTGCCACCCAAGAGCTAAGAGAGAGACTGTAGTGAATGGAAATCAACTCCTACAGTGTGTCTGATGACATCACAGAGTCACATGGCACTGTAACAGTAATGACCAATCACTTTTGAGACTTGTCTCTCACAGAGGTGTGAAGTTGACCATCCTGCTGAGATGGGTGTCAGGTAACTTCTTTGTTTGAGAACAAAGAACATGAGGTCTTCCACCTCAGGACTAAAAGCCTTCACATGTCCAGTTTAGATTTTAACAAATGACAAATCATCTGTGGTCCAGTGAATCCCAACATCCCCCCTGTGGTCTGAGGATTGCACTTGATGTGTGATCCTGAGGGCACAACATGTTCAGTCCACAGTTGAAAAAGTCCATTTGTCAAATCATTCACATTGTAACATCTGGGCAGTTTGTAAACCAACTGGGCATTTGTTAGCACTATCTATCTTGGCTAAGCAATGATAGTCTTTAAGTACAAAACAAAACCTTCAGGTAACAAACAAGATCCAGATAAACAACAGTGATACTGGCATGGTGTAAAATAACTAACTTGTGTTTCTCAGTAGGTGTTAGTGAGAACAGGAGGGTTAGTTATGTAAACGTGTTAGGTGAGATGCAAAAGAGGTGTCACTTACAATGTTAAGGGTCATGTGTATGACTATGTCTGTGGAGTCATACGTGGTGTCCTAACCTGTGTTTTGAAACTAGGGGTGTAACAATAACAACTGACAAAGTTTCTACAAAAATAATCCAAGTGTACTTGCAAAATTGGACAGTGGTGTCTCAGTCCAATCACAATTTAAGCTATCTAAACTAATAGCAGGGTGTCTGGCTATTACTGTTTAGAGTGACTGAGGTTGCTGCTGTTGCTGACAACTCAAGTCTGCCTAACTGCAGGAAACAAGATACTTTGGATTAGCATTTGTGCTACTGTCAGTACAGTGGTGGACTACATGAGGAGCGAGCTCTAAAGCGCCGGTGCTGAGCTCGTGGCTCAGGGCTGTAACGCTCCAGGTAGCCAGAGGCAGAGAGACAGTCAGAGGCACTGTCACTGTCTGAAAGATTGTGACCGTATTCTGAACTGTGGTCAGAAATGTCAGAGATGCTGCGCTCATCATCTGACTGGTCAATTGGCAGGTCAATGTTCTGGGCCAAAATTTCTGAGTATGGCCTTCTACAGCTTCTGTTCTGTGAATGGCCATCTCGTCGCAGTTGGGGGACATAGCAGCTACGCTTCTTGTCTCCCTGCTGTCTTTTCACACCCCCCTTTGAGCTGTTGTGAGGGTGGTGTTTTGGGGCAGAAGACCTTTGTGACACTGCAGGGTTTGAACTGGCAGGTTCAGTCGGTATCCCCTTGGCTTTGGGAGTGACAGCCATTTCCCAAACTGCCTGTGTAAGCTTCCTAAGCTCAAGCATGGACGGGATACCTTTAAACGTCATGAGTACAACGTGAGTGCGTACACAAGGGTGCAGGTTACGCAGGAACAAGGACTTGAAGGTTGGGTTCTCTTCTAAGCCTGGTGCATTCTTGCCCTGAAAGTATACATATCTCAAACGTTTGTAATAATCTCTAGAATTCTCAAGACGTGAATGTTTAATTTGGAGGGCTGCAACCATACAATCAATCTCATCAGCAGGAGAGGAAAATTCCTCTGTCAGTGCTTGACGGATGTTTGAGAAGTCATTTCTGACTCTGGGAGGCTGACACTGAATAAACTTGTGGACAGCTTTAGAGCTGGTCTTCCACAAAAGTTTAATCTTTTCCCTTTCGGTTGCATGTGGCAAGTCAACTAGACAGTTGTCTAGTTCTCTAAAATAGTCATCAATGTGTTGATCACAGTTGTCTGGATCAAACAATGCAATGTCCTTAGCTAAGAACTCAAGCACTTCAAAGCGGGAGCAGTCTGATGCTCTCTCTTGTGAAGGCAAGACTAAATTAGCATTCCTAAAGAGGTGTAACTCGTGTACTGCAGGTCTCTGGGGGTCAAAGGCAGGGGCTGATAAGCTTTCAACCCCCCTTTTCCCCTGCACACGGGTGTCAAAAATCTGTGTCTGAGAGGGACATGGGACAGGAAATCTTGCAGAAGATAAACTACATGTCTCCTCAGTGTCTGCGTATGAGACACGGGAAGTCAGGTCACTGTTACCTCTGTCTGTTGGTGGAGGTTGGAGAGCTGACTTGATTCCCAAAGACACTGGTTCAGGTGGGAAAAATTCCCACTTACTGAGCGGAGGAGGTGCTGACCTCTCATCCACGGAGGAGTGTGAATCAGAAAAGCCGGAATCACACTGGCTGTAAGACTGTTGTGGGGCTAGGCGTTCTGATCTAAGCCTGAACAGTTCTTCTTTGTGTGAGCAGAGGTCTAACTCTGCTGAATGCAAGTCCTGTAAATAGCGCATGGCTTTCTTGTTAGCCGTCTGCACTTCATGGAGGAGAGAAGCGTTTTGCGCTCTTAGACTTTCTACCTCCTTTCCTAGAGCTGCGTTGTCCTGAAGGGCAAGGGTTGTTTGCCTGTGAAAAATCAGGAGCAAGCATTTTAACAATGAACCATCTGATGCAGTCTGTGCATCACACTTGTTACTAAACAGAGAGTTTATTTCTTCATTGCACTCAACCAGACTGAATCGGTTGATGAGTTCAGGACAGCCAGGGTTTAGGCTCTGTGCAAGTGAAGAGATAAACTGTTCTAAACAGGGGTTCTCCATTGTTAAGTTTGGAAAGGAGGGTAAGGCTAAAACAAGTTGTCTTAGTACAAATCAAATGGATGCTCGGCTTTGGTGTTGCTTGGCAGACACCTTTAAGTGTAACTTGTGAAGTACACTAGCCTAACAAAGGAATGTGCTGGCCTTAACTGTGGGGGTAGCTTCCTGTGGAGGAGGGGTGGCTACAACACAAAAAGGGCACAAAAGATTAGGGCAAGGATAACTACATGCACTAAATGTAATGCGTAGCAGAAACAGTTGTTGTTTCTTAGAATTAACTCAAACTGAAACTTTGGGCAGTAACAGTGAGGTATAAAACTTCACAGGGCTGGTAGCACACTGCGGCTCTTATGCTCTATCTCTTACTTCAGCTGAAATGCACGGCAGTTACAGCCAGTTCTCACGTAAGCTCTCTAGGTTTCACAGGGCCGGTGGCACGCTGTGATAAATAACAGAGGAGAAAGGAACAATGAAATCAACTGCAAATTCTGAAAGCTTCTAGGTTGCACTGAATACGTGGTATTCAAATGCTGAACCAAAATCTTACAAGTTTCTACAGGGTAGTTCAACTTGAAAAGCTAGCAGCAATAGCAAACTCTATGGTAACAATATGAGGGCTTAAGGTAGCGGTGATCAATCACACAATGTCTCTCAAATTGCTTTAGCTTTGTGAATAAATAAATTATCACCACAATGTACTTGTTTGTGAGTACAGCTAGTTGTCTACTGTTGTAGAAGACTAGTGGTGTGAATGGAAAGACTTTTGGCTAGTCTAGGAATGGAATCAACTATTTTTGGTGTGAACCAAAATTGTACACTGATATTAATATTGCACAAATATGAATGAATGTCAACGTTACTACGCCTCACACGGGGCACCAAAATGTTGTAAATTATAGTACTAGGCCTTATCAAGGGGCACCAAAATGTTGGGAATCCACACTTATAGGCTTTGTACGGCGGCACCATTAATGTAGGGAGTCTACATTAATAGGCTCAAATTGGCTATCAGAAATAATTAATAATTATTAGTAATAATTATTAATTATGTTAAATAATGGGACTTAATTAACATTAAATCACCTCGTGGGGCACCATTCCCGAAAAGGGAAAAATGATAGCCAGTTAATGATATCAGTCTCAAAAAGTTCACTAAACTATTAATTTGGGAATTTGATTAATAATTAAATTAATAACCATAACCAAATTAATAATAAAGCCTGAAGGATTTCGGAATTCTTGACGCAGCAGAGGTTGACTATTCATTCACTGTTGTACAACATTAAACAGACAGCAGGTACGATTCCAAAAATATATTTATTCATAAAGCAAAGCAAAGCAAAACCAAAACACACAAATCCTAACTAACTATATACAAGCGTGTGTGTGTGTGTGTATGTGTGTAGGTGTGTGTCTGTGCGTGTGTGCAAGAGAGAGGGAAAGATAAAGGCGGGTGTGGTAATCGGAGGGCCGTTTGGCCTACAAAACAAAATGGCGGACAACAGAAAACTACAAGATGGCCAGATCAAAGCTGGCTTCAGATCGGGGGAGGTGTTTGTCTGACCGTGTGGTCAGGACAAAGACAAAGGAAAAGAAGCGGGACTTGAGCGGCCTGCTCGGGTGTAGCTCTGTTGAAACCCTATTTGTGAGTGAGTCTATGTGAATGCGATTTGTGTTGCAAAGGGTCTGGATTAGTGCAGAAGATGTTTAGTTACATGCAAGACGTCTGTGAACAGCATTAGCAAACTAAACATGACTTCGCTTGGTAAGACCAACTAATCAATAACCTAATTGCAGACAATCACAACAATAACTCAATAAACAGCATTAAATCACAAACAACAAGTTAAACAGTCTTGCTTAGCCTGTGCAGCTGTGATAAAGCTGTGCCCAGTTGTTACGTTACCAAATCCTGAATGGATTGAGGGAAGAGTTGGTTTGATGCGTGCTCTCCTTGTTAGCCAACGAAGAAGGCTGGAAAGAGCTGTGGCTCTAGAAGCAGTCTTTGTTGTGTCCTTGTTCCAAAGGTGCAGATCCGAGGAAGCCGGTCGCTCTGGGTCCTTGCAGAGTTAGACGCTGGGGTGCTAACTCAACTTGATTCTCCTTATTGCTGGAAAGTTAGTTGCAAACCTTGTGTTTGCCCTTCTAACCTCTGTGGTTCCAGTTATGCACCTTCCTTGAGTGAGGGCATGAGAGTCTTAGGAGAAAAGGAGCAAAACTCTGTGGAGCAGTTGTTCCACCCTTTTGATGGTGTGGGACAAAGAGCACCTCTGGGCTGGTCCAGGGCCCAGAAGGGAAGAGGTGTGGGCGGCTTGCCACCCAAGAGCTAAGAGAGAGACTGTAGTGAATGGAAATCAACTCCTACAGTGTGTCTGATGACATCACAGAGTCACATGGCACTGTAACAGTAATGACCAATCACTTTTGAGACTTGTCTCTCACAGAGGTGTGAAGTTGACCATCCTGCTGAGATGGGTGTCAGGTAACTTCTTTGTTTGAGAACAAAGAACATGAGGTCTTCCACCTCAGGACTAAAAGCCTTCACATGTCCAGTTTAGATTTTAACAAATGACAAATCATCTGTGGTCCAGTGAATCCCAACAAGTGTGAGAAACCCATTTTATACAATTTAAATTGCGTTACATGTGTTCTGTGGAGAACCTTAAATTGGATCAGTTGTAAGTTGGAATTTTTTGTCATTTTAAATGTATTTTCACAGATCTGGGTCCAGAATCCGTGGTCAGGAGATATGGATAAGTCCTCTTCCCATTTGGAAATTGGTAGATGTATAGCGTTTGACTTTGAGAGTGAACTATAAATCTTTGAGAGATTTTTCTTGTTTTTTGGGGACAGTTTTGCGATGTATTTGACAAATTCAGGTGGCCGTAGATCAGGTGGTTGTAGAGTGGTCTGTAGAGCTGGAATTCTTCTCGTAATTGTACTTTTTACCTGTAGATATTGGAGAAAATTCCCATTACTTATTTCAAATGTACAGAATAAGTTTTTATATGTCATGAGTGTGTTATCTTAGAGAAGGTGATGGAGGTGGGTGACCCCTTTCTCTGCCCATGTGCTGTGATAGAGTGGTATTTTATTGTTTACAAAGTCAGGGTTGTGCCAGATTGGGGAGAGTATACCGGGTTGTAGTTGGGAGCCTGTGACTTCCAGGGTTTTCCACCAAGCAGTCAAGGTGGAGGCAATCAGAGGGTTCTTGAAGCAAGGATGATGTTTAAGGGTAGAGGTGATGAAGGGAACCAAGAGTTATGCTCTTCATGTGGATGTATCCATTTCGTGAGATATTGTAGTTGGTTGGCTAAGTAATAATGCATAAAGTCGGGAGCCTCCGGTCCTCCTTCTTGTTTATTCTTCTGTAGAGTAATCAGGCTGATTTTAGCTTTTTTGTTCTTTGAATAGAATTTACCAATAGCAGAATCTAATGATTGGAACCATTTGGATGACGGTTTGAATGGGATCATGGAGAAGAGATAATTGATTTGAGGTAATATTTTCATTTTGACTGTAGCTATTCATCCCAAAAGTGAGATGGGAAGGTTGTTTCAACGTTTCAGATCACCACAGACTTTTTCCAAAAGTGGGGTGTAGTTCAAGTGGACCAATTCAGAGAGTTTTGAGGAAATATGTATGCCCAGATATCTAATATTGCCTGTGGGAAAAGAATAATGTAAGTTTTGGGCTGCAGGATTCCACGAGTTCTCTGTTAATGGAAGTATTATTGATTTTGACCAATTGATGGAGTAGTCTGAAAGACACGAGAAGATGGTGATGAGATTACACACTTCCTTCACTGATGTTTTGGGTTCTTGAAGATAAAGTAGAATGTCATCTGCATATAGATTAATTTTGTGTTCGGACCTCTGAAAGCAGATGCCTTTAATATTGGTATTTTGATGTACTGCTGTTGCCAACGGTTCAATAAATATCGCAAACAATAAGGGCGAGAGTGGGCATCCCTGTCTGGTTACCCTTTGCAAAGTGAAGCTTTGTGAGGTGATCCCATTAGTGGTGACTGTGGCCCTAGGTGATTTATACACAACTGATACCCATTGAATAAATGATTCTCCGAAGCCAAATTTGTGGAGCACAGTGAAAAGAAAGGACCAATTAACTTTGTCAAAGGCTTTTTCTGCATCAAGTGACATAACAATTGCTTCTTTGTTGTAACGTTGTGTCAAACTGATCAGATTAAAAAGTCTTCTGACGTTGTTAGTGGAGTGCCTACCTTTAATAAATCCTGTTTGATCATTGTGAATTATTGACGGGATAATTTTCTCCAGCCTGGAGGCGAGCGCTTTAGAGATAATTTTGATGTTAGTGTTGATTAGTGACAGGGGTGGATAGCTAGAAGGATGCGTGGGATCTTTGTCTGGTTTCAATAATAACTTTATTGCGGCTGTAGTCATGTGAGCGCTTATATAACCATTACTTTTAATCTCTGTCACTGTCCTGAAGAAAAGTGGTGCTAACATTAACCAGAAGTGTTTAAGGAATTCCACGGGGAAACCATCAGCACCAGGTGCCTTGCCTGCTGGCATGCTGTCTAATGC